>CM069238.1:30454645-31054645 GCA_035582765.1 Acer negundo
GTGTAATGCGAATCCTACATCAAAAAATAAAAAGAGATTAAAATCGTTTATAAGTAGTAAAGTAATGCCTAGACATTGAACAATAGGCCTCCCGATTGGGCCTAGCATTTAAACCTATTGAAGTAACGATGGGCTTTGAGTTTTGGGGTTCTTGGGCTTGTTTCTTGACGAGTTAGAGCCATTTGAGGTGTGAGCTATTCCAACTTTAATATGTTTTTTTAAAAAACTTAAAATAGTATTTGTGATCGTAAATATTTTAATACAATCACAACTTGATCATGTAAATATCACTCGTTGTGGAGGGTGGAACAATTTTATTGAAACACTGTGTAATGCGAATCCCACATCGAAAAATAAAAAGGGATTAAAATGGTTTATAAGTAGTGAAGTAATGCCTAGACATTGAACAATAGACCTCCCAACTGGGCCTAGCATTTAAACCTATTGAAGTAATGATGGGCTTTGGTTCTTGGGGTTTTTAGGCTTGTCTCTTAACGAGCTAGAGCCCTTTAAGGCCTGGGCTAATCCGACTTTAATAAGGTTTTATAAATTGTTTTTATTTATTTATTATTTTTAATTTTTTTTAAAGAGAGATGTATGTTGGATCTATAAAAAGCACAATAAAAAAATGAAGTTTATGGATTACAATTTTGTTTTTGTTTTTTTTTTTTTGTTTTTGTTTTTCCATATATACTATTGTTGTTGATATGAATGATATAAGTATAATGGGCATGTATGCTTGGTGTTGGACTATTGTCAATTATTTCATTAATAAATTAATTAATTAATTAAAAATTAAAAATTAATAAAAAAAAACTTCGCTTACTAGACAAAAAAATATTAAATATAACAAACTCAGACACTAGGACAAGGGGGTTGTAAACCTGTACCCAAAGCTTTATCAATTCTCTTACTTTATTGGACATTAGATTCACCAGCCCTATTATATTTTACTGTTCACCTGTATTGACTGTTATCACACATTCTGAATGATGTTTACCTGTATCTAATGTAATCATACATTTCAAATGATGTTTACTCATATCGGGTGTTATCACACAGTACAAATGTAAATCGAATAACGAAAACAGACTTAATTTTAAAAATAAATGATTATTGTTTAAATTTAAAACACATTTATTGTTTTTGTCAGCTACATTAATTGATTTTTAAATTTAAAAAAGAAATGATTATTTTACTTAGGGAATAGTTAATAAAGCTAAAATTTAAGTTGTCTTAGATTAAATGACAACCTGCTCAATAAATTTATAGGTAAACAACAGATAGTGGTGTTTATTACAGCTTTGCTCTATAGACAACTCCTATATGTATATAAATATTATATATATATATATATATATTTATCGTAGTCATTTCTGGGTTTTATGTAAAGCATGGCATAAAAAATTATTAGACGATCAAGTTGTGATTGTTATTCCGCTAAGGTAAAGTTATCTATCTACATTAAATACTATTACACAATCAAGTTTAATATATTATTTTCTTGAATATATAAAATTTTAATTGGTTTCTCTTTTGGATGCAGGAATGTAATTGAAAATTTGAAACACAAAGTCATTGATTTTTCACTAGAACACCTACAAGACTTTATACAAATACAAGACTATATATTTCCATACAAACTTGATCTAAAATTGCACTATAGATATTGTTAATATATGAGACACATATATAGTGGTTAAATTCTATATTATCTCAATCTTAAACGCTTAATTTGTTAGTTATTATATGAAGATCATTTTAAATTGCTTCTTAATAATTATGTTGATGTCGGAATGTAAAATATGACGAAGAACACAAAGTTGGGAAAATCATTTAGTTTTAATTGTTTCAACTTTTAAGTCTCCTTCTGGTCTTTGAATTTGAGACTATGAAAACCGGAGAAGTGACACATTAACATGAGATTTACTTATTAACATGGTGAAAAGTTACAATCGTATTATTTTTTATTTAAGAGTATTTTACGGTATTTTAAGGTTGAATTATTTTAATTTCAGTACAATATTTTCATCATATGAAAAATCTATAAATATTATGTAGACATTAAATTTTGTCGTGCATATATATATATATATATATATTTAAAAATATTTTAAATTCCTAGATCCCCCAGCAACGACATAGAAAACGAAGTTTGAAGCAGTTAGTTACAACAACGTTCGATGGATTCGACTCACCGTTATATAAATACAAACAAAATCTCATGTACTTGTAATGAAATTCAAGTCCGCAACTTGAAACTATAACTAAACCCATTTTTGTCTCTCACTCTCTCTGTCCCGTCCCGTTCAACATCACAAAACCAACACAGAACCCAGACCTGCATCTGCAGCTAACACAACACCCCATTAACATGGTATGTCTTTCACATTCCCTCTTACCAACCCCAGATTTTTTTTTTTTTTTTTTTCCTTTTATTTTAAGATTTTTATAAAATTTGATTAATTTTGTAAATAATATCTTGTGATTGATCGGATCCTCTGTTGTTAATCAATATGCGATAAACTACATAATGTGGATCATAAAAATCATATTTTGATTTGGTTTGTGTATTCTAGATATGAAATCAAAATTTGGGGTGTTTTTATTCTTGCTTGATTTTTCTGGGTTGGTGTTTTTAGAGAGAGTGGGATTGTTATCTGTCTCAAAATATATCAGCTGATTGATGTGATCAAAATTTATATGAGTTGATGTGTTTATTTTGCTGTTGAAGCAGGTTGATAATAAAAGGACATGTAAACAAGTCCTCCTTTTAGCATACCAGAGTTTCGGTATTGTGTTTGGTGATTTGTGTATTTCGCCTCTTTATGTTTATAAAAGCACTTTTTCGGGTAGATTGCGTGATTATCAAACTGAAGATACAGTATTCGGGGTGTTTTCATTGATCTTTTGGACTCTCACTCTTCTTTCGCTGTTCAAGCATGTTATTATTTTGTTAAATGCGGACGACAATGGTGAAGGTAAACACTAAAGAGTTTACAAGCTTTTCAATTGGCGATATACAAGTCCTTTTTGTTGTTTTTCAGTTTATGTTGATACCATTGGAGCCATTTGCAGGAGGATTATTTTCTTTATATGCGCTACTCTGCCGAAATTCAAAAGTAAGTTTACTCCCTAATCATCAAGCAGCCGATGAGGAGATTTCTACATATTATGATCCAGACCATTCAAGCAAAAATGCACATAGTTCTCGATTCAAAGCTTTTATTGAGAGAAATAGAAAAGCAAAAACCGGTTTACTTGTTTTTGTTTTGCTTGGCATTTCCCTGGTTTTTAGTGTTGGTGTCTTCAGACCAGCAATTTCTGGTAAATGCACTTTCCTTGTATATGTTTAATCTCTTATATTGTACCATTCGTGCATTTGCTCAGGTTTCCGTTCTGCACTTGTGCTAATAGGTTCCTACTCTTTTTGCAGTTCTTTCGTCCATTGATGGGCTGCAAGTCAAATTGGAGAATATGCACAGCGGTGAGTGCAGCTCAATGGAAGTAGAAAATTTTACATTGTTTGTTTATATGCTAGTACTCGTCTAGTGAAAATTTAAAAATGATGTTATAAAGATGTCACTTTATGTGTTGAGTTCTTATACAAAGCGTTGGCTGCTAATTTAACTATGGAAGAGAGAGAATAGCACTGATTCAGAATCTTCCATCTTAGCTTCATGTAATGCCATTTCAGGCACTAACATTTCCGCATATCATCATACAGGTATGGTGGTTTTCCTTGCCTGTCTCGTATTGATTGGCCATTTTGTTCTGCAATATCGTGGCACCTACAAAGTGGCCTTCATGTTTGCCCCCATAGTGATCTTATGGTTATTGACTATTGCCATTGTTGGCGTCTACAATATTGTTAAGTGGAATCCAAGAGTGTACTGGGCCCTTTCTCCACATTATATTTACAAGTTCTTTAGGGAGACGGGCAGAGACGGATGGATGTCTCTAACAGGAGTACTTCTATGTAGTACTGGTAAATTTGGCATATGGAACTTATTGAAGTTAAGATTAGAAGAATTGTGATAGTTTGATTAAGGTGGGATTTTTCTTTTCAACTGCAGGAACTGAAGCTATTTTTCAAGATCTTGGCCAATTCTCAGCGACATCAATAAGGGTATGTGAAACCAATGATTGCGACCGAGGAATTTGAGTCTATGAGAATTAAGTTTTAACCAGTTGTGTGTTTTAGTGCTTCTTTGGTTTCTATTTTCTATTTCCACATATATGTTTTATTATTTAACATTTCATTTTCACAAGGAGCACTCTAAACACCTGTTACTTTGTGCAGCTTGCATTTTGTTGTGTAGTTTACCCGTGTCTAGTGCTTCAATACATGGGACAGGCTGCATATCTTTCAAAGAATATTTCTGCTACATCTATAAGCTTTTACGCTTCCATCCCAGGTAATCTTTCGCTATTATGAAGGTACTCTCTTTGCTGAAAATTTCCTTATTCCTTCATTTTCACCATTTTTTCGGTTCTGGTTCTAAACATGGCTTTTGAAGTCGAACCTTCCTAGTAGTTTTGAAGGAGTTACTAGTACAATGTTCTGGCAATTTATTGTCTGATATTCTCATTGCCTGAAAAGAATGTCTTAATTTTCTAGTGATATAATATGGTTAGCTATGCTGTCCACAAAGTAATTGTTCAGTGGGTACGAGCTCATTCTTCATCAATCTTCCTCTATTTTAAGGCTTGACATGATAAAGACCTATTTGAGTATTGGAATTCGTTGTGTTATTCTGTGTTTTATAATTGTTGAACTAGAATGTTTCACTATTGTAGCCCTTCTTAGAATCACTTCAAGATTTTATTCTCCAAGATATTATGCCATCGTGTTTTTGTTTTTACTAAGAGAGTGCTCTTTCAATGTTTGTAGATCCACTGTTTTGGCCTGTTCTTATCATGGCAACTTTGGCAGCAATTGTTGCAAGTCAGGCTATTATTTCTGCTATGTTCTCAATAGTAAAGCAATGCTATGCATTAGGATGCTTCCCCCGTGTCAAGATTGTACATAAATCAAGATGGGTGCGTGGTCAGGTATACATCCCAGAGATAAACTGGGTTCATATGGTTCTCAGCCTGGCGATCACAGTTGGTTTTCGAGACACAAATCGTCTAGCAAATGCTTATGGTAAGTCTTCTTTGGTCAAAAAGCGCCTGAAATATTTAATTGGAAAGATTCCATCATTTATGAAAACTAATATTTCTACCTTTCTTCAGGGATTGCATTCATGTCTCTGACATTTGTAACGACGTGGTTGACATCACTGGTCATTGCCTTCGTCTGGCATCAGAGTTTTGTATTCGCCCTTCTGTTTGCCCTATTCTTTGGATCGATTGAGATCGTTTATCTTTCATCATCTTGCATGAAAATCCTTAGGGGTGGATGGGTTACTCTCATGATTACTGCAGCCTTTCTGGTTGTCATGTTTGTATGGCATTATGGCAACAGGAAGAGATATTTATATGATCAACACAACAAAGTATCCATGAAAACAATCCTCACGCTGGGTCCAAGTCTCGGGATTGTTAGGATCCCCGGTATTGGCCTCATCTATACAGAGTTGGTAAACGGAGTCCCTGCCACATTCACCCATTTCTTAACCAACCTACCTGCATTTTACCAAGTGGTTGTCTTTGTCTGTGCTAAGACGGTTCCTGTACCATACGTCCCCACTAAAGAAAGGTATCTTATTGGTCGGATTGGCCCTAAATCTTACAGGATGTATCGCTGCATTGTCCGTAGTGGCTACAAAGATGTCCATAACCATGATGATGATTTCGAAAATGACCTTGTGACAAGCCTAGCTGAATTCATCCAACTGGAAGCAGAAGGTTTTGGAAATGTAGATGGTCCTGTGGATGGTTGGCTAGCTGTTGTGAGGACATCTGAGAAGTTTGGGAAAAGACTGGCAGTGTCGGAATCTAATAGCATCAAAGGACGTAGTAGCTCTTCAAGTCCACCATTCAATGCCAATAGCAGCAAATCAGCAGCTCTGCAAAGGTTACGTTCAATGTACGAGGAGGAGTCGCTTGAGGTCAAGTACAGGCCGCGGGCACAGTTCAAATTGCTGGAAACGAAGCAAAACAAGGATATGCATGTTAAGGAAGAACTTTTGGAGCTTCTTGAAGCTAAGTGTGCAGGCGTCTCGTATGTCATAGGTCACTCTCGTATAAAGGCTAAATGGAATGCACCGTTCTTGAAGAGGTTCGTGATCAATGTAGCTTACTCTTTCCTGCGGAAAAACAGCCGGGCCCCTGCCGTGGTATTGAACATCCCTCATATTTGTTTGATTGAGGTGGGTATGAACTACCATGTCTAATGCCATTTCTTGGTAGTACAGTCAGTCAGTCACTGGAGAGGTATCTTCAATGGTTGCCAAAATTTTTAACTTCTTTTTTTTGATCGATTTTCGGGTATTATTAGTAGTCCTGACTCGGTTTTTTGAACGCTGCTTCAACTTCACTTGACAGAGTCACCCAGCATAGAAGAGAAGATTTACATTTCAATAACACAGATTTTGATGCTTAATTAATGCATATTGAAAATTATACATGTCAAATATAATCTTAATTATTAAAGTTTTGAGATGATTAAACACTTTATTTTATGATTGTGTCCATTAATCTTTAAACATATGCTAAATTGAAATCGTTTAATAATACATATCGAATGATATTTTAGTTTAAAATTATTAAGTGTCAAATTATATAATCGCCATTTTGTTCTTATTGAAATTATTGTTGTTCACTTGTTAAAGCAGAAACTAACATAAAGAATAATTGGGTTCACTTTCAAAATGATTTTTCTTTAAAAAAATTATTATCTTTTATACTCTTCAAGAAGCAAAATGCAAGTCTCATCTACTATTAAATACACATTTTCAAGTTAAATGTAATTAGATTAGCATATCAATTAGTGAAAATTGTGAATGAGTCTCAGAGAAATAATGGATTAGTGCCCTGTCTGTCACTCTTGACTCTTGTCACAATCCCAAGCTTTTTGGTGTTTTGGTTCCATTGAAAAGGTCTCATAAAACTTTCTCGAGAAGCAAAATTACTAATGTACATATGACCGACCTTGTACAATGTAGCATTACCAAGGTTTTAGAAAGCGAAAGGTAAGATGAGGTAGTCATATCCTCATGTGTACGATGGAATCGTGACCCGTTCAAAAAAAAAAACCTAATATTTATTCATTCATCTCAATAGGTTATTAATAAATAAAACAAATTCTTCTAGTATTTTAGTATTTGCATACCCTCTATTTTCAACATTTTTTTTTTTAGATCAGAGAAATAAATTTATCGAATGAGATTATATCCGTTAATTTCTTTTAATATAAATTAATTTTATATATATATTAGTTTTAAAAAAATTAGGACCGTTGATCCTGGCCAATCATCTAGAAGTATCCAAACGGCCACCAAAAGTCTCTCTCTCTCTCTCTCTCTCTCTCTCTCTCTCTCGCTCGTAACTCGTAAGTCGTATGGCAGAAGAGTAGCTCTCTCTCTCTCTCTCTCTCTCTCTCTCTCTCAACTGTTAGACAACGAGAACAACCACCTTTTCTAACGAACTCCAATCATCTATCCCAAATTAGGGTTAGGGTTTTTTTTGGGTTATCGAATTTCTCAAAATTACTACTCAAATAAAATAAAATTGGCTACTGTGTTCTCGTGTACAGTTCCTCCGATGCGAATAACAACAATTGCAATCACTACTAGGGTTTTCCAATGTTGAGCTCCTGCTCTCATCGTCCAATTCTCTTGCCTTCTGTTTCTAGACTTCGGGTTTCCAACCGACCCGAAACCCTCTCTCTCACCCGAAGCTCTCGGATCTTCGAATCCGGTTTCAAGTTTGCCAGGAACGTGAGTACTCGTGTCAAGTGAAGTTCTGTTTGGTTGCTGAGAAAAAAAGATTTATGTTTTTTTTTATTATTTTGTCTGCTGAGGAAGGTAGGGTGTACTAATATATATTTTTTTTTTTTAAAAAAAAAATTGTAATTTGGTTGTTTTGCAGAAATGGAAAGTTTCATGTTTCAGGCATGAGGAATCATCATCACCGGAAAACTCGAAGCTAGAACATTTTGTACCGGAGGAATTGGTCAAACCCGAATTCGATAACTCAAGCTCCGTGGGATTGACTCTTCGAGAGGTAATTTTTCGTTATTTGATTTATAATGTAGTCAGTGTTGAATGTTAGGTGGTATATTTTATTTGTAAATGTATGGCTTACCCAAGAATGTAGTTATTAAACAGAAATAGAAAAAATCGTTGGCATTGGTTGAATTCCGGATTATGATGTTAGGGAGCCTATATTAAGACATCAACTGTTGTTATTGTTCATGGTGTTGTTGGGTAGTGTTATGTTTTAATGCCGTAATGGCTGTATCAGGAAATGTTGCTATAAGCTTATGTCTAGGGATACTCGTAATATGTTGTTACAATAGATTTATGCTAACTTCCGAGTTAATCTTACAACCATGATAAGTTCCTTGAGTTTTGCGCCATGTTAGATTCTGTCGGTTGAATGGTTTGCGAATCGACTTCACGTGCTGATAATCTAATCTTTTTTACTGAACCAAAAGTAATAACATCTCATTGGTTTGTGAAAAGAATATAGTTTTGACTGCTAGAGTAATTTGTATAATCACTAGTAAAACAGCTTCAAGTATTATACAAATATCAGAAATTGTTAACTGTTTTCACCAAGAAAACATGATTACATTTCAGGCTGCAGATGCAGTGTTTAGAGCAATTGGGAGCCGCTGGACTGTACCATGGAGAGCAGAGACCATAGTGCAAGTAAGGGTCTTATACTTTCTTGCATCAACTTAATATCCTATTATGATATATATTTTGGGAACCACATGCCATCACTGAGCTTTCTCTGTCATTTACTTCTGAGGATGAGTATCAATGTTGAGTGTTGAATATTAAAATGTGCTAATTTGGAAAGACGAAGTAAACAAAAATCAATGGCACTTGTATGCTAGTCAACCTTCTCTAGGAACTTGAATGGGTAAATTTGCCCAAATGATTTCAGTAGCATGATCCGATGTTATTATTTAAATAAACGTAGAAAAAAAAAAAAATCACCAACAGCAACAAAAACAACATTCCACCTTAATGATAAGTTTACAGTATTCAAATAAAACTCTGATGGAGACTCTTGCAGTATTCTGTTTGAAATTTGGAATGAACTAAGGTGGCAATGAAACTGCATTTGGTGGTGCAGGTAATGCTTCTTTGGGTTGCGGCATTTTGGTTTATAGGGTCTTGGATGATTCCATTTGCCGCCTATATAGCAGGTTTCAATAAGGAATCTCTAACATTTAGAGGACAGGCATTATTCAGCCTTGTGACTGATGTAACTGAAGGGCTTGCTGGAATTGCTATCCTCCATCGCTGCCTCTCTCGGTTTCATCCCCTTCCAT
The DNA here is from genome assembly GCA_035582765.1 of Acer negundo. Lineage (NCBI taxonomy): Eukaryota > Viridiplantae > Streptophyta > Magnoliopsida > Sapindales > Sapindaceae > Acer > Acer negundo. The sequence continues at coordinate 30,464,100 of CM069238.1, forward strand.
CTGATTGGTTTCGGTTCAGCTTGAAGGGGAACTGGCACTTTGATGTTTTGCTTGGATGTCTCATGTTTCCACTGGTCAATCGGCTCTCACAGTTTAACCTCAACTTGTTGCCTATAATGCCTTCTGCGCCTGTCACCATCTCAAGTGTTGAGCAATCAATAATGGCTCGGGATCCAGTAGCAATGGCACTGTATGCAGTAGTAGTTTCGATATGTGCACCAATATGGGAGGAAATTGTGTTTCGTGGTTTCCTTCTCCCATCGTTGACCAAGTATATGCCCGTATGGTGTGCAATACTGGTGAGTTCAGTTGCGTTTGCTCTAGCTCATTTCAATGTACAGAGAATGCTACCGCTTATATTTCTTGGTGTGGTGATGGGTCTTGTATTTGCACGATCAAGGAATCTGTTGCCATCCATGCTCTTGCATAGCCTCTGGAATGGCTTCGTGTTTTTAGATCTAATGAGATAGCTTCCAGTTTTACACTCCACACTAGTAGTTCAGTTGATCCATTTTCAATGATATTGATTTGCGCCAATCGTGTGGGACACGTCCTTTCTTAGGCATTTGCTCCATAGAAGACCAGCCTCTTGCTTTGTATCGGAATTTTGATTCATTTTAAGTTACCGCAAGAAGTTGTACAGGGCCACCAGATTGAATGCAAGAGTATCAGTCAATACTGGCCGATACACCAGTAATATTTCATTGATGATATAACTGTAGAATCAAAATAAAACATCGATGCTTTTTTTCCGCCCGAATTCAAATATTTGGGGTCGTAATTAACAAGGCATTGCTTTTTTTTTTTTTTTTTTTTTTGGTTAATTACTACAAATTCAAGGTTGGGGAATGGGGAGGGACTCCAACTAATCCGAAGCTACAATTGATTATGGGCTAAAAGATGGTATTAAGAACTCAACAATACCCTTCACGTGTAAGATTAACGGGGGTATAAATTAAACATTCAACAATACCCTTTACATGTAAGATTAACGGGGGGATAAATTAAACATTAAACAAGTGTTGATCTATAAGTTGGATTAAAGAGTAAAGATTGGGATTAGCCCATATTAGTGACATATTTTGGGCCAATTAATTGAATTAGATGATCCAAACAAGTAATGGATAATTGGAAGACGAATTCAATTAAATATTTGAATTGTAAGCTTATCCGCATCATCATTCGTATTTCGGCGCCTGTCAAGTAAACCGAAACACAAATTAACAAAACACTGACACGTCATCAACTTTCTCTTTATTTATTATTAAAAAAAAAGGAGACACAAAGACACTCTGACACTCCTGTAAAAGCGGGAACTCTCTCTGTTTCTACATCCATCAGCCGCCGTTTGATCAATTAAAGGAATAAAAAAAAGGAGAGAAAATATCTCCGGCGACGCTTACGTGTCGTTTGACCCGCTTCCCTCTCGTTCTCTCTACTCACAAACCACCGTATAAAAACTCAACGTACCAAAAAAGCTAGCGGTTTCTAGACTAGATTAGTTCGGATAAATCGGAGTTTTTTCGATTTTAGTGTCTGAATAAAAAACCAACCAAAAAAAAAAATGAAACTGAAAACATCTTGATCTTTGTTTGTCCAAAACTTGTATCCAAATATCTCTCTCTCTCTCTCTCTCTCTCTGTGCTTGAATCTAAAACAGAGTGATAGAAAAGTTGAAGAATTTGTTGTGGGGTTATATTATATAACAAAAATGGAGCAGAAGAACGTACTATTATCGGCGTTGGGGGTGGGGGTGGGTTTGGGGGTCGGGTTGGGTCTGGCGTCGGGTCAAACCATGAGCAAATGGACCGGAAACAATTCGGCGTCGTCAAACGGTGTTACTGCAGAGAAAATGGAGCAGGAATTGTTGAGACTGGTCGTTGATGGCAGAGAAAGCAAAATCACTTTCGATGAATTCCCTTACTATCTCAGGTGTGTGTTTACAAGTTTCATGGTTTCTGTTCTCAATACCCTCTTTTTTTGTGCTTCTTTTCTGAAGGGTGCTTTTTTTTTTCCTTGTCAAAGCCATCACTTTTTTTTTTTTTTTTTTTTTTTTCTGAAACCAAATAGATGATTTCAATTAATTTTTTTCATTTTTCGTAACAATATTTGTGTTTCTGGAACCCCAAATTATGTAAATTTTTTGTTTGTAAGATTAATAAAAGTACTTAATGGATCTTCAATTCAATTCATTAATCCATTATTGCTTTTCGACGTGGCCTGTGGTTGCACTTCGAGACCTCTCGAGAAGCGAAGTGTGTTTTTCTATGAGATCATGTTGTAAAGAAATCACTTTGTCTATTGATATACTCTGTTTTTGGTTTTCAGTAACCGCAAGGTCATTTTTTAATATTGCAGAGTTTTGTATAATTATTATTTTTAATCACTTTTGTTTTTATTGAATTTAATTCTATCGATAAACATAAGACTGATTGTCACGTGCCCTGTAAGATAAGATATTTATCTTTCCTAGTTTAGTAATTTCCCAGTTGTCAGGTTGATTTTGTCTTCTAGAGATTTTTCCCATTTTGGAAATTAATTGTATCTTCTAAATTCTCATACTCTTTTATCTTTTAACATGACCCTTTTAATATGTATGTGATCTGAGACACAAAATCATCTTAAGGATTTCAAATTATATATGTAAACATTATTCATACACTGATGTGATGTTATTGTGTTGTATATTGGTTGCAATGACAGTGAGCAGACTCGGGTACTGCTAACAAGTGCTGCTTATGTTCACTTGAAGCATGCCGAAGTATCAAAGTATACGAGGAATCTTTCGCCTGCTAGTCGTGCTATATTGCTCTCAGGACCAGCAGGTTGGTTGGTTATTTAAAATCTGGCATGAATGTTATGTACTTGTAACTTGCAATTCAATTAACTCTAATTGAATTGTTTTGTTTTAATTTACTTTGAAGAACTTTACCAACAAATGCTTGCCAAAGCGTTAGCGCATTATTTCGAAGCAAAGTTACTGCTGTTAGATGCAACTGACTTTTCTCTAAAGGTGAGTGAGTATGCAAGTAGAATTGAATTCTCTTTCCCTATTTTGTTTCTAATGTTTCGTATAATTTATAATCGAAAGGGTTGGTTTTGTTGCAGATTCAGAGCAAGTATGGTACTGGCAACAAAGAATCTGTAAGCTTTTCGGATCATTTAATCGATGAAATAGTCATGTAGGCTGTATGCATCATAACATGTTGATTTTCCTAAATTTGAGATATATTGTTTTTGCAGTCCTTCAAAAGGTCCCCATCTGAGTCAACTCTAGAGCGACTTTCTGGCTTTTTGGGTTCATTTTCAATCTATCCTCAAAAGGAAGAATTCAAAGGTATGTGAATTACATAATTGTTAGTTTTAATTAAGGCATTCATTGTAAGTGTTGTTAGATTTTATAGTTGACTAACAGTTTCTGTTGCAGGCACATTGCGGAAGCAAAGGAGCGGTGTGGATCTATCATCATGGTATGTGAAAACTGAAAACAGCTTTCTTGATCAATCACTTGTGTTTCATTCATATTTCTCATAACTTGGATTGTACATGTTGTTTCATCAGGGGAATGGAAGGTTCTTGTCATCCTTGTAAGCTACGTAGAAATGCTTCGGTCTCATCTAACATGGATAACATCATTTTGCAGTCCAACTCTTCAAATAATCCAGGTTTTTTTTTTTTTTTTTTAATTCCCCTTGATAATTTGTAATATAAAAAGCAATTTCACTGATAGTTGTGTGTGTGACATTACAATTGCGGTTGTTCACTTTTTTCAGGACCTCTAAATCGCACTACCAGCTGGTCTTTTGATGAGAAACTTCTGATTATGTCTCTGTACAAGGTAATTAGTAATTACGACACTTTGAAATGATTTAATTCTCCGATTGCCCTCGTGAAAATAATTTGTGCAGACTTAAATAGTTGAAATGGTCTGCAGGTTTTGGTTTACGTATCGAAAACCAATCCAATTGTGCTATATATTAGAGATGTTGAGAAGCTAGTCTCTAGATCTCAAAGGACGTACAACTTGTTCCAGAAGATGATGCAGAAACTGTCCGGATCAGTGTTGATCCTCGGTTCACGAATTGTAGATTTGAGTAGTGAAAGCAGAGAGGTTGACGAGAGGCTGACTGCCATCTTCCCTTACAACATTGAGATCAGGCCTCCTGATGACGAATCACATCTCGTCAGTTGGAAGTCTCAACTGGAGGAGGATATGAAAATGATTAAAGCTCAGGATAACAGAAACCATATCACGGAAGTACTATCAGCGAATGATGTCGATTGTGATGATCTTGATAAATTTGCTCTTGGGGACACAGTGGTTCTAAGCAACTACATAGAAGAGATTGTTGTGTCAGCAATTTCTTATCATTTAATGAATAACAAGGATGTTGAGTATAGAAATGGAAAACTGATTATATCATCACGGAGGTAAGATTAGTATTTTGTTCGATATATAAAAGTTACATCGGAGTCTTAACGCGGTAGACGTTATAAGTACTTATTTTTGTTGGCTGTGAAACAGTTTGTCCCATGGATTCAGTATATTCCAGGAAGGCAAAGCCACCGGTAAAGATACATTGAAGTTGGAAGCGAAAACTGAAAAATCAAAGGTTCATTTATATTTCTCATACCGGATGCTCTATCTAAAGGAGCTGAAGTGGTAGATTAGTAGTAACTTGTTTATGCTTCTTTACGATTGACAACAGGAAGCGGAAGGGAATGGAGCTGTTGGTGTGAAACCGGAGAAGAAAAGTGGAGTGGAAACATCACCTTCTTCTGTGCCAAAGAAAGATGGTGACACTCCAACACCAGCACAAAAAGCTCCTGTGAGTTCTATTTTTCCCATCTTTATTATGCTATTATATTTCTCTTATGCTATACATCGTCGTGAGTACTAACATTACTTAGCAACAGGAAGTTCCTCCCGACAATGAATTTGAGAAGCGGATAAGGCCAGAAGTCATACCAGCAGATGAAATAAACGTAACATTTGCTGATATAGGTGCCTTGGAGGAAATCAAAGAAAATCTTCAGGAACTAGTGATGCTTCCTCTTCGACGTCCTGACCTCTTCCAAGGAGGGCTTTTAAAGCCTTGCAGGGGAATTTTGCTTTTCGGGCCTCCTGGCACCGGAAAGACAATGCTAGCCAAGGCAATTGCAAGGGAAGCCAGAGCAAGCTTCATTAATGTATCCATGTCTACCATAACTTCTAAATGGTTCGGTGAAGATGAGAAGAATGTTCGTGCTTTGTTCTCGCTTGCATCCAAGGTCTCCCCAACTATTATTTTCGTAGATGAAGTGGATAGCATGCTTGGACAGCGGACGAGAGTTGGGGAGCATGAAGCCATGAGGAAGATAAAGAATGAGTTCATGACTCATTGGGACGGGCTCACCACAAAGCCAGGTGAGCGCATCCTTGTTCTTGCTGCTACCAACAGGCCGTTTGACCTTGATGAAGCAATTATCAGGCGCTTTGAGCGAAGGTACCTTTTGCACCCGAGTGACATAAAATGGATGATTGTAATTTCTTTCATTGCATATACTAATAGTTACTCTATTCAACAGGATTATGGTTGGTCTACCGTCTGCAGAGAACCGAGAAATGATTTTCAGAACTCTATTGAGCAAAGAAAAAGTGGAAGAAGGGTTAAACTTCAAGGAGCTAGGAACAATGACAGACGGATTTACTGGAAGTGACCTTAAGGTTTGTGTCTCTTGTGTTATTCGCATAGACTTTACTGCTTAAATCGGGTGTGTTTTTGATTGACCGGAATGTATATTACTCTGCTTGAGACAGAACTTGTGCTCAACAGCTGCTTATCGGCCTGTTAGAGAGTTGATAAAACAAGAGAGGCTGAAGGATTTGGTTAGTATCCTGTTCTTCAAGTACTTATAAAAAAGGAAAACTTCAAGCTATTTTCATCAGAGGAACGTATCCTGAACTTGATGGAATTTTGATTTATTTGTGAACTTGTGTTTGCAGGAGAAAAAGAAGAAAGATTCAGGACAGAATACAGAAGAAGCTTCAGATAGCAAAGAAGATGTTAAAGGGGAAAGAGTGGTTACTCTAAGGCCGTTAAACATGGCAGATTTTAGAGAGGCAAAGAATCAGGTAAATGATCATGTTTTCATTGAGAAATATATGATTTGTGCCCGTATCAGTTGTCGTAGGGCATTCAACATAAAGATGAAAGTGTTTGATGTTTTAATTTGCTTTCCGGGATGCAGGTTGCAGCTAGCTTTGCATCTGGGGGATCAATAATGAGTGAATTGAAGCAATGGAACGAATTGTATGGAGAAGGAGGTTCAAGGAAAAAGGAACAACTGTCTTATTTCTTGTAAATCGGGTGGCAAACCCATTTTTGCTCACAAGAAGCATTACCAGAATTCACAAAAAAGTGTAATATCCTTCTCTCATGGAACAGTGTGTAAACATATACATATATATATATATATATATAAAGATTAGAAGCATAATATGTACCGATATCGGAGTACCAAATAGTTTATCAAAGGATATGTTAGTGTTGTAATATTTAGATCAAGCTTGTTCTTTTTTTCTTTGGAGTTTGATTCTGGAAATAAGCAACCACTGCAGCAACTTATTAGAGATCTTAGGCTCAAGTTGTGTTTTCGATTGCTTTGAATATTATCACAAATATTTTGGTTCATATAAAATTTGTATCTTCACTTGACTGTGAATTAGCCGCCGCATTACACACTGGTAAGGGCTTCATTCTCCTTGAAATTTTCAAGTTAAAAGGAAGGATTACTCGGCTGAAGACTTTGGGAATCTTGCCGAAACAAAGTCTTTTTTGCCTTTCTATTTTCTGCACATCTCAAAAACTCCACAAAAACATCGCAATTTCAATTTCAAGATTCAAGAACCGAAACACTCGGCAACAGAAACTGGAATACAATGTACAATGCACTAATTGATAAACAACATAATTAACACATTGAAATAACATATCACTGGTAGCATATCACCATGGAAAAGCTACAACAAGTGTGCAGCAAAAACTAGTATAGAAATCCATATTTTGAACCCTACCCACTACCCATCTTGGCACAACAATGGAACAAAACATGGTTATAGCTAAATTACTTAACAGAGTTTCGTAGCACCTAGATAGAACACATCTACCAATTTTTGTGTCAGAAAACCTAGCAAAGATCACGAATTCAAACCAAACCAAACCCAACCATTCTATTCCTTCTTCTTGCCCTTCAATAGCCCCCTCGGAATCTTACTTAAGACCTTAACATCAAACACTGCATACTGCTTCTTGATCTCAGCCCATGCCTTCTCAGAAAATGAGTCCACCTGGTCCTCATACTTCTCGTATATCACAGGCACCGTGTGAAGCAGTACAAAAGCTGTTCCACAAAAAACATCCCCACTCCATATCAATAAAAACTCACAAATCATTCACCATAAACTTCAACCAAAAAAATAAAAATAAAAATCAGTTACCTATGTAGAACAGGGTCAAGAAGTTGCACCAGCTCCCCACGATAGACAAAACCCACAAACCAGCAATCACCTGATTTGTCAATACAGTTCCCACATTCGGATCAGCAATAATAGAATAATTAGACAGCATAGCATCATCAACGAGTGCCACTCATGAAAATCACAAGAATTCAATACTACAGAAGAAATACACTTACGGAGAGGAACTTCTTTAGATCTTTTCCTGATGCGATATCCCTAAGAACAACAAGAGCCCTGTTGATCTCGATCCTAAGAGCAGCGGCCACCTGTAGAACTGGTTCCTCCGGGATATGAACTTCCGGAATGCGAGGAGGGGACCTAATGAAAATTAAGTGATGCTAAGTAATTTATATAAACATAAGAATAAACACAAACCAAAATACATCAACTGGTTGCTTACTTGTTGATGAAGGTGGTAGCATTAGACCACAAGAAAAGCACAGCAAGTGCAGCTATTAAGCAGTGACACACAAGAGTGAGCAGGTGGTATTGAAGCAATTCAAATAGAACCCATGCCGCAGTTGCCCCACCGAGAACTCCCCCTGATATCTTCTTGTTCCTCCACAGGAAAACATCCGCAGCTATTGCATATACAGATATCAGTTAAATTCCAATTATAGTAACTTTAGTCCAACTTCGAGCCACGAACAATAACATAAACATCAGATTTAGAACCACAATGATCATAATTTTTCGGTACAAATATTGCTACATCAGTTCGTGAGTACCCAAACGTATTGCAAGCAGAATTTTTATTTTATTCTATTTTTTGTATATATAATTAATTACAAACATTAAGTCTCGATTAAAATAATTCAAAATAATTTTAAAAAGATGTTTCTAGTGGGATTTATTTAAAAATGATTAAAAAAAAGTGAACTTTATTAAAAACAATCGCATCACTACCGTTAAGCATAAGAAAAGAATAAAATAAAAAACAATCATCTAACTTTTGGAGCTTAAACAAGATTTTTTTTTTTAATTAAGAAAGAAAAACAAATAAACAAGACGTTCGATTCGATCAACTAACAGAACCAGATCTATCTAGATCTTTGATTCAAGTATCTCCATAAGCAATCACGCAATAAAACAATATCTTAAACGACAAAAAAACCACAGATCAGAATCAAGGAAATAAAAATAATAATAATAATTCAAGATAAAAAAAAAAGATAAAAAAAAAAGAAAAAAAAGAAACGAACATACGTTTTCCGCCACCGAGAACCTTATGGACGGGCTTTTCTCTTCCAAAGAGACGAAAAACCTTGGACTTGATGGACTCGGACACGGACGACGACGGCAAGGACGACGACTTCTTGTCCTCGTCGGAGTCCGACGAAGACGACGACGAGTTGTGGATCAGGTCCCTGTCCGCTGTCTTCTCTACCATCGATTCGACCGGCGATTCCTCGTGTTGATGCTCCGTCATCGCTCTCTCTCTCTTTCTCGATGAACTGAACTGAAAAAAAAAGGGTAATTACTCGGCGCGTTTCGAAATCTCTACCTCCAACTTCGAAAATGAAAGAATCTCGCGAATTCTCTTATCGAAACCTGTTTGTTACTCAGTATCTTCAGATAAATAGAGGAGTTTTCGACAGGTGTGATCTTAGCGGTCGATATGAAAACCAAATGATCTAGACCGTTCGTAGGTTCGGCTCCGAGTGTGTGAGCGATACAAGAATGAGCGGCTACGATTTATAGAACCGACGATTGAAGGCCGTTTGATTTCACTAGTTTTTTTAAACGTATATGACATTATTGGCCGTATGATATGCGGACACGTGGAGTTAGTAGAGCCACTGATTTGAGCCATGGTTTTGGTATGTGTACAGAATTTATGTACCTGGAAATACATCAAGTCCTTAACTGTTAAGTTAAATTTAAAAAAAATTTAAATCTAATGAAAACGTAAGAAACTGCGTGAGGTGCTTAGTGGTAATAAATAAGAATATTATAAATAAATAAAACGCATTAAAGTCATGGGAGTTGTATAGGTACCCCCATGAATAATTTGAACTTGGCTATATACTTCATAGCTAAGCTTTCTATGGAAAAAAATTCGGATTGATCAAATACTAACGACATATCATACGACGTGATAACTGATAAAATATGATGCTAAAAATAATATAAAAAAAAACACGGCGTTATAACCTTTTGCATGAAAGAGGTTTTCCACAAATCCTTTTCATAATATCAAAATGGATTTTTAATAAATTCTAATATCATCGGAAATTAAACAACTCAAAAATATCGTCGGTGTGAATGAGAGCTATTACTGCATAACGATAATGATGGGCAGTATTTCAACAACCTACGAAGAGGTTAGCTGGTTAGAGCCATTGCTGCACATAACCTAACCTATCAATAATGAAGTGAACCCCACCAATTATGTCATTGAATCAATGTGCTGTGTCTACAAGACAGATTTCTTTTCATTTTTCTTTTCGAGGGGTCCAGATAAGAAAAAGTGATTTCTTTCATCAAGTTCTTCTAAAACTAAAACCAACAAAATGTGGAGAGGTAGACAAATACATGAAGATAAAAAAAGATAGAAGATTTTCACCTAGAAGAAATATCATAGTGTCGATTCCAAATTCAAAAGCAAATATCAAAATGACAGATTGGAAGAGTGTGGTGTGATTTTCAATATGACCCTACATCCAGCTTATTTTGTGACACAAGCACTCATTCAAAAGTGCACACAAATGCATTAAAAAGTGTACCACCGTCCAATGTGGTTTGATGGTGAAGGGCGTTCATTTAGCTCTAGGAATGTTTCAGGTCCGAGTCGCTGTCAAAAAAAAAAAAAAAAAAAGGATAGTAGACCCAAATACAGGGTAAAGAGGGGGCACACAAATGATGAAATGAATATTACATTCTACTGTGTTGTTCTCTACATTGGTGCCAGCTAACTAGATAGAAAAATCTGCAGTCAATGGATCCTGAAACAACAAGCATGTCTGGAAAAGGAGAGATCACAACTGTTCTTGACACAAAAAGTTGGCTAATTCATCTAATAATATATGAATTTGAACGTGCAAGAGGAAGTGAGAAGTGCAAGAACGATACACACACATATACAAGAAAACAACCGGTTGAAAAGTTCAATTGATAGTAAAGCATTTGATAGCTTTGACATTGCTTTACTATCGAGAACAGCAGCAGATATCATACCACAAAAAGAGAAATCAAGATATAATGTTATATGAAAACAGCCCATATTTACAAGGACACTCTTCTTGTGCCCATGGATGGTTAAGCAGAGGCCAAATTCTATGGCCCTTCACTTCGATGTAGAAGGAAGAGTAAACATAAGCGTAGAGGAGAGGAATCAACGTAAGTGGATGAAAAGAGATCTATGGATGTAAGTTGTTTGATAAGGGACTGAAGAGCAGATCTCAATGAGATGGCTTGTCGGTTTATAACTTAGATTAACTCAACCAACTCAATGGTGCCAAGTGATGGAAGGACTCACTGATAGTACCGGTGGTTGGCTCCTTAGAAGTGAAACGCAAGGGAATAAGGCTTTAAAACTAATCATGGACTGACTTTAAAACTAATTCTCATTATTTGCTAAACAAATTTAAGGTATTTCATAAGCTAAGCAAAGAAAGAGTAACAAAGATTGCATACATATTGCACAAGCATTAAATAATCTATTGTGCTTACTTCTCAATGATTCCAAGTAATGTGGAAACAGAGAGACGATTTCATACACACACACACACACACAAATCAACAAGATTCATGATTTGCATCCTTTGATCTCATGTCAATTCTTGTGACATAGCCAATTCCTCTCTATATGCATTTATATATCTCTAGAAATCAAGGCAGAGACTAATAAAAATTGCAAAGCAAGGAGATGCAACATCACCAAACTGACAAGAGTCTCATATAATTCCTTGGCTAATTAGCATTCCTATTTCTACAACACACGCATAATCAATTTCCAGAACTATTAGTTGGTCTACATGATGTTCATAATTCCTTGGCTAATTAGTATACTGATTTGGCCTCATAGGAAACAAATTACCGAGGAAACAGTAATGTATCAACTAGATGTTGAATTACTACTCAATTTCAGAGGTATTACTCATTAATCATCGGAAAGACTGCAAATATAGAATTCACAATAACGAAAACTCAAAGCAGCTTTGTGAGCAACATTCATCATAACCGGAGCCATCAAGATTGTGAAAGCAATGGTTGGACTTTCTTCCCAACCTTATAGATGCCGTATCACTACATTTCTCTATATTTTCATTTCTCATCTGGTGTTAAAATCCATGAGATCCAAACTCATATTGATTCAAAATCAAAAATTTTAAAATGACTTTAAAGTTTCTGTAGAGTATTTAATCAAACACCAAGAAATCAATCATGGCACTGAAATTACTTAGAACTTAGTCATCAAACTACAACAATCACTTCCTGTTTATGATTTTTCGACTATCGAATTGAATACCAACAAACATATATAATCAAAAGAAGAACAGTACTAAAGAGATTTGGAAAATAAAACAAAAAGGCAATACACAGAGAAAGAGAAACATTTGCTGTAAAGGGTATACATTAAAAAAAAAAAAAAAAAAAAAAAGTTGGTGGGGTTGCATTGAAATTACCTCATTTGACATTGAAGATAACATTTGTGAGCTAAATTTGCATCCCTGAGAGACTTTCCAGCTTCACCTTTGAAAATGGATGGAAGGATTTCAACGCTTTTATTTATCAATCATGGTCGCAATTTCCATGCATTGACAATTTTAGACATGTTGTGTCGTTATAATTTCAAGGATCCGGAGAGTGTCTTTGTCGTGAATAGAGGGCCTTTTCGTCATTCAAGCTCGGCGGCTGTTCTTGATTTTTCAAGCTCCAGCATATTTTAACGAATATGCGCTGGGTACCATATGCAGTTTGCTGATGTCAATGTGGATCGCTCCGGTTCTCTTCTCTACAATTCTTCCTTTTCGATTTTTTTTTTTAATTACAATATTATATGCTTATATGATTGAAGAAATAGAAGCTCGATACTGCAAACTTTTATCGCAGTTTTCTGGGGTTGGATCAATCACAGTTGGGTTGTCTTTTGAGATTTTTGATGACGTGACTCGACGCTTTACGAGTTGACTCAGGATATTGAGTTAACTTGTGACGTCACGAGTTTACTCGAGATATAATCATAGAGAACTGAGTTGAACCGTGACATGTTCGGACACGTCACGAGTTTACTCAAACGATAAAAATAGAGTGCTGAGTTGACCCGTGACGTGCTTAGACACGTCAGTGAAATGATTGTCGAGTCAAATTGATTTTGTCGTTTACAGTAGACATCTGGCAATGGCCACTTATTGTGATTGGCACTTGGCAGTGTTATTCTTAGAGTAATACGATGTCGTTTAAAATCATGAATTTTTGTTTGGATAAGGAGAAATGTATATCCATGCAGCCAAACAACCCCATAAAACCCCCTTTTTTTTGTTAGTGTGACTGATCACATACACATAACACAGTGAAGTAGACAGAGCCCAAAACCTCACTAAACCCTCTCTCGCAATCCAACCAACAATGTTGATCCACCGTTCTCCGCTCGCCACAACCCTAAACCTCTGCCTCCGTCTCCGCTTCTTCTCTCAATCCGCTGCCGCCGTTATCCAGGAAGACCCATTAGCCCCGCTATCCTACGATGGCTTCACGAGACCCGACCCGAAATACGCCGAGACCATCCTCGCAATACCTCGTACTTCTTCTGGCACGAAAATCTCCAAGCTGGAGAGGAAAGTCGGACGAGTTCCCAGCATCGTGTTCGAGCAAGACGACGGCCAGCACGGTGGCAACAAGCTGCTCATTTCGGTCCAGACCAATCAGATCAGGAAGCTTGTAAACCATCTGGGTCGCTCGTTTTTCTTGTCTAGATTGTTCGATCTTGAGGTCCGTCCTGAGTTCGGGTCCGGCGATGTCATCGAAAAAGTTCGGGTCTTGCCTAGACTGGTATGGTTTTCCTTACTGGGTTTTGTTTGTTTTTTTTTAATGAAATTGGTGTAGGATGATTTTAAATGTTTGGATTTTATTGTTTGGTGGTCTAAGAACTCGAAAAATTGTTACTTGGAGATTGAAGGGCTGATGTAAAAGTTAAAAATCTGATTTTGAAGTAGGATTTTGGGTTCGTTCATTGCCTCTGAATTGTATTTGAATGTATCAGCTACATCTGCACTCGGGGACAGACGCGCCACTTAATGTGACCTTTCTACGAGCACCTTCCCATGCATTATTGAAAGTTAATGTTCCCCTTGTCTTCAGAGGAGAAGATGTGTCTCCTGGTCTAAGAAAAGGTATTAGAAAATCTAGTTATGAATGATCCATGAATGCTTTTTGTGGTTGCATTATGTGTTTAACTGGTTGGTATCACTTGAAAGATGAGACTTGTGCTGGGACGAATTCTATTTTAACTTCCATTGGTAATTGGTTTAAGATTATGTTTTTGTATTCATGCTTGTTTAAGTAGAACTTGAGGCGTGAGATAGGTCTTCTCAGTGCCCACTACTTGTACTAATATGTATGAAATTGAGTTTTTACATATTGTTGTAGGCTTCCATCTAGTGGCAAATAGGATTGTGTACTTTCCATTTAGAGACTTTTACTTGTTTATGATTTTTTTGGTTAAGGTTTTAACTTCAAACTGAATGAAGCTAGACTGAGTCCATTAAGGTAAAATAAACATGGCTTTGATTCATAAATTTTTCTTCTTATATGATTATGTGGGACAGATTATGTAGTAAAAATATAATGAGTTAGGATGGAGAAAAAAGTATGATATATACCATTTTTGTAAACTTGACAATACATAAAATGTTATACCAGTAACCAATTAGATATAGTCATGCTGGTATTTGGAGCTATTTGACAACAATGAATCTACCATTTTATGATGCTTTATTGCTGACACAGAAGTCTAATCTGAATATCAAAACCTTATTTGAATTCATAATATTTCTTATGCCCTCTTATGTATATTTTCCTGTTTTTTTTGTAAACTGAGTATAAGTTAGACAGGATTATGTTACTTAAGGTAGACCAGTTCATTCTCAATGTGTATTTTGGCTGCTTGTGTGTTAACTAAAAAATGACCCTTGTCATGGAAATATGTACTATCTTTTATTTTTATTTTTAAAAAAAATATTTGAATAAGAGTTGAGTTTGATCCTAGTTACCCCTGCGTGTGTGTATGATTTCCTTTCTTCTATTTGTACATCTATCCTCCTTATGGATAAATTCCGTCTCTTCCTTCCTTTCTGATATCTTCTGTGATTTTAATTTTTTTTTTATAATTTTCGTAACCTGAATTTCTAATTTTGTTATTTTATGTTCTCCTGCACTTGTCTTTGCAAGTGTTCAGTCTATCACGTGTTTCAGTTAATATTAACACATCTGACTGCACTTATTTACAGCATTTGGAAAGTTAGTATTTGCCTGAAACTTAGAATTCATGTTTATTGTTGGATGTATCAGAAGAGAAACTACTAAGCAAGTCAATGAACTTTTCAAAATGTTGCTTTAAGTTTATAGATTTGGTAAACAATACAATATCTCTCTAGCTGCTGTTTTTTCAGATCAGTGATAATAATTTGGATATATCTGACTCCTGTTTCATCAGATTTAATAGATACTTGTTGATATAATCCGTTGAGTTCTAAGCCTTAACTGTTACTTCACAAACTTTGCAGGGTCTTATTTGAATACCATAAAGAGGACTGTAAAGTTCATTTGCCCTGCCGATATCATCCCTCCTTATATTGATGTGGATCTTAGTGAGTTGGATGTGGGACAGAAAATTGTAATGGGAGACCTCAAGGTTCATCCTGCATTAAAACTTGTTCAGTCAAAGGACGAGCCTGTTTGTAAGATCACGGGAGCAAGAGCTTCTGATCAAAAGAAATCAAAATAGTCACCTTGGTGCAGAATTTTTGAGCCTATAAACAAAATTTACGTCCAGTTGCAAAGGAGCATTGGCCAGTGAAGATATGTATTTCCATTTGTTCATGACATAGACGTAATTTTGAATTACCAACGGAGGAGAGACGATGATTTTAGACTAACCTTTCCCTCATTCCCTACCTTCTACTTTCTCCGTTTAAGTGCAGGGTTATGGTGGAGGCGAGCAAATGTCGTTTGAGCACATATCACTTAATAATCCAGTTAGTGATTCCCCTTTGATTTTACTGATATGGACACCAAACTACCAGAATTTATTTTTTTATTTTTGTTTTTTTGTT
Organism: Acer negundo; assembly: GCA_035582765.1. Lineage (NCBI taxonomy): Eukaryota > Viridiplantae > Streptophyta > Magnoliopsida > Sapindales > Sapindaceae > Acer > Acer negundo. The sequence continues at coordinate 30,479,877 of CM069238.1, forward strand.
TTTTGTTGGATTGCTTTTTAGAGAAATGAGATGCTTATCATTCTACTGTAGGCATTATATATAGCTAAAAGATATGTTTAGAGTTAATTGTAGTGATTTTTGTTTTGAAATTAAAGCTGTGTTGGAAAAAAAAATGCAGTTTGTATTATCAAATCTACAAAGCAAGTGTAAAAAACTAACTCAACTTGTATTGTTTTGGCATGAACATTTTAAAAAAAAAATACATGTTTAATGCTATGTAATTGGATAAAAAGAGAAGCCAAGACAGCTGGAGGCACCGAAAACAGTGCTCATTTTCTTGACGTGGGGCTTCTTGTAATTGAAAATGTTATGTCCTATGTGTTGACTACCTAAGTTCACGAGAGGTAATCTTTTGGACCACAAAATTGTAGCCATTTTTTCTGTCGTATCAAGGGAGGCATTTTGACCTTTTGCTGTTCTTATAACTACTATGTTCACGTGGCATCATTAGTCACGAATCAGATGAAAAAAGTAAAAGCTTCATGTGAAATAAAGACTTATGAGAAGATTAGAACACACTACGGAGTTTGGATTCATCTTCATTTATGACTAGCAATTAAGTCTCCCTGATGCAACCAACTAATCAACTACTACCCAAATTTTATGCTACTGTTGAAAGTACTGAGCCTGTAAATTACCATTAATTTGTTATCTTTTGTTGAAGCTGCTGCAATGGTGGTCAAATCTTTCCAAGCTATTTTCCTACTCTCACTACTTACTTTTGGAGTTCTCTCTTATTCTTTTCCTCTCTTGACACGCGGTAAATGGATCGTTGATTCAACATCAGGGAGGCCGGTGAAGTTAGCCTGTACCAGTTGGGCATCACACCTGCAACCAATGCTGGCAGAGGGACTCGACAAGCAGCCCTTAAGGAACATTGTGGCTAAGGTGGTCCAACAACACTTCAGCTGTGTTCGTCTCACGTGGGCGACCTACATGTTCACTCGCTTTAATCAATCTACCGTCACACAAACTCTTGATTCCTTATACTTGACTCAGGCTAAAGAAGGGATCGCAAGGAATAATCCGGCTCTCTTGAAAATGACCGTTGTTCAAGCCTATGATGAAGTGGTTGATGAACTTGGGAGACAAGGCCTCATGGTTGTGCTTGATAACCACGTTAGCAATCCCAAATGGTGTTGCGGTAACAATGATGGGAATGGCTTCTTCGGAGACACTGATTTTAGTCCTCAGGAATGGAAACAAGGTCTAGTTTCGATAGCTCAACGCTTCAAGAGTAAAAATCAGGTTTAATTGACTTCTATGACTCCCTCTCTCTTTTTCATGTCAAACAACTAGTACTAGTTAAAATTCTGTGTTGTGAATTTCAATATGTTGTAGGTGGTAGCTATGAGCTTGCGAAATGAGCTGCGCGGTCCACGTCAAAATCAGCCTGATTGGTATAAGTACATTAGCCAAGGAGCGAAAATGGTTCACCAAGAAAACCCAAATGTGCTTGTGCTTGTTTCCGGACTAAGCTATGGAACTGACCTCAGCTTCTTGAAGAACCAGACTTTGGGATTTAACTTGGATAACAAGTTAGTGTACGAATCACATTGGTACTCATGGACAATAAATTCCCATGGTTGGGAGGGACAACCATTGAACAAAGCTTGTGCTCAGACTATTCAAACAGTGATCGATCATTCCGGTTTTGTGACAGATGGAGACAACCCAATTCCTTTGTTTCTGGGTGAATTTGGCATTGATCAGAGAGGTACTAATAATGCTGACAATCGGTTCATCAACTGCTTCTTCGCGTATGCTGCCCAGAACGGCTTCAGTTGGAGCTTGTGGGCTTTACAAGGAAGTTATTACTTGAGAGAAGGGAAATTACAGCTTGAGGAGGTATTTGGGGTGCTTAATGCCAATTGGGACACTATCAGAAACCCTAAATTCATTAAAAGGCTTCAGGTTTTGCAAAGATTTGGTCAAGGTACATCAAAAAAAAAAAAATAAATAAATAAATAAAAAAAATCATACAATATGTTAAATTAACTTCTTAGAACTATTTTGAATAATCTGAAACTTGTTCTTTTCAGATCCTAGCTCAAATTTGCCAACATCCTACATAATGTTCCATCCTGATAGCGGAAGTTGTGTTCGGTTTTCTTCCCAAAGCAATGGAATTTATGCTGACAGCAGTTGTGATCCGACTCCAATCCGATGGATTCACGACCAAGATGGAGCTCCATTGAGGTTGACGAATACCAATCTATGCCTGAAAGTTGTGGGTGATGGACTTGCACCAAAAGTGTCAACTGACTGCTCAAGCCAACAGAGTTTATGGTATTCAGTTTCAGAATCCAAGCTTCAATTAGCTGCTAAGGATGCAAATGGACAGTATCTGTGCTTGGAATTGGACAAGACCTCTTCAAACTCTTCTCAGATTTTGACTAAAAACTGCATTTGTATCAATGATGATTCTAGTTGTCTATATGATCCACAAAGCCAATGGTTTACACTTGCCCCGAAAAAACATACCTTAATTTAGAGATTTCATGTTAAAGCTCTACGGTTAAATGATAATAGTTTTTTTTTTTTTTTTTTTTTGGACCTTCAATATCAAAATTTTAGTATTAAACATCATTTTCTTTAAAAATTATAAAAAGGGTTGCTGAGACAAAATTTGTGAGGGGTGCCAATAACACTGCTCATTTTCTTGATGTGAGGCTGATTGCAGTTGAGACTGTTTTATATATTAGTATTCGTCGAAGTTGGCTCACACAATCTGGTTTTCATTTGGAGTTCGGACCTTAAACTGCAGCCTGTTTCTCTGTTTTCACATATGTTGACTTTTTTTTTTTTGGTTGAAATATTACACTTTTACATAAATCGGAGTTTTTTTTAGGGGTGGGGAGAATTTGAATCCACAACCTCATGGTGCAGGTGTGAAGAGTTTTACCATCGAATCAAACTCATCTCATCTCAGATACGTTGACTTATATTTGGTATTTTGGGACTTATCTAGACAATATTAGTCACGAATTATGTAGACATATCAAGTAAAATATCTCTAACCCACCAAGCCAATTAGGGATGGAAAAAACACAGGCTGGGTTCGGGTATCCAATCTGAGTAGCCGACCTGAAAATACCCGATCAAGTAACTGGGTGTCCATACCCAGGTTCTACATACTTTTTTATTTATTACAAATTTATAATTTTTATAACATAAATTTAAAATTGTTTATCCCATTATTTTTCTCTGACTGGTCTTTTTTAGGAAATATATCCTTTTTTATTCTAAAGATTTTTTTTTTTTCTTTCTATGTTTGACCCTTTTGTTTTCTTTTCTTTTTAGTTTTTTTTTTTACAATGTATTAAATATGCATTCAAAACACTATAATTATTTCCAAAAATAAATACTTTTTTATTTATTATAAATTTATAATTTTTATAACATAAATTTAAAATTGTGTATCTCATTATTTTTCTATGACTGATTGACTGGTCTTTTTTAGGAAATATATCCTTTTTTTTTTCTAAAGAATTTTTCTTTCTTTCTATGTTTGACACTTTTGTTTTGTTTTGTTTTTAGTTTTTTTATGGATGTATTAAATATGCATTCAACACACTATAATTATTTCTAAAAATAAATATTTTTTTATTTATTACAAATTTATAATTTTTATAACACAAATTTAAAATTGTGTATCCCATTTTTTTTCTATGACTGTTTTTTTTTAGGAAATATATCCATTTTTTTTTTAAAGAATTTTTTTTCTTTCTATGTTTGACCCTTTTGTTTTGTTTTCTTTTTTGTTTTTATTTTTTATTTTTTACAATATATTAAATATGCATTCAATACACTATAATTATTTTCAAAAATAAATATTTTTTAATTTTAATTATCAATATAAATGATAATAATTGTTTTTTTAAATAAGTTAAAATATCGAAGTAATGGTAACCTGAGTTGTTTAAGGAATTAGTCGTAAATTTTAAAAACATATAAATGTCAATATATTAATGATAACATACCAAAAAATTAAAATTTTAACACTTGGGTATTGACCAACCCAATAATTGGTTGCCATGAAACCCAAAGCAAAGAGAAAAATGTAAAAAGTGAAAGAGTTTTTGGTTACGTGGCAACACCCCATTGGGTGGTCAGTACCTTATTGGGTGGTCAGTATACTTAGGTACTGACCAATCAGTACTTAAGCATTTTCCTTAATTTAAATCATGCAAATTTAATACAATTTAAATTAGCGGATTATAATGTTGCCACATCATTTGGATACTATATTTTGATACCAAATTTAGATAAAATAACATTATTGTTAAAATAATAGTTTTAATAAAATATTAATCGTAAGAAATTAAAAACATTAATTATCGTATTCAATTCAATAGATTCTTTTTTAAAATATATAAAATTCACTCTTAATTTGTTTATTTCAAGATAAAATGCAGGGTTTTTAGTATGGCACAGTTGTAAGATTTTTATTTTTTATTATTTTATTTTATTTTATTTTTTTCCTTCTTTGAAGTTGGAGAGTATTAAATTTTTAACATCAAATTTATAATGTAAAATCTACTTTATAGTGTTGTGAAAGTAACTATGGATCGCACTAATCATGATTGATCTGGATATATATTCTTGAAAAGGTATAAGAATAAGGTAGCCACTAGCCATCGTTAATAATAATTGCCACCTTTTTGTAATTAGTGTATTTCCTCCTCGGATTATGTGATTTGTGAATATAATGATTCAGATTATTTACCCCGTTGATCTTTATATTTATCTGACCATTGATTACAAATATCACTATATTTGTTGAGGTCAACACAAAAATAAGATTGATCCGCAGAGAATCTTAATCCAAATATTACAACACTAATTACAGCTGGATTTTATCTTCATTTTATGATTAACAATTTTGAGTTTATGTTCGGTGAGTCCGGTGGCTGGTTTACACAAATGGATTCTGCATTTGGTAGAACATGAGTGTATAGTAACTTAAAATTAGTATTTGCATAATTACCAAAAAGCATGGTTTTTCCTAATATTGAATTAATGAATCTTCTGAGACTATAAAAATTGGATTTACATCAACTGTCAAATTTTAGTGTCCCAATTTGTGTCCAACCAATCATATTGGGACATGTGTGCATATTTATGGATTTTTTTTCCAACTACTTCTATAAATGTGCACACATGTCCCAATTTGGTTGGTTGGACACAAATTGTGATACCAAAATTTGATAGCTGATTTGAATCCATAAAAATTAGTCTGTTACAGTTTGAGTGGTACAAAAAACACTTTGTTTGTTGAAGCTGGTAAAATGGCAGTGAAATCTTTGCAAGCTATTTTCTTACTCTCAGTCCTTTGTTTCGGAGTTGTTTCGTATTCATCACTTCTCTCGACTCAAGGTAGATGGATCGTTGATTCATCAGGCCAGCGTGTGAAATTAGCCTGCACCAACTGGGCATCACACATGGAACCAATGCTGGCAGAGGGACTCCATAAGAAGCCATTGAAGGACATTACGGCAAAGCTGGTCCAATTGAAATTCAACTGTGTTCGTCTCACTTGGGCGACCTACATGTACACTCGCTATAGTAACAATACCGTCACACAAACTTTAGATAATTTACATTTGGCACAAGCTAAACAAGGAATTGCACAGAATAATCCGGCTCTCTTGAGCATGACACATATTCAAGCCTTTGAAGCTGTAGTTGATGAAGTTGGTAAACAAGGCAACATGGTGATGCTTGATAACCACGTTAGCAATCCCAAATGGTGTTGTGCTGATGAAGATGGGAATGGCTTCTTCAAAGATGCTGATTTTGATCCCACAGAATGGCAATTTGCTCTAGCTTATGTAGCTTCGAGATTTTCAAATAAAAATCAGGTTTGATTGTCTTTACCGCACTTTATTTATTCATTTAAAGAGTGCTAACTAATCAGGAATCCCAACTTGGGAAAGGGAAATTAATTACTGTAAATCTGATTATGTAGGTCACACACACATATCATAAATTAAGTTTATTAAGTTCTTGGTTCCTGAAGAGGGAATAGAGGGAAATAGCACCAAATGGATATGGTTTTGTGGAAATATCACCAAGTTAATAAGTCTTGTGAAAATAGCACCAAAATATATGTTCTGACCGAAATACCCTCACTTTTCTTCTTACTTTTTCAATTTCCCTCTCTTCTTCTTACTTTTTCAATTTCTCTCTTTTTCTTCCTCTTTTCTTTTTTTTGTTCAAAGACCTCCATTGATCCATCAATAGATGTCGAATAGACCTCAAATGGAGTCGAAAAGACCTCCATTAGAGGTCGAAATGACATCAACCTCCATTGGTGGTCAATGAAGAAAAAGATCAAAAATCCAAAAAAATCTAGAAATTAAGTCTCGGCTAATATGGAATAAGTCTCAACTAAGCTTCATTAAGTCTCGGCTAGTTAGCCAAGACTTATTCCATACTAGCGAAGACTTATTTCAAGCTACCCGAAACTTATTTTTAAATATCCAAAACTTATTTCCAAAAAAAAATTTAACAGTTGGAGGTCGTTTCGACAACCAAAACCGTTGACCTCTATTGATGGATCAATAGAGGTCTTTGAAAAAAAAAAGAGAGAGAAAGAAAGAGAGGGAAATTGAAAAAGGAAGAAGAGAAGTGAGGGTATTTCGGTCAGCATACATAAAAAAGGAAAGAGTGCTACATAAAAAAGGAACCCATTCCTGAATCTTGATTCCATTTCCCATGAACTTGATCCCCTTTCATTTCATTCTTGATTTGTAAACGCACCCTTATTTATTTTCATGTGAAACAAACAAGTTTGAGTTTAAATTTTGTATTGTAGGTGGTAGGTATGAGCTTGCGAAATGAGCTGCGCGATCCACGCAAAAATGAGGACGATTGGTACAACTACGTTCCCGCTAGAGCCGCAGTGGTTCACAATGTAAACCCAAATGTTCTTGTGATTCTTTCAGGTCTAAACTATGCCACAGACCTTAGTTTCCTAAAAAACCGCCGTCTGGATCCTTCTAACTGGAATAACAAGTTAGCGTACGAGGCACATTGGTACCCATGGAGCGTGCATGCCGATACTTGTGATGATACTATAAATCCCATCACTTATTTCTCCAGGATGGTGACCAACCAGTTCCACTGTTTCTGAGTGAATTCGGGTTTGATCAAACAAGTAGGAACAAAGCTGACAATGCGTTCATCAACTGCTTCTTGATGGCTGCTGCTAAGTATGACTTAAGTTGGAGCTTGTGGGCTTTACAAGGAAGTTATTACATAAGAGACTCGAAATTAGATTATGAGGAGGTTTTTGGGGTGCTTAATGCCGATTGGGATACTATCAGAAACCCTCAATTTATGAAAGACCTTCAAATGTTGCATCCATATGATAGCAGAGTATTAATACTGTAGCTTCAATATCGAATTTTTTTAATAATAATCAGAAGAAACAAACACATATATCTGGTTTCGTGCCATGCACCTTTTCTTTTTTCATTATCAAAACGGTCAATTCTCATTTGTCTCGGTCTTTATCTTAAGCATTTGTTAGAGTGCTCAAGCTTTTGGGTCTAATGTGGGTTAATGATTACTAATATAGTGTATTGTATTGGTTATTCCAGGAGTTCTGGGTTCAAGTCTCCCTATATGTATTTGTTCTGCAATTTATATATGTATTTGGATTTGGTCTACGTGTCAAGTCCTTCAGCAATAGAGGTGGCCACGGTTTCGGTTAAACTGTCGGTTTTGTACGCTGTTTAACCAAAACCGTATGGCCTAAAACCACTCCGAAATCAAAACCGTAACCGACGGTTTGAAAACTGGTTCCCACGGTTTCGGTTTCGGTTTCGGTTTCGACTTGCCAAAAACCGACTAAAACCTGCAGTTAAACCGTCGTTTTTTATATAAAAATATTATAAAAATATTAGACGAATCAGAAGCTGCCACGTGGCACATTTTTTGAAATTTTTTTTTGAAAAACCGTCAAAACCGAAACCGTGACCAAAACCGACAGTTTTTTAACCGTAACCGAAACCGAAACCGAAACCGTAATCATAAAACCGCAGTTAGAAACCGTGTACCAAACTGGTATTTCTTTTACGGTTTCGATTTTGGTGGCCATGGAACTGGAACCGAAACCAAACCGTAGTCACCTCTAGTCGACAATCTTGCACATGAGGTAATGTATTAGAGTGATTAAATTATAGAGGGAATTGCACAAACATCCCCCGAGTTTAAATTGCATTGATATAGCAGTACTTTTGGCAATATACATACAAACTTCCCTCAACATTTGAAAATTTTTGCACAAACATCCTCTACCGTTGATGTGTGGCTGATTGCAGTTGAGACCGTTTTTTATATTAGTATTCGTCAAAGTTGGCTCACAGAATCTGGTTTTCATTTGCAGTTCGGACCTTAAACTGCAATATGTTGACTTTTTTTTTTCTAATATTACACTTTTACATAAATCGGAGTTTTTTGAGGAGTGGGGGAGACTCAAACCCGCAACCTCATGGTGCAGGTGCGAGAGGTTTTACCACCGAACCAAACCCATATTGTCTCAAATAATATTAGTCATGAATTATACGACATATCAAGTAAAATATCTCTAACCCACCAAGCCAATTAGGGATGGAAAAAATTCGTACTAGGTCTAGGTATCCACCCGGGAAAATTCTGGATTTTACAATCTTGGTACTCGGCCCGGAAATACCCGATCAGTTAACCGGGTGTCCATTTCCAGATTTTACCCGGGTTCTACTTTTTTTTTTTTATTGCAATTTTTATAACATAAATTTAAAATTGTTTATCACTTTATTTTTCTATGACCGATCTTTTTTAGAAAATATACCCAATTGTTTTTTTCTAAAGAATTTTTTTTTCTTTCTATGTTTAACCCTTTTGTTTTGTTTTCTTATTAGTTTTTTTTTTTTTTTAGAATGTAATAAATATGTATTCAGAACACTATAATTATTTTCAAAAATAAATATTTTTTAATTTTAATTATTAATATAAATGATAATATTTATTTATTTTAAATAAGCTAAAATATCAAAGTAATGGTAACATGTACTTTCTAAGGAATTAATGGTAAATGAAAAAAACATATAAATGTCAATATATTGAAGATAACATACCAAAAAATTAAAACTAATCAATTCATTTAGAGTGGTGCTATTGGCACACCCCCTACCAATCTATTTATGCCCCACTTTTTAAAATTTGAACTTAATAAAATAAAATTAAATGTTTTTATTAATTGTTTTGATTTATTTCCAAAACTACCCAATTTACTTATTTTTTAAACTTAATACACTTCATCTTTGATCTCTGTATACATCTTTCTCTCACCTCCATTAATGATTTTTTTTTCTTATTATTTTATTTTATTTTGAGTTTTTTTCTTCTTCTTATTTCATGGTGGAAAAGGAAAAAAAATAACAGGGTTGCTTCAACACAACGATAGCTTAATATCATTCTAAAGAATGATTCTTCCATATGTTTGATATCTTTCAAAAACTATTTCATAATATTTTTGTATGTGTGTAAGAAGCAAAATTTAGGGTTTAGAGTTAAGAAATAAAAATAAAAAATAAAAAAAAAGTTTAAAAGAACGTTTTTTTTTTTTTTTTTTTTTTTTTTTTTTTTTTTTGAAAAGGAACGTGGGGTTTTAATAGGTTTACTTTGTAGAATATTTTTTTTCCTTAAATTGTATGTCCCTTTAAGTAATTTTGATAAAAGAAAAAAAAATACTACATAATTAAAAAAGTAGGGCATAAATAGAGAGGTAGGGGGTGTGTCAATAAAACCACTCTTCATTTAAATAATGCATATTTAATATAATTTAAATGAATTGCCACATCATTTAGGCACCATATTTGGACACTAAATTTAGACAAAGTAGTATTATTGTTAGAATAATAGTTTTAATAAAATATTAATGGTAACAAATTAAAAACATTAATTATTGTATTCAATTCAATTCAATAGATTCTTTTTAAAAATATATATAATTCACTCTTAATTTGTTTATTTTCAAGATAAAATGCAGGGTTTTTATTATGGCATAGTTGTAAGAGATTGTTATTTATTTATTTATTTTGAAGTTGGAGAGTAATAAATTTTTAACATCAAATTTATAATGTAAAATCTACTTTATAGTGTTGTGAAAGTAACTATTTGGAAAGCACTGATCATAATTGATCTGGATATATCTAGATTGATTCTTGAAAAAGTATAAGAAAAAAGAAACATTTAGGTAGCCACTAGCCATCATTAATAATTGGCAATTATTAATGATTGCTACCTTTTTGTAATTATATCTTCATTTTATGATTAACAACTTTGAGTTTATGTACGGTGAGTCTGGTGGCCGGCTTACACAAATGATCTTTGCTGCAAATGGATTCTGCATTTGGTAGAACGTGAGTTTCTAGTAACTTAAAATTAGTATTTGCTTAATTACCAAAAAGCATGGTTTTTCCTTATATTGAATTAATGAATCTTCTGAGACTATAAAAATTAGTCTGTGACAGTTTTCAGTGGTACAAAAAACACTTTGTTAGTTGAAGCTGGTAAAATGGCAGTGAAATCTTTGCAAGCTATTTTCCTACTCTCAATCCTTTGTTTCGGAGTTGTTTCGTATTCATCGCTTCTCTCGACTCAAGGTAGATGGATCGTGGATTCAACAGGCCGGCGTGTGAAATTAGCCTGCACCACCTGGGCATCACACCTGGAACCAATGCTGGCAGAAGGACTCCACAAGAAGCCATTGAAGGACATTGTGACAAAGCTGGTCCAATTGAAATTCAACTGTGTTCGTCTCACTTGGGCGACCTACATGTTCACTCGCTACGGTAACATGACCGTCACAAAAACTTTAGATAATTTACATTTGGCACAAGCTAAACAAGGAATTGCACAGAATAATCCGGCTCTCTTGAGCATGACACATATTCAAGCCTTTGAAGCTGTAGTTGATGAAGTTGGTAAACAGGGCATCATGGTGGTGCTTGATAATCACGTTAGCAATCCCAAATGGTGCTGTGCTGATGAAGATGGGAATGGCTTCTTCAAAGATGCTGATTTCGATCCCACAGAATGGCAATTTGCTCTAGCTAACGTAGCTTCGAGATTTTCGAATAAAAATCAGGTTTGATTGTCTTTACTACACTCTATTTATTCATTTAAACTGTGTTTACTAATCAGGAATCCCAACTTGGGAAAGGGAAATTAATTACTGTGAATCTGATTATGTAGGTCACACACACAAATCATAAATTAAGTTTTTTAAGTTCCCGATTCTTGAATCTTGAATCTTGATTCCATTTTCCATGAACCTAATTCCCTTTCATTTCATTATTGATTTGTAAACACACCCTTATATATTTTCATGTGAAACAAACAAGTTTGAGTTTAAATTTTGTATTGTAGGTGGTAGGTATGAGCTTGCGAAATGAGCTGCGCGGTCCACGCCAAAATGAGGACGATTGGTACAACTATGTTCCCGCTGGAGCGACAGTGGTTCACAATGCAAACCCAAATGTTCTTGTGATTCTTTCAGGTCTAAACTATGCCATTGATCTCAGTTTCCTAAAAAAACGTAGTCTGGATCCTTCTAACTGGAATAACAAGTTAGTGTACGAGGCACATTGGTACCCATGGAGCGTGCATGCCGATACTTGTGCTGATACTATAAATGTGGTGTACGACCATTCCTTATTTCTCCAGGATGGAGACCAACCGATTCCACTGTTTTTGAGTGAATTCGGGTTTGATCAGACAGGTAGGACCAAAGCTGACAATGTGTTCATCAACTGCTTCTTGACGGCTGCTGCTAAGTACGACTTAAGTTGGAGCTTATGGGCTTTACAAGGAAGTTATTACATAAGAGACTCGAAATTAGATTATGAGGAGGTTTTTGGGGTGCTTAATGCCGATTGGGACACTATCAGAAACCCTCAATTTATGAAAGCCCTTCAAATGTTGCATCCATATGATAGCAAAGTATTATTATTGTAGCTTCAATATCGAATTTTTTTAATAATATTCTGAAGAAACAAACACGTATATCTGGTTCCGTGCCATGCACCTCTTCTTTTTTCGTTGTCAAAACGGTCAATTCTCACTACAAGAAAAGTGACCAATAGTGACACATTTCTTTGCGATGAATTTTGAATACATCACTGTAGGTATTATTTTGTGACAATTTTTATTATTTGCAATTGTCATTGTGTTTTTTTCAATTCAAACTTAAAATAAAAAATAAAAAATAATAAAAAAAAATGGTCACAATTAGTTAAATTTTAATAATTGACAGTTAATATAATTAGTCAGAAAATTACTTTATAAAAAAAAGGTTTTTTCCGAAACAAAAAAATAAATAAAAAGGAAAGATTTTATTTTGTAAATACTTGTAATTTTCTTCTTTTTTTTTTCTGTTTTTTTTTTTTTCACTTTTTTCACTTTTTTCAAATTTCCTAAACCATATCATGAATTATTAAATTTTTTGTTCCAAACACCTAATCATATTTCCTAATTTCATTAAAATTCTCAAGTTTATGGTGATTTGCTCAAGGTATAGCATCTCTGAATTTTGATTCTATTTTTTTGGTTTCTAATATATTGGGTTTTTATTTATTTTAGAGATTAAAAATAGGAACGCTTGTGAAACAAAAAGAAAAAAAAAAAAATGTTATCCTCTCATGCATCATTAATATCCCCCTGCACTTCAACAATGGGAATTCAAACTTCACGTAATTTCTGTCTACATCAATCCTTCTTCTCTCCACTATATATTGAGGTATATTTCTATCCTCTCTAATCTATATCTTTTTCTCAGACATAATTTTTTCATGATTTCGTTTCAATTGAATCCGTCATCAACACTGATGATAAGTACAACAACAAAGACACAAACGCTCAAGTTGCTCCCATCATCAAGCCTTAGGTGATCATCATCCCAACCTATGAAGAGAGCCAGGAAGAGATTATTGTCACCATCGTTAAGCTCAACGATTACTTTTATTTGACGATATTTTCCAATAAGCCATATCTCAATCTGTTCTCTTATTGTTTGGTTTTTATGTGTTTTTGGTTATGTTTTGATGTATATGAAAAAAAACAAAACAAAACAAAAAGGCTATTGTCAATTGATTTATTGATTAATCCAGGTATTGTATAAACTTGAAATTGATTTATTCACTAGACTGAATGCATAGAAACATTTTGATGAAATGTCAAAGAGGAAAAAAAAAAAAGAGAAGCAAAGAATGCACCTTTTTTTTTTTTTTTTTTTTTTTGTGACATTACATTTTATAACATAGAATTTAGAATTTAGAATTTAGAATTTATATATATATATATATATATATATATAACATACATGTTAAACCTTCTATACATAAGTACAGGGTTCAAAATTTTTTTGTCACTATTTGAGGCGCTTTTTGTAAGACAGACACCACATTACTAACTTAAGTTTAAAAGGCACCTATTTAGGTGACCAGACAAAAATACCCTTTTTTTGTCAGTTTATGTCTTTTTTAAACATAGAGAGAAAACCTTTGAGAGAAAACATCCGAGCCTTTTCGTGTCTTTTGACACTAGATTCGAGCCTTTTCGAGTCTTTTTACACTAGGTTCGAGTATTTTCGAGTCTTTTTACACTAGGTTCGAGCCTTTTTACATTAGATCCGAGCCTTTTCGTGCCTTTTTATGTGTTTTCGAGCTTTTTTACACTAGGTTCGAGCCTTTTTGTGCATTTTCGTGCCTTTTTATGTGTTTTCGAGCCTTTTTACACTAGGTTCGAGCCTTTTTGTGCATTTTCGTGCCTTTTTACACTAGGTTCGAGCCTTTTTGTGCATTTCCGTGCCTTTTTACACTAGGTTCGAGCCTTTTTGTGCATTTCCGTGCCTTTTTACACTAGGTTCGAGCCTTTTTGTGCATTTCCGTGCCTTTTTACACTAGGTTCGAGCCTTTTTACACTTGGTTCGAGCCTTTTTACACTTGGTTCGAGCCTTTTTACACTTGATTCGAGCCTTTTTACACTTGATTCGAGCCTTTTACACTATGTACACTACCCGCCTTTTCATTCACTACCCGTGCCTTTTCATACACTACCCGTGCCTTTTCATTCACTACCCGTGCCTTTTCATACACTACCCGTGCCTTTTCATTCACTACCCGAGCCTTTTCATTCACTACCCGAGCCTTTTCATTCACTACCCGAGCCTTTTCATTCACTACCCGAGCCTTTTCATTCACTACCTGTATGAAGCGTATATGCAAACAACCAACTTATGGTTTACAAAAGACACGAAGAACAAATAAAAATGAATTCAATGAAGGGTTTTAAATTGAAAAAAAAGCTCTGGGGGCGCTGCCCCCTGCACCCCCGCGAGCTGACCGGGCAGCTCGACCACCGCGAGCTCACCGGGGGAGCTCGACCCCCGAATGCGTCTGCGTAGCGCCACAAAATTAACTATCCAATAAAGATGATTTGATAAGGTTATGGTGTTTAACTTCCATTGGAGGTTTGTTATAGAAAAAGGTGAAATAAAAAAGCTCTGAAAACTTTAAAGTAAGAAAGAGAAATGTGTAAAACAAGGGCAATTTTGGTAGTTCACCATAATAGGTGCCTTTTAAACTTAACTTATTAAAGAAGTGACTTTGTCACCACATGAGTTTAAAAAAGTGACATTTTCCACCATTTCCACCATAAGTACATATCTAAATACTTAGTTATAGAAATGCTTACACTATCAAGGTAATTGCTTATAATTATGAGTGCACCATTACAATTTTAGAAAACAATCTTACTAATTCTAATAAAAAGAAAACGTTTTGGGAAATTTTTCACTTGGTGTGCTATCTTGTTTTGTTACGGTTGAGTGTCTAGTATAAAAATATCAGTGTCACTGTAATTTAACAATCAAGTTACTTGATTATCTAGGTCTACTGCAATTTATTTAGATATTATAGAGGTTTTATTTTATTTTTTTTGTTTAAGTTTAGATGTTATAGAAACCAACCATATTTAGTTGCTTGGTGGAATACATTGATATAGCTTAGAATAGACATGGTAAGGTTCCGATTCCAACCATGGAACCGGACCAGAATCGAAACCGGAACCGATTTTTCGGTTCCTGTTCAAGAACCGTAACCAGAACCGGAACCGGGGGAGGCCGGTTCCGGTTTCGGTTCCATTTTTTTCAAAACCGGGCGGTTCGAACCGAACTGAAACCGGCGGTTCCGGTTCGGTTCAAACCGGCGGTTCCAACATTAATTTTTTTTAAAAACCTATTTATCTCTCTTTCTTTCTTCACTTGTTCAAATCTCAGAATCTCTCTCTTTCTGACTCTCTCTCTTTCTTCTTAAATCAGGTTCTCTCACAGTGACTCCCTCTCTCACCGTGACTCCCTCTGATCTCTATCTTCTTCATCCCGTCGCCGATCCATTAGCCGTTCGCCATTCTCTTTTTTTGATTTTTTTTTTATGATTTGAATCTGGTTCACTAGTTGAGGAGAAGATTTGGGATTTGGGTGTTGGTGTGGTGCTGTGGTGGTGATGTGAGTGATGATGGCTGATTCACGATCACGTATGGTGTCCGCGGCCAACGAGATCGTGGCCTCGTGGAGACGTGAAGTCGTGGGTGGGGTTGGATGAAGATGAAGTGATGAAGAACGTGACTGGATAATGGATTCTGGAAAGAAATCAGATGAAGATATGGTGATTTGGGTGGGTAAGGCGTAAGGGTTAGTGAGTTTTCAAATTAGGGATTGGGAATTTGGGGATAATGGGTTGGGTTTGGCCGTTTTGGGTTGACTGATCACTTGATCAGTGATTGGATTGTTGATGACTGAAAATCTGAAATATGAGATGATCTGATTTGTTTTTTTTTTTTTTTTTGTTTTTTTTTTTTTTAAGGTTCAAAACAATCGGTTCCGCCGGAACCGGAACCGACGGTTCTGGAACCGGAACCGAAACCGAAACCACCTAAGGCCGGTTCCGGTTCCGGTTCCACCTAACCATGGAACCAGAACTGAAACCGGAACCGTTTCAGGTCTGGCTTAGAAAAGAAAATACCATATCATGATGATGTGATTTGCAAATTTTCGATAGCATTCACAGCCACAAAGTAGGACCTTGTGTAAAGTAGAAACATTTTTTTTTTTAAGGATTACGAAGGAAGAAGATGCAGCTAAACAATGCATTGGATGAATTCAGTTTCAAATTATTAGTAAGCATCACATTTGTTTGTTTTTGTTACTTGTTTGGTACTTGAAGAAAAAAAAAAAAAAAATTGGGTAAGAAAAGCAAGGAATTAGAGTGTGTAAATTAATATTAAAATTCAATATTAGTAGAAGCAGTCACTAACCAGAAATAATTAGCTTGAGTTGACTACTTGGTTAAATAGTTTCTATGGTGTTAGTATATCTGGTGGGGTATTTTGTGTGTAAACACATGAGATTTATTCAGTTTCATGAAGATGGTTTATAACAATGATAATATTATTTCAATATTCGCGACCAACCTTACATGCCTACCTTGTGATTAATTCAACAATGTAAATTGTTGTTTTTTTGACGTTAATCTCCTTCATTGTTTGCATACTTTAATCAAAATTTAGTACTTTGTAATTGAACATTACTTAGCTTGATCTTCTCTTACTATATGACTTTCATTGTGTCATCTATTTGGATGGAGTTTTGAGTGAATAATGTAAAAGAACTTGCATACAATTCCTTTTGATTTTCTGTCTATATATACATACAATATATGTATGATGTATGGTAATTTAAAATTTTTATTTATTCTTATTATGATGTACTGCAATGTTTATTCTTGTCGTGATATATTGTTTTTGAATGTGAAGTTTAAGGGTACATATTACAATTACATGAAAATTTTCAAGTCAATACGTTGGATGTGGACCATTAGATTTACATGTTCTGACTCAGAGTGTATGCACTTGTCAAAACTTCTCCATAATTTATGACTCACATGCAACGTACTGATGTAGTTATATCAGGACGCATTGAGGAGAAAAGAATTATACATTTATATATATATATATATATTGCTGGCAATGAAGTTATATTTCTTATTGTTTACATAACTTAAAACATGTTAATAGGAATAATTATTTTATTATTATTATTATTATTATTATTATTATTTTGCAGAAACAAATGGGTGAGCTTGTTTCAGATATCAAGATTTATGGTCATGTTTCAACAACAAAAGGAGACAAACACATCTAGAGCTTCTTAGTTTATAACTTTTTTTTTTTTTATGTTCATTTGATAGTTTTAGTCTTTATAGCTTAGGATTTCACTATATTATAACTTTATTGTTCATATGTTAATTTCACTCATGATTAGGTTGACAATTCTCTATATTGTTTTTTTTTTTTTTTTTTTTTTTTTTTTTAATACTATCTTGTATCATTGTTCTTTTTTATTTTTTTTATATTACTGAATTTTTGAATGTGTAAATTAATATTATAATTGACATATATATGAATACAATAATTATTTTAAAATCATCATACAATTTATATAGATGTAATATATATAAATTTATATTCAATACATTTGTTTATTTACCGACATATAAAATCACAATTTTCAGAAGCTCCATTAGATTGAGAATAGTAACAATTTTTATATGGTTATTTGTCACTAGATTTGTTTACGGTGACATAATTTTCAAATAGTTAATTGTCACTAGATTTGCCTATAGTGACCCCATTTTCAAACGGTTAATTATCACTAGATTTGTTTGACAAAATATTCAAATGGTTAATTGTCACAAAGTTTGCATATAGTGACAAAATATTCAAATGGGAGTGACAAAATATACAAATGTTTAATGTCACTAAATTTATGTATAGTGACAAAATATTCAGTTTATGTATAGTGACAAAATTTATTTTTCGTCACTCATTAAGATCCAATAAAAATCTATCACTAAAAGTCATGGTTTGTGACAACTACAAATAGTTGTTACTAACCATAGTGACAAATATAAATGACGAATTGTTAGTGACACTTTTTTTGTTACAGTTTTGATGTTGTGACAAATTTTCCACTTATTGGGACACATTTTTTGTCACTATATATCATTTTTCTTGTAGTGTCTTATTTGTCTCGGTCTTTATCTTAAGCACTTGTTAGAGTGCTCAAGCTTTTGGGTCTGACGTGGGTTAATGATTACTAATATAGTATTATTGTATTGGTTATTCCAGGAGTTCTGGGTTCAAGTCTCCCCATATATAGTTGTTCTGCAATCTATATATATATTTGGTCTATGTGCCAACTCCGTCGGCTGTCTTGCACGTGAGGGAATATATTAGAGGGATTAAATTCTATGGGGAATTGCACAAACAACCTTCGAGGTTTGATGAAATTGCACTGATATAGGAGTTTTGACTATATATACACAAATTTTCCTCAACATTTGAAAATTGTTGTACAAACATCCTCTGCCGTTAGATAAATCCATCAAAAGTGTAAATAGTCTAAAATACCCTTTATTTTTATTTTAAACAAAATAAAAAATTCAAAAATAAGATAAAATATATTTTAAATATATTTTAGATGGTATGAATGTATCTTAAATCTGAAACTTGGAAAAAATTCATCTTTACAAATAAATAAAAATAATTTTTTAAACAATTTAATAATAAATAAATTTTAAATTTTAAATTTATTTGAAATCAAGGGGGAATTGCACAAACTATATTTTTTATTTTTTATTTTTTATTTTTTATTTTTATTTTTTAAGATGAATTTTTTTTTTCTAGCTTTTAGAATTAAGATACATTCATATTTTCTAAAAGATTTTTTTAATAATTTTTATCTTATTTTTTAATTTTTTTTTCTTTTGTTTAAAATAAAATTAAAGGGTATTTTAGACTTTTTACACGTTCGACCATTGACTAACGGATCCATTTAACGGCAAGGGATGTTTGTACAACAATTTTCAAATGTTGAGGGAAGTTTGTATGTATATGGTCAAAACTGTCATATTTGTGCAATTTCATTAAGCCTCGAGAGATGTTTGTACAATTCCCTATATTCCTTTTAATACATATTTATAAACCCTCTTAAATTATAAATACCCAATTTATAAAATTCAAAAAAAAAATCATATTATTTTTGGAATCAAATTCTCTTCTAATGATGGTCCAATTTACTTTTAGAAATGTTTTGAATGTAGGAGTCTTATGAAAGGGAAGATGTAAAACTGGATTGTATACTGGGTCAAGAGATTTTCAATCTGGAATTCTCTTATATATACATATATCTTTAAAATAATAATAATAAATAAAACTCATTGATATCTACAACTATATTTTAAAAAAATTATTTTGTTTATTGATAGAGTTCATAACAAGATATAATAATAATAATAATAATAATAAAAGACAAAAAAAAGTAAAATAATACCTACATTTGCATGATCAAAGTCTTCTGAAAATTATTTTCCCATTACTTTGTTATATGATAATCATATGATGATAACAAAGTTTAATATTTGAAATAAAATTAGAGTTTAATTAGGGTTTATCATAAGTTTTTTTTTTTATAAAAAAAAAAAAACCTAAATAAAAATAAAAAGATATAGTTGAAGATATGAGTGTAATTAATGAGTATACATAGTATTTTGTTTATTTTTAATTAAAGTAATTTGTCCTTATTGGTAAATTTCTTTTGAAGTATTTTTGTAATTAAATTTTTTAATAAAATATGGGTGTAATAATTAGTTTTATAGGTGGCAATATCGACACCCTTTATTTTTGGATTAGTATATGAGATTTTCTTCTTACAATCCAATTTTATCTAATTAATCTCCCTTTCTAAATACACTTCATTCCAAACACTTAAATTTTAAATAATTCTAACAACACTCCATTTTGTTCTCAAAATTATCATTTTTATCTTTTGACACTCCTCTTGTGAACACTCTATCATAAAAACCTAGGGGTCGTTTGCTTTTTCTATTTGTTGATGGTGGATTTTCGACAATAAACCAGTCAACGATTTCAGGTTAGAATAATCTGAAAATATGAGTGTAACACGTAATAAAATAGTAAAGAAGATAAGGGAAAGAGATACGTGGTAAAACTCCAGTTATTGGAGAAACATCTACCGGACGTTGCCTAAGCAACGCAGTCAAATCCACTATAATTATTTGATTGATACACACTCTGATCTCTCTCGTTCTAGCTCTGACTTCCTACCCCCTTTTCTATGTTTTGCAGGGATATTTATATATGGTGTTGCTAGGGTTTTGTATCGTGGCGTATAAGTAGAGGATTACATAGTTGGTTATAGGATCCTTTTCCTATTTGATGTTGTCACATGTTCAATGTCATTGAATCCGAATATGCTTTGGATTTTGATTGCCTAATACATAAGAGAGAATATCTATTTACTTCCTTATTGGACTATGGCTGACTGTTTTGTAGTCATCTTATGACTCATTATCTCTGCGTGGTTTGCCTTGTAAGTGGTGGAAAAGGCTTATGTAATTGTTCAAGTTTTGTGCCGAGTAAAGCTGAACAAGTTTACTCTTCTGCTCAGCTTGCTCGGCTACATTTGGTGCTAACTTCTGGTCATTGTGTGGGTGCCGAGTATCATGTCTACATGGAATGCCAGCGTCTCATTTTGCCTCTGCTTACGTGATTATGTCGGTCTATACTTTTTGATGACATGTCTTCTTTGGCAAATTTTACATACAACACCACTTAAGACTTAATGAGTCTAAATTGAACTCATTAAGTTGTTTTGTTTTTTTTTTTAAGTGACCAAACAACTTTAAAATATCAAAAAACAACTTTTAAAAAAAAAGAGTAAGAAATTCTGACTTTAAACATAATTCCAAATAACTTAATTATAATTAAAATATTTTTTTGCAAGTCTAGCCTCAGTAAAAAAAATAAATTAAATTTATCCTAATTTGATATGGTGTAGAATTCTTTCTTTTAAGGTATTTATTATTTTAAAAAGTTTTAAGAAAAAAAAAAAAGAAAAAAAAAAAACCTAATCACTTTTCATATTGAAATCTTCTTGGGATTAAACAATTGAATTTCTCTCCTACCAAATCCTGGTAAGAACTCTTTAATTTTATTTTTTTATCTACGTGTAGTGGCAGTTATAGAACCCTTTAAACATAATCTAGAATGATAATTTGTTATGATTGTCATAGTTGCAGTTATATAATTTATCAATATTCTTTTTGTGGTTGCATTCGATATTGAGTAGATTTCGTGGCTTGAAAAGGTTATAGAATAATTGTTTATACATATATATATATATATATATATATGTATGTACGTACGTACATGTGTATATAATTTAGGGACCTATTAAAAAAAAATGGTTTCTTGTTGCGTATGATACAGTAAACAAACAAAACAAAAAAAAAAACAAAAAAAACAAAAAAAAAAATGGTTTCTAGAATTATATATTGGATATTTGGACGATATGTAAAATTGAATTTGAACTTCTTTTTTTTTATAATAAATTGAACTTGAACTTTGTTTGTAGAATAACATGCAAAATTATATTCCTGGATGAATTTTTTGTTTTGTTAAATTAAACTTTGTTTGCAGAAAAACATGCAAAATCTTATAAAGAGTATTGCATGTTAAATTACTTCTTTTAATTAGTATAAGTATAGTTGTAAAATTACTTCTTTTCAAACAATTTTATTTAAAAAAAACAAAAATAAACATGTTGACAATACATTCAGACGTGAGAGAAAAAAAAAATAAAAATAAAAATAAAAAAATAAATAAATAAAACATGTTATTCAGATTCAGGTTTAAGTCGCTATTCAATCTTCAGTAAAATTCAGGACTATTCAGTCTTCAGACAAAAAAAACAAACGATCCCCTAATTTTTTTCTTCTAAAAGAAAAAAATTCAACATTCCAAATCTCAAATTTTGAGAAAGAAGAACTTAAGAGGAATTGAGAACTAGTCTGAAAACGGAGTGGCTTTGGATACATTTTGGATTGGAAGAAGTAAAATGCTTTCCGCTGCCATGATGAGAACCTCGTGGTTCACCGCAGAACAATCCAGATTGGTATCGATATGTTTGGCCATGGTTCTAGTAATTGGCCTGCCATCCTAGGCCTTAGGTGGTCAGCCTCCTAGCCCCTTGGCGCTTGACTAGAGGGGCTAGGCGGACTCAATGACAATTTTTTTTTATATTTTTTTTTTTTTCAAGACGATACCGTTTTGGTCTAAAATAATATAGATCATTTTAGCTAATTCAGTTTCACCGTCTAGACGCTCTAGGCGTTAGACACCAGTCTACCGTACGACTGACACCTAGCTCGACTGGCACCTAGCTTCTACTAGAACATTGTGTCTGGCAAAGGAGCAAATCCTAAATTCTTTAAAAGGCTTCAATTAGCTGCCAAGGATGCGAATGGACAGTATATGTGCTTGGAATTGGACAAGACCTCTTCAAACTCTTCTCAGATTTTGACTAAAAACTGCATTTGCATCAATGATGATTCTGGTTGTCTGGATGATCCACAAAGCCATTGGTTTACGCTTACCCCGGTATTCTTTTTTGTTTTTCACCTTCAATATCGAAATTTTAATATTAAACATAATTTTCTTTAAAAATTATAAAAAGGGTTGCTGAGACAAAATTTGAGACAAAATTTTTGGGGGTGCCAAAAACACTGCTCATTTTCTTGTTGTGGGGGTTGATTGTAGTTGAGACTGTTTGATATATTAGTACTCCTCGAAGTTGGCCCACACAATCTGGTTTTCATTTGGAGTTCGGACCACAAATTGCAGCCATGTTTCTCTGTTTTGACCTTCTTCATCATTGATCAACTGAGCTCAGGAATCAGGATGCCATGTTCACTGTTCACATATATATAGACTTATATGTGGTCTTTTGGGTGTGTTTGGCATAGAGATGAGACAGGACAGGGTGGGACGGGACTGGACAGAACGGGACGGGACAGTTGTTCCATATTATGTTTGGAATGTCTCGGACAGAACTGTTAACTGTACTATTATACGTTTGGTATGGATAGGACAGGACGAGACAAGAGATTCAAATGACCAGAGTGCACCTCATATGTACATATAATATTATAATATATATATATATATATATAAGATAATATATATATTATATTTTATTATTACATATAATATATATATTATCTTATATATATATATTATTGTATATGTAATAATTTTTAATAAATTATATATTATTATATATAATAATAAAATATAATATATTATAATATTAAATATATTAATATATTCTTAATATTTATAATAATATATAATATATATCGTATTATAATATAGATATTATATATATTATTATATTTAATAATACTTAATATATTATATATAATAATAAAATATATATTATATTATTATTTGATATATATAATATTATATAATATATATATACATAAATTATAATAATATATATGATATTAATAATCATATTTTTTATTAATATATATTATTATAACTTATACATATTATTAATATATATTATAATTATATATATACATAAGTTTGTGATTTTTTGAAGATTTAAGGGTAAAATGGTCTTTTTAAGACTTGTCCCATGCATGAGACAAGTTTGGCCTAGGGTCTTGGGTGGGACAGAATTTGATGATTTTTGTCCCACCTTATCCCGTTCTATCTCATGCTAAAGTTGCACCAAACGTGGGACAAAAAGAAACTGTCACACATTGTCCTGTCCCGTCCTGCATACCATACGCACCCTTTGGGACTTATCTAGACAGCATTAGTCAAGAATTATACGACATATGTATCAAGTAAAAAATCTCTAACCCACCAAGCCAATTATTAATTATGATTGCCACCTTTTTCTAATTAATGTATTTCCTCCTATAACTTATGTGAATATAAGCATTCATATGTCACTAGATAAAGATAAAATACTAGAAATAACCACCGATTACAGATGCACTAGATCTATTGAAGTCGGAACAAAGATAACCTCGACTAATAGAGAATCTTAATCCAAATATTAACAACACTAATTAGAGCTGGGTTTTATCTTCTTTTATGATTAACAATTAAGTCTCCTGCTATTTTTAGTTTACATTTGGTACGTCTGTTGGTTTACACAAATGATCTTTGCTGTAAATGTATTCTGCATTTGGCAGAACTTGGGTATATAGTACCTTAATAATTAGTATTTGATTAAGAATAATGTTTGGGTATTGACTGGTCAGTACCTAAAATCTTATATTGAATTGATGATTTCTCTTAGACTATAAAAATTAGTGACAATGTGATTGGTACACAAAACACTTTGTTTGTTGAAGCTGCTGCAATGGCGGTGAAATGTTTCCAAGATATTTTCCTACTCTCAGTCCTTTGTTTTGGAGTTGCTTCGTATTCATTGCCTCTCTCGACTCAAGGTAGATGGATCGTTGATTCCTCATCAGGGCGACGCGTGAAATTAGCCTGCACCTGCTGGCCATCACACATGAAACCAATGCTGGCAGAGGGACTCCACAAGAAGCCATTGAAAGACATTGTGGCTAAGGTGGTCCTACAGAAATTCAACTGTGTTCGTCTCACTTGGGCGACCTACATGCTCACTCGCTATAGTAACAATACCGTCACACAAACTTTTGATAATTTACATTTGGCACAGGCTAAACAAGGAATTGCTCAGAACAATCCGGCTCTGTTGAACATGACACATGTTCAAGCCTTTGAAGCTTTAGTTGATGAACTTGGTAGACAAGGCCTCATGGTGGTGCTTGATAACCATGTTAGTAATCCCAAATGGTTTTGTGCTGAGGAAGATGGGAATGGCTTCTTCGGAGACGCTGATTTCAATCCCCTGGAATGGGAACGGGGTCTAGTTGCCGTAGCTCAGCAATTTTCGAGTAAAATCAGGTTTATTTTGTATACTGCACTCTCTTTATTCATTTAGGGAAGGCTTACTAATCATTAATCCTAACGATGGAAAGGGAACTTAATTACTGGGAATCAGATTATTTGTGTCTCACACACAAATCAGGAATTAAGTTTTTGCTAGAAAGCTCTTTCCTGACTTCCCTTTCCCATGAACTTGATTCCCTTTCATTTATTCCCGATTGGTAAATGCGCCGCCTTAAGTATTTTCATGTCAAACAAACCGGTTTGAGTTCAAATTTTGTGTTGTAGGTGGTAGGTATAAGCTTATGAAATGAGCTGCGCGGTCCACACCAGAATGTGTTCAATTGGTTCAAGTACGTTCCCATGGGAGCCTCATCGGTTCACAACGTAAACCCAGATGTGCTTGTGATTCTTTCAGGGCTAAACTATGCCACAGACCTCAGCTTCCTGAAGAACCCAGTGGGTTTGAGACCTAACTTTGATAACATGTTAGTGTACGAGGCACATTGGTACTCATGGAGCGTGCACACTGATACTTGTGTTGATACTTCAAATGTGGTGTATGACCATTCCTTATTTTTCCAGGATGGAGACCAAGCAGTTCCACTATTTCTGAGTGAATTCGGGTTTGATCAGACAGGTAGTAACGAAACTGACAATGTGTTCATCAACTGCTTCTTGACGGCTGCTGCTAAGTACGACTTAAGTTGGAGCTTGTGGGCTTTATAAGAAAGTTATTACATAAGAGACTCGAAATTAGATTATGAGGAGGTTTTTGGGGTGCTTAATGATGCTTGGTACACTATCAGAAACCCTCAATTTATGAGAGACCTTCAAAAGTTGCATTCAATATTAAAATTTTAATAATATTTAGAAGAAACAAACTCACATTTGGTTCTGTGCCACCTCTTCTCTTTTTCACTGTCAAAACGGTGGATTCTTATTTATGTAAGCGAAAGGAAAACAAAGACATTTTGGAACTAGTATTGCTTATATCTGTCACTAATCACTATCATGCAATCTTGAGAACATTAGTACACTCTTCAGGATTTGGTTTATGATTTTCTTTTTCTGTGTATCAATAATGGGTTTTTGCTAACAATAGCATATGTAGAACACCATTTGTTGAATCTTCTCCGGTCCAAGAGTGATGAAACAACTACAGCCTATATAAATTTATTGTGTAAACTGGATTCTTTAAATATATGTATATATATATATATATATATATATATTTGGTAGAAGTTTTCCTACTCTTGATTCTTCTTCTGAGGATTCTCTGTTATTCATGGCCTCTCTCGACGAAGAAGAACTGGATTATTGATTCAGCATCAGGGCGGCGCGTGAAGTTAACCTGCATGAACTGGGGTGCACATTAAATTATTTTATATATAAAAGGGATAAATATAATGACTTCCTTTAAAGTTTGACATGGTTACAATTAGAGAGTAAATATGTATTTATCTATTTAAACTTTTTTTTAATATTTATTTAATACATCTATTTTTTTTAAAAAATATTACATTAATTTGGAATTTAGGGGCTGGAACCCATAACCTCGTAGTGTAGGTGTGTGAGGCAAACTATCAAGCCATTTCATTTATTCAAACATTTCAGGCTTTCAAAATTGAATTAGTAAAAGGACCAAATTGCCCTTAATTATTAAAATTTAAAATTAAAGATAATGTTTTCAACACTTAATCGAAGATAATCCTTTTAATGGAAAAAAAAAAAAAAAACATTTTAAAATTTTTTTTAATTATCTTCATTTTTAAATTTTTTTTTTAATGTTTTTAATTTATGTTAATTTGTAAACAAAATTTAAATTTTTTTTTAAAAAAAAAAGTAAAAGGAAAGTATTTCATGAGTTATCGAATTATTTTAATTTTTAATAAGTAACTCACCTTTAAAAATAGTAAACAAATTAAATTTAAAATTTTAAATAATTTTTTATTTTTCCATATATATGTATGTCAGATTGTCAGTTACACACTAGACTAGAATACTTTTTCTCCCTTATAAATAACTTCATACACATTTATTACATATATTATTTTATCATCTTTCTGGATTTTATATCAGATTTGGTATTGGGCTCAGGTGCCGGAGTATTAACGCAGAGACAAAGTATCAACCAAAATCCAACCTAGACGGCTAGACTGTCCCAGTTGTATGAGACTTCAGTTCTCAACTGAGACGAGCACCTGATAATCTAACATCCTACGTGGCAGTTTGACTTCACTTGTAGACCGAAACACATATTTGGCTCGGTGTAAGTGAAAGCAAAAACAGAGACATTTTAGACCTCATATTGCTTTTATTTGAGTATGGTAAAGTCTTTGCAAACCATTTTGCTACTCTTGATTCTTTCTTTGGGAACTCTTTCTTATTCATTGCCTCTTTCGACTTGCAAGAAATGGATTATCGATTCAGCGTCAGGGCGGCGCGTGAAGTTAACCTGCGGGAACTGAGCTGCACACTTAGAACCCATGTTAGCAGAGGGACTTGACAAGAAGCCATTGAGAGACATAGTGGCTATGGTGTCTGAGCTGCAATTCAATTTTGTCCGGCTCACTTGGGCAACCTTCATGTTCACTCTCTACGGTCAAGTACTGTCACGCATTGATTCTCTGGGCTTGAGGGAAGCCAAAGATGGGATTTTGAAAAACAATCCTGTTATCTTGAACATGGCCCTGGTTCGAGCCTATGAAACAGTAGTTGATGAACTCGGAGCTCAAGGTCTAATGGTGGTTCTTGATAATCATTTCAGCAAGCCATACTCGTGTTGTCAATACAATGATGGGAATGGCTTCTTTGGAGACAACCATTTTCATCCTCAGGAGTGGCTAGAGGGTTTAATTACAGTAGCCAATGGCTTCAAGACCAAAAATCAGGTGCGTTAACCAAATTATATATACTTGTGACTGCTTTGTTGGTTTGATCTAAGAGTCCTCGGTTCGAGTATATATGTTTAAGCCCGTCAGTTGGTCTGACACGTGGGGATGTGTTAGAGTGTGTAAATACATCATTTTCTTATTGTTTTAAACTTTTGGGTTCGAATGTTACTAACAGCTCGGATATGATTTTCGATGTTGTGTTTATGTTGCGCTATAGGTGGTGGCTATGAGCCTGAGAAATGAACAGCGCAGTTCACGCCAGAATGAGCATGATCGGTATCGATACATTGGCAAAGGAGCAAGAATGGTTCACAGGGTAAATCCTGACGTGCTTGTGATTGTTTCAGGACTAAATTGGGGGACAGACCTTCGTTTCTTGAGGAAAAAGTCACTGGACTAGACTTGAATAACAAGTTAGTGTATGAGACACATTGGTTCTCATTCAGTGGAGATCAACAAATCTGGGAGGTGCAACCATTGAATAGAGTCTGCGCTATCTCTACTCAATTGCTGAAAAGCAATTCTGGTTTTCTCACTAGTGGTAGGAACCCAATTCCTTTGTTTTTTAGTGAATTCGGGTTTGATCAAACAGGTCAGAACCGCGTTGATAATCGAATCTTGAGCTTTGCTTTATGGCTTATACTGCTGAAAAAGACTTGGATTGGAGCTTGTGGGCATTGCAAGGAAACTATTACTTGAGAGAAGGTCATACAAATGCTGAGGAAACATTTGGTATACTGGAAATTAATTGGGACCATCTCAGAAACCCGAAATTCCTAAAAAGACTTCGATCTATTCAAAGAATGATACAACTATACAAGGTATGGAGAAAATAATAATAATAATAATAATACCTTCACAGGATTTCAAGACTAATTTATGAAATTTTGAACAGTTTTTCTTTGTCAATTTCAGATCCAAATTCAAACCTTTCCACTTCTTACATACTGTATCATCCAGGGAGTGGCAAATGTATTGGTGCAAATGTGAAAAATGAAGTTTATACAAGCAACAGTAGGCGGTGGTGGAGCCGGCGGTGGAGTAACGATGGAGATGGTGGTCCAATCAGATTGATGGGCAGTGCTCTGTGCCTTAAAGTTGAGGGTGATGGACTTCCACCAATACTATCAAGGGACTGTTTGAGTCAACAAAGTGCTTGTAAATCAGTTTCAAAATCCTATCTTCATTTAGCTGCCAAAGATGAACATGGACAATACTTGTGCTTAGACTATAAATCTGCCAATTCTTCCAAGATTTTTAATAGGAAATGTATTTGCATAGACGATGATGATTCTAATTGATTAGAAAACCTACAAAGCCAATGGTTCAAGTTAATCTCTATAAATGTTAAAGTAATTACGAACTTCATATTAAAACTTGTTTTGTATACGGACAGTCTATACCTGATAATTTTTATGATAAATAAAAAGTGATTATATATTTTGCTTCCGTGAAGAATATTTGCACGTACAATTCAACGCGTGATCCTTTCTTGTCACATGAGGTGGGATTCTCATATTTTACTTTCTGGAGCGTCTCGAAGCTAGCTCTGGAGCCTTGGGTTTTTAACTTGGTCGTTGTTACTTGGTCATCACTCATCACAACAATGCTGTTGATCCTTTTAAAGTGGGAACAATTTTCACATTTTACTATTGGCATGAGCATAAAAACCACAAAAAACACCAACAAAGATTGTGAAAACAGGGACTTGGAAAATCATTATTGCGGCTGAAAACGGAAAGATGAAGAGGGGTCTCTCATTGTTGTCGACAAGAAAAGTTGTAAAAGGAAGAAAAGAAAAAGAAAAGAAAAACGGGCCACCCCACCTCCAAAAAAAATATTAAAAAATTAAAGTGAAATGGGCACAAAAAATGCCAAAGTTGTGATTACAATAATGATGATTCTCATACGAAGAATTGTTTAATTTTTTTTGTGTCTAAGACAAAAACAATATTCTTTTCAGAACATTCCTTTTTTTTTTTTTTATAATTTACAATCAATCCAATACATATGAGAGTGTGTGTGGGGCAAGTTTGAATACTTAAAAAGTATTCCCACTCCATAATCATAAACAAAACAATGCTTAGAGAAAAAAAAAAAAAAAAACCCTC
The DNA here is from genome assembly GCA_035582765.1 of Acer negundo. Classification (NCBI taxonomy): domain Eukaryota; kingdom Viridiplantae; phylum Streptophyta; class Magnoliopsida; order Sapindales; family Sapindaceae; genus Acer; species Acer negundo. The sequence goes on from CM069238.1 coordinate 30,509,815, forward strand.
AATAGGTCTTAAATGGATAAGATGCAAAGGTATTTATAATTATAATCGATCACGCCTGTCACGATTTACGACTTCAGTGATATACCCTTTACGCTCACCTTGATGAAGTTGTATACCTGGCGTTGCGAACCTCTGTATGGGCTTATTTTGTGATTGGTAGGCCCAAAATGAAATTGTTTAAAGCTGGAAAATCTACCATATATGGTGTAGAGAGTCAGTAGGGTCTTTGACTAGCTTTATCGAAAGTATACTACCCTTTAGAAAAGTTGCATGGATAGACCTAATTTCTACAAAAATAATTAAAATCCATTTTATTTCTAGTCGAATTTATTTACTACAATTACCTTGCTGATCAGAGACTTCAAAATAAAGCTATACCATAGGGCTTCAAATCATAATATTGTAATTATAATCTCACATGTTTCAAAAAGTTTGTTTACTGTATGAATAATTATGACTAAAAAATAGTATTAATCCCAATAAAGATTTTGAAGAAGATCTACTGTAAATGAATTGTGATAAATATGAATATTTTTCAAACTGATTGGGCTCAATTATATATGAGCTTGCTAGACATTTTTGGATACAAACCATTTTGATTTAAAAGATTTGAATCAGTATTTCACCAACCAGAGGACAACATAATCTCTTGGAAGATCAGCCTATTAATAGCAACAATCTCATGCCCCTAATTAACAGACCCACTCTTTAAACTAGTCACTTCCCACTCAGTGATAACTTCTTTTCTACTAAAATTTTGTGTGCAATTGAACCAAATTTAGATTGCAGACTCTTGGAAAAATAAGGTCCACTGCCCCCATAAAAAATAAATGATTTTGAAAGGTACTAGTAGTTACAACTTACATCTATTAGGTTGTTCGGTCACTTTCCCCGGGACCCATTTATATAATCCCTCTATTATCGGGTTGTGAAGTCTCATCTTTACAATAGAGTAGACGGATATACACTGATTCGGTAATTATCTCAATCTTTAAATCTATTTATCATCTTTTTTTCCATGAACGAGCGTATGAATAACACAATATATCTGTTCCACTAAAAGTTTCTCTCATCCGACATATTACAATTGCTAGCGATTACATTTCAATCGATAATTAAAAGAAAGCTTTTCAATGAGGTCCCCAAGCAAGTGTCTTTACATTTATATATATTCTGTAGTTAGGGTAAACAAATGTGAAAGAATGAAATGGAAATTGGTTTGGTTTTATATATGTATACAGTACCAATGACATTGAAAATGGGATTACAAGTCAAAGCTTTTTTATAAGGGGAAAAAACCAAGACCATTTTTTAGGGTCCCCCACCACCACCACAATCACCAAGCAAGTGCCACCTGTGGATGTGACTGTTGAACTCTTTAGCTTCAGCTGAAAAACTGTTGGTTTTTTTTTTTTTTTTTTTTTTTTTTTTTTTTGGGTCTTTTTAGTGTAAAAAAATAAAAAAAGCAAGAAATAAATTAGAGGGTGGAGTCTCTAAGAGAGCTTTTTTTACTTTTCTTTTATCTTGTTACTCACCATGCTTTTTTTTTTTTTTTTTACCCCTTTTCACTTTTCCACCTCTCTTATAGAAAATTTCTATCTGCCTGTTAAAATTTCTAATATGTTTTTACTGAGATGAAAGTCGAAGTGATTCAATAATAAACTATACATTATCTACATTAATAATGTTTAGAAATAAGATCTCATATAATTTAATAGACAAAGGTAAACATATATTTATCGTAATAAAGTTTAAACTTTAATGATGAAACTCCTTATAGGTTTATGCAAGATTTACGAAGAACTAATTAAACGGAAAATGATGTCCACACTCCACTAAGTAAAAATTGATATATTAAATTATTAATATCTAAAAAATAAAGTTTATAATATCGTGCAAATATAAAAATAAATATGGAATCAAACTGGAAAATTTTTCTAAAAGGACAAGACTCGTTTGTAAACCCAATAACATGGAAACAAAGTCCTAGAGAGAGAGCTCAATTATAATATATGCACTAAAACTAAAACTAAACTAAACAAAACATTAAAAAGTTAATAATTCTTAATAGGTACAAAAGTTGAAAATTCCATTTCATAAAATAGTAGTATTTAAAAAATCCCGTATACGTAGACTCTACGGTCTACAGTCTACAGTCTACATAGTTATAGTACATACTCTCTCTCTCTCTCTCTCTCTCTCTCTATAATTACTCTATCTAGTCGGTCTCTCTCTCTCTATATCTCTATATCTCTATATATGTATCTGTATATATATATATATAGATATATCAGAGTCGCAGACTGCGGTCACATGACTGACCTGCAGCAACCACGTATACATACAAAAAACAGACAAATTTAAAGCGAAACACACACACACTCTCTCTCTATATATCTCTCTATATCAATGTCTATATTTCTATATCTGATTCTGATAAAATAAAAAGCTTTTGTTTTTATCTCTGCTGATTCTGTCACCACCATTTTCAGTACCTTCCTCCATTAATAACCAGCAAACCCCACTCACTCACTCACTCTCTCTCTCTTTCTTTTTGATCACAGTCTTCTAAAGAAAAGTATACACCAAACCAAAACCAAATTAAAGACCCATCCAACAAGTTCACTTCACTATTCTGTTCTGGCTCTCCCAACTATGGAAGCTTTTAGCTTGCTCAAGTACTGGAGAGGTGGCGGTGGTGATTCTGGGACTAATTTACGCTCTACTTCTGCTGCTGCTGCTGCTGCTGCTGCTACTACTACTATTGTCACGGCTGTTACTCAACACGCGGCGGAGACTGACGATGATGATGACGACGGCGGCGACGACGGTCCGTTTTTCGACTTGGAGTTTGCTGTACAGGACGAAGAAGAAGAAGAAGAAGACGGTGACAGAATGAACAACGGGGAAGAAAACGTTGGAGTTGAGTCGAAACACGACTGTACGGTGTTGACAGAGGAAGAGGAGGAGGAGGAGGAAGACGACGGAGAAGAGAGAGAATTCAACTTCACCATTTCTTCTAACTCTAGCGGCGGCAACGACGACCGTACGGACCCAAATCTCACGCTTTCTCCGTCCGATGACTTATTCTTCAAAGGTAGACTAGTTCCGATCGAGCCTTCTTCGCTAGTTTTCAACTCCGCCGAGCCCAACTCCAAGCCGCAGTTTCCGGTCTCTCTGTTGAAATCAGCCACCAAGTTTCGAGTTTTCATGTTGGGGTTCAAGAAATCCAAGCAAGCCACCGCAAGCGAGAAACCTGAAACCAACAACGGCTCCTCCGCCGCCGCATCCACCGCCACCACGGCCGCAGCCATAACGACCGCCGCAGACGGTGGTGCCGCCCCCAAGCAGCAGCCGAAACCGGAAGCTGAGAAGGAAAAGCAGAACAAATTCTTCACCGTGAAATTCAAGGTGGAGGAGGTTCCTATCGTGTCTCTGTTCACCAGAGACAACAACGGTTCAAGAAAAGCGCAGTCGCAGAAGCATCAAAACAACAATGTCGTTGAAGATTCAGTTTCGGTTTCGGTCTCCTCTGACGAGAAAAGATTCTCCAAAGACGTAATGCAAAAGTACTTGAAGAAAGTCAAGCCTCTCTACGTTCGCGTCTCGAAACGCTACGGAGATAAACTGAAGTTCTCTGGTCAGTTGAGCCTCAACTCCGCCGCGAAGTCCATCCAGTCTCCGCCTTCCACGGCGGTTCAAAAGCCGAAACCGACGGCGGAGAAGAGCCAAACGGAAGTGACAACCGAGCCCGCCGAGACTCAGTTGAAGACCCAGAAGCTGCAGGCGAACATACCAGAAAGACTAAGGGTCGTGTGCAAGCATCTGGGGAAGAGCCGGTCGGCGTCTTCCGCGGTGGCCGCCGCACCCTCCGGACCTGTCGTGCAACGGAGAGATGATTCACTGCTGCAGCAACAGGATAACATACAAAGCGCCATCTTGCATTGCAAAAGATCCTTCAATGCTTCAAGAGGTATTAATTATTGCACTTCAAAATTTAAAAACCCAGTTGAAAATTTGTATCTTGTTTAATCAATTCAACAAATTCTGATCTGGGTTTTGTTTTTTATTTTTGTTAGATTCGGATTCTTCTATACTACCAAGATCAATTAGCGATCCATCGAGTCACAAATCAACAAAGGAACAATCAAGAAAACCATCGGATGAAGTCAAAGATTGAAAAAAAAAAATAAAGCGGGAAATGAAAATGATAAAATCGATTTTCACTTATTAATCGGTTTCAATCAATCTGGTTCTATGTAAATGTTATTTTGTTTATTATTATTATTGGACTAATTAAGTTGTAGGTAGGGTAAATGAAAAGAGATGTTTCATGTTTGGATCTGGTTTGATTAAGACTGTTGAGTTTCTGAAGAAGATATAAAATCTCTCCTACCAAACTCTTTGTATTTTGTAAAGCTCATGCATCTTTTCATGAAAGTGAAACAAGAAAATATCAGATCTTTGTATCTATATATCATCTATCCATATCTTTAGAACAACAACAACAACAACAAAATAAATCTGTACCTCCATTGATTTGGGTTTGTGTTCAATCAATGTCAATAATCACAGTAGCGTTTTATTTTTTTCAAGTAGGAAAAATGGTGTCTTTTGTGGTCAGAGAAGTGGGGAAAGTGGAGACCAGAACAGTAAAAAGAAAGTAAACAAAAGATTTAATCTTTCTTTAATTAAAGCAAGTGAGAGAAAAATAGTTGAATGTGAAAACTAGAGTGACCAATAATCTTTACTTCTTTACAATGATTTTGAACACAAAACCAGTTTAGTAGAATAATAGATGTTGACGATGGATCATGCCGATGGGACCCCAAATATACAGAGAAGTAACGTCGGAGATTGAACATGACACAGAGGTTGGGAGTTGGGACCTACAAAAGCGCTTGCTTCTGCTTCTACGTTTAATGCTGTCACCTTTTGTCGTATTTTTTTTACTACTCTCTAATCACTAATCACTAATCACTTTCTTTCTTTCTTATTAACCCATCTTTTTTTTTTTTTTTTTCTTTTTTTACCCAAAGCTACTTTGAACATCTTTTACCTTTGTAGGCTAACCTATATTTTGTCTTCTAATCTAAAAAGAATCTAATAAACAATGAATAATATGATTTATGATATTCTTGAACTCATATTCAATTCGTGTTGTTTGTATTTAAAAATTGTTTACTATAATTTAGAATTTCGGGAAGCAATATGACTCGATCAACACGAAATTTTAATAGTATAGTCGTGAAAAACGTACCGATGAATCAATATCAATTTCATTTCACTTTCATACTTGGGTCTTATTTATGAATACAACAACATTTACAAGTACAATAATTAACCAATGATTATCAAGAGCTTACCTTAACAATTATTTAAAATAAAATAAAATAACAATACTACTAAGTACTAACATATTCCCAATGCAAGGATAACTAGTCAAAAATGAGTATAATATTTGCCTGACAAGGTAGGTAATTTAAACTAATTATTTATATGTGTAATTCTTGTAATTATATGTAATTATTTATATGTTTAATTCTTGGACTTGTTCATTGTTGTGAGTTGTGACTATATATGTAGTGGGTTAATAAACTATTTGGTTACATTAAACATAGTATAACAAAAACAAAAAAAAAACCACAACATACCACCGCCCAAAAAGATTAGATTGGCTAAGTAATAAGTTTTTCACGTTCACATCCATAAGGTTCTAATCTTCTAGATCATGAAGTTATGTACCCTACACCGATTTCAAAATATTGTAATAATTCAAAAAAAAAATGATACCACTCCCCAATGTGATTAGTATTGTGAGAGAGTGGACACATTCAATTTGGTAATACCCTAAGTTAGAGTTGTCATAATTGTAATTGGTATATTAAAAATAAAAATAAAAATAAAAATAAAAACAGAGTAAGATTAAACAAACACATAATCGAACAAATTACTTGATAGTAAAGACATTCATTCATCGTGACAATATCTTAGGTTTAAGTTGCTACTATAAAATGTTGTATATATATATATATATAAACAATCCAAAAAGGAAAAAAAAACGAAATGGTTTTTTAAATTTTATTGTTTAAAAAAAAATTCAATCAATTTGCATTTTTAAATTTTTGTTTAATTTTTAATACTTTTTTTAAAGGTTTGAAAAGGCTAAAAATACGTTTATTTGTAACAGTCAAACTTGGTCAACATTTTAAATTTGATCAAATTTGACGAATAGAAGGGGTTGTGAGTGTCAATTTTTGATAAAATTGTTTTGGGTGTAGAAAGGCAAACCCCATGGAGGTTGAGTGCAATTTGTTATATATATAAACAATAAAATTAAAATTAAAAAAAAAACTTATTTTTTCTCAAAGGCTACTATGATAATTAATTTATTACCATTGACCTTCCTGGTCGACATCTTGCATGTGAGCCATTAATGTGGCCTTACTCTAAAAAAATATTCAAAAATTTGTCCTCCAACATACTTTCTTCAAAGTTTGAATACATATTTATTATACAACAAAACGACCCAAATTAATGCATTTATTAATTATAACAACACTATAGTCATGTAGATGTGAAGTTGAGGAGTGCTAGAAACACTCTCTCATTCGACTCTCCCAACCTACTCTATGTTCATGTGCTAATATGTAGACATCATTAATTTCTTCACATTAAATTTGTAGTCTTAAATAAACAGCCGAGTCCATTTTTACTCACCCCCATTTTTACTCACCCCCTTAAAGGGGTGAGTATTACCCCCTCTTAAAAGCATGACATATGTCCATTGAAGGGTAAAATTGTCTAAAAATATAAAGGGTTTGGAAAAATTTACCCTTCCATGACACATGTCATGTTTTTGGGAGGGAGTTAATGTTCACTCCTTTTCAAGGGAGGTGAGCAAAAATAAACTCTAAATAGCCTCCTTTTTCGTTTTATTTACAATGTAAGCCAACAATTTACTTTCTAGATTATATTTATTCTTTAACTTTAACATATTATTATCATTTAATATCAGTTTTTTTTTTTTTTTTAATATATGTATTGCGCATATATCTATTTCTTTTTTACCGAATTTATTTAAACATTTCTTTTTACATCACTGATTAACTTGATAGTTGTTGTATAAAATAAATAAATAGTAAAAAAAAATTATAGTTAAATAATTTTAAAATATATTATAAAAAATTCATAAGAAAAAATCAGTAAAACCTAATGTCTATATCTAAATTAAAAATAAAAAATAAAGAAACAATATGCTGTTAAATAGATACTTATATATTTTTTATCTTTTAATTTAAAATTGATTTACTTTAATTTATCTGTCAATCTAACCAGATTAATTTGTTTTTTTGTTTAATCACATAGAGAGAAAAAAAAAAATTCTTTCATTAACTAAATCTTGAAAAGTAAAGATTTTGGATCAAGCACGTATACAATTAGAGCAGACCTAATAAGGGTAACCGAGGTCCACATTCTTCTCCTCGGATGTTAAAAATTGAAATAATAAATTTCGTTTTATATGAATTTTTTATAATATATTTTAAAACTATTTAACTATAATTTATTTTACTATTTATTTATTCTATACAACAACTATCAAATTAGCCAATGTTTGATAATGAAAATTTGGTGAAAAGAAATATCCAAGCAATTTAATTTGGGACCGTACACTCAATAAATAAAAGAAGTTGTATAGTCTTGAAAAAAACACATACCCGATATATATACATATATTTATTTATTTTTATATATATATACTTATATTAAATGACAATGTTAAAGTCGAAGGAGAAGAACAATCTAGAAAATAAGTTGTTGATTTGTATTGTAAATAAAATGAAAAATATGACTATAAATTTAATGTGAAAAAGTTAATGTTGTACATTTTATTATCACATGAACAGAGAGTGCGTTGAGATTTGGGATAGTGGGTTGAAAGAGTGCATCTAGCGCTCCTATGTGAAGTTATATCTACGTATGTGTCCCCTGTTTTTATGATCCAACTTTGCTTGTAAATGACAGATATCATCCATCTTCAACCTTCTTTCTTCTGTTAGTTTGACAACAAATAATTCAAAATTTTATGATTCTTGGAACTTAGTCATCAAATGTTATAGAAATTTAGGCACACTTTTCTATTTTTGGACATTTCTCTCATCAAATTCAGTTTATATTTCGATTTCCCAGTAAGCAAAAAGAAACCTTTATGATGCCCAAACTTGCTGAAATTAACATTTACAAAGCAAAATGCGGTAAGTGCCAGAATTTCAAATTTCGTAGTTTGAGAGGTTAAATTATATAATTTTTATTTTAGAAAAAAAAAAAATCAATTAATTATAAAGATAAAAAATAATTTTTTCTAGAAACTGCAGAGCCATTGCCCCCGCATGCCCCTCATAGCTTCGTTTGTGCATATGAGCAAGATTATTTGTGGGCCAAACTGAGTTGCTCAGTCACAAAAATTGATTACGTATAGAGTAGCGGTAATGACACTCTTTAAAAATGGTATATACATCTCTTTCGTAATGACATTCATTAAAATTTTTATAAATTTTACGGTTCGTAAATAAACCACACTTAATGCTAAAAATATCTTTTCTTTAATTATATTGTATTGTATTTTTGTAAGTATACATCACCTACGTATATTATTATTGTTTAAAATTTTGTTATTATCTTTAATTCTCCCACCGATATTTTTATTAAAACAAAATAAAATTATATCACTATTCTTTTAAAAAAAAAAAATCTATCATTGTTTTCTCTCCTCTTCTTTTTTTTTTTTCCATGTTTTCCTTTCACAAAATCCAACTTCATTAAAAACTTTTCTTTTTCTTTTTCTCTCTCCTTATGTCAAGCAACGCTCTCCTCCATTTTTTCATGATTGTTTATTATCAACAAAATCACTCAAATTTGAGGTTTTTCTATTGAAAATCTATTTTCCATTTGTAAAATTTGTAAGAATGCAAGGTTTATGCGATGTACCAATTGATTTGGAAGTAGAAAAGTATTTAATGAAGTTAAGAAGAAAAAAAATATACTATAGAGAAAACAATTTATAATGATTTTGTTCTTCTAATAAAAATAATTTAAAACTTGTTTTTTTACAATTAACCTTTGAAAATTTTGATTCATTCTCTAGTAGTCAATTTTCTTTTCCTTAAAAGAAATTGAAAATTATATTTTAAAAGAGAATCTAGGGTTTAAGAAATGGAATTTTTTTTTAATGATATGTGTTAATATCAAAATCAAATCATTAAAATGGAACATTTTTTTTCTTCACAAAATATTAAAATTGGAAATTAATTAATAATTATTGGTGAGTGTACTTACAAACAATTTAGTCTTATTGGTAATTCTACTAAAGGGTATTATTAGATTTTCAAAAACATACTAATTTTGGGTGTACATACAATTTTTTAGAAGTGCAAATATCGTCACTCTTACCTATATCCAACTTTCCAAGTACAATGTTAAAACGTAGCAAAGGGTCGAATTATATGTATATATCTATATTTATATATATATATATTGTAAAATTAAGCTCTATAGAGCTATTATTATTATTATTAATAAAAATAAAAATGAAAACAAATTAAAAAAAAAAAGGTAAAAATAATGATAGCAGAGGAACGTACTGGTCTTAAAACACATTATTCTAAAAGGGTTGATTTTTTTTTTACAGCACTCTTTATAAAGCCATTTATGGAAAAGTCACAAACTTAATAAGTTTTATGGAAATAACACTAAAGTATGTGATCTGTCAAAATTGTCTCTCACTTATTCTCTCTCTCTCCTATTTTTTTTTTCTTTCAAAAACCTCCATTGATCCATCAATGGAGATCAAAATGACCTCCATCGAAACTACCTCCATCGAAACGATCTCTATCGAAACGGTCGACTCCATTAGAAGTCTTCGAAACGACTTTCATTATAAAAAAAATAATGGAAATAAGTTTTAGGTATTTGGCAATAAGTCTCGAGTAGCTAGAAATAGCTTGACATAAGTCTCGGGTCACCCGAAACTTATTTCCAAATACCCGAGACTTATTGTCATATACCCGAGACTTATTTCCATAATTTTTTTAATAACGGAGGTCGTTTTAAAGACCTCTAATGGAGTCAACCGTTTTGATGGAGGTCGTTTTGATCTCCGTTGATGGATCAATGGAGATTTTTGAAGAAAAAAAAAGAGTAGAGAAGAAGAAATAGAGAGAAGAAGAAGAAGAAGAAGAAGAAGAAGAAGAGAGAGAGAGAGAGAGAGAGAGAGAGAGAGGTGCAATTTTGGTAGATCACATACTTTGATGTTATTTCCACAAATCTTAATAACTTGATGATATTACCACAAAACCAATAGAATTTTGTGTTATTTCCTCAATCTAAAAAGGCACATAGACCTTAACAGAAAACTCTAAAAAATTAAAGGGGTTTTTACAATTTGATCCCAATCTAATTGGGAAAAGAAACTTTTACTTGCTAATTGATTTTTCAACAAATTGGTCATAATATAATTCAAAATACAAAAAATCGGTCCTAATTTTTTACTAACCTTAGGACTAATTTGTTGTATTTTGAATTATATTATAACCAATTTGTTGAAAAATCAATTAGTAAGTAAAAAATTATCTTTTTCCAATTAGATTGGGACCAAATTGTAAAAACCCCAAATATAAATAATAATAATAATAATAATAATAATAACAAACATGGACCTAATTAATTAAACCATCAAAATCATTCTTTTCTACCTCAATCTGTGTGGCCCAATTAGTAACAAGGCTTAATTCTACTTGGGCCGCTGAAGCAACAGAATCCGTATGAATTTTAGTCTCAACTACAAGGAGTCATTTAGAACTTTCCATACTCATTTAAGACTTAGAACTAGATAAAATCTTAAAAGTTGGTGTCACTTTTCTTTTGATTTGGTGACGGGATCTTCTTGAACATAATTAGAATTTGAAGCATTAATATATATATATATATATATATATATGTTGGATTTTGGGTGTGATGACATGAAGTGAATCTATGATGTTTAGAACAAACAAAAACATTTGATCCAATCCTGGCAGCTGTTACTGTAACAGGAGACAGATGACTTGTAAAAAATCATGCATGTATGTGGCAGGAATATTAATGGAATTATATAACCAAGGTAACTATAATTCATGAACAAGACAGTGATAATTCATAATTGAGGTATGTTTGGCAATTGTGAGAGGCCTTAACAGACAAAAACCCTAATCGAAAGCCAAAAATTCATGCACCATCTGATCGGATTTGTATTATTTTTGGTTGTTGTTGTTGTTGTAATGCATGCACCAGCCAAGATGTTGAAGCATGTTATGGAGATTTGGCTCTGCTTTCGGGGTTGATATCATATCATATGCCTCTCTTTCCATCTCTTGTTCTTCAATTTTGTTGCCTTAAAATCATACAAAAGGTTAATTGCATGCTGATTGGAGTAAAATTATAATTAATTAATTGCATGGTGGTTTTGTTTACAACTTAGGCCTAGGTTCCAATGAACCAAGTTGGGCCTTTTAGAATTGGTAAGGTATAGCCCATGCAAAATTGTCTCAGCAAAGAGAAAATCTCTATCGGTACATTCGACCATTAAAAATATGATATATGTTTGTTTTGATAAACACAGAAAATGTTCATTTTTAATCTTAATAGTAGACATTTTGTCACATAAATTTTTTATTTTTTTTATTTTTTCTGTTATCTATTACAAATTTGAGAATTATGAAAGAGAAAATGTTTCGAACCATAACATTATTAATGGGTTCATACCAGAGACTTAATTGGATCAATCTCAACTTCATTTGTCACATTCAAATCAAGAAACTATTCCATGAAATTTATATGAAGTCCAGAATCAATGTATGCACATCCACCTCAATAATATCATGTCATACGATATTGATTTTTCAATTTCTTATAATTTTCATATCATAGGACATGATTTTTCGTATTTGTATTCGAATGTCGATTGAAAATTTGGTTCAACAAACAGTACTATTTCATATATGCTTCCTCTGATGCAAAGATTTTCAACTTCAATACAATTTCTTTTTATCAAAAGGTCAAAAAAAAAAATAAAAATAAAACAATTAAAACATAGTGATAAACCCTAAAGCTTCACACGTTACCAGCAGCTATCTTGAATGGCCTGACTCGTAACATTATATGTGAAGCTACAATTCAACACCACCACCACATTTTTCTTGATAATTTTCAACATTTTTACCTTTCCAACAATTCTAGTGTAGCTGCTAAAATTCAATGTTTCTGAACTCATGTTATCACTTCTCAACCTTTGAACCATCAACACTTTCTCAGGTACTATATCCACCGTAACGTTCATCCGAAGCGTCCGCCTTGCCTTGGCCATCCCCGCCGGAATCCTCCCCTCCCCCACCGCCACCCCATCGTAGTAAACGACCGTGGTAGCGTTACCGAATTTGAAGGAGGCATAATTAGGGTTTTTCATCTGAACATCAACTAGAAGTGTCATGTTCTGGCCACCGTCAATAACCTCTAGCTGCCGTTGGATTGATACCGAATTCATCCTGATACCCGGATTCTTGACGTGAAACACTGTGAAAAGAACTATAATCACCACGACCGGGATCAATAAAAGAACCGTGAGACAACCACAGCATTGAATATACAATTTTTTTCGACGTAAATTGGACTGTGCAGACATGGCTTCATGATCACTGCGAAGATGATAATCTGGATGATGAGCTGCTCCTAATGGCTTGACCTGATCATTCTCTGACATGGTCAAATCTCTAGCTCTCAAATCAATTATGACAAATTTGTGTTAACTATATATATATATATATATATATAGATATATAAAATTATTTGACAAAGTTGGGATTACATTACATTTGGTTTAATAATGACATAATTTTGTGTCTATTAATAGGCTATAAAATGATTTAGTCAGACGCTTTGATTGGATTTTACTTCATTTTTCTAACGTGTTTGCAGGGGCAACTAGATTGACTAAATTTTTGCATTTTTTTTTATTTTTATTTTTTTGAACGGCAAAGCGGCAATTTTATAAGCACACCAAGAAGCAGAAAACAACACGTACAACAGCCACAAAGCGGCCAACAAACAAGAGAAACAAAGAGGCGAAAAAAGCCACCCAACCAGACAAATCAAACGACCTGACAAAAGTAAGACTTCAAATTGAGAAGTTTCTTGGAATATAATGTTTATGGACTTTTGACTTCTAATGAAGAGAACAAGGATAGTGTTATTTTCTGTAATCTTTTAATTCGAAGACAGCATGAATATAAAAATATTTTATCCTTGATATTATATTGATTGCTGCAAATTTATTTTTTTGACATAACAATACCACGTATCTTGCAGCGTTTCGATCTAGAATATTATCAAATTAAATGAACGGTATTTATCATAAAACAACACTAGACGATGGTTTAACTCCTGCAAATTTATTGTAGTCTTTTTTTATATCAATGAACATGATCATTGATTGTAATCAGTGTCGGAGCCAAGATTTTTTATTTGGAGGAATCACAGTTCTAAAATAAATATTCGAGACGGGTCAAAACAAAACAAAAATAGAAATATTAAGAAAAATACATATATTTTTTTTGTAGGAAAATTTAGAAGTATGCAAATTGTGAAACGTCAACAATTTAGAAAAGTAATCGATCAAGAAAGAAATTGGTGAAATAATTGACAAATGAAATGGGGATGATAGCTTATCAATCCAAATTACTCATTTTTTTTTATAATTTAATTTGATTAATTGATGAGATGAGGTTGGTCTGGTGGTAAACCCTTCACACCTGCACCATATGGTTACGTGTTCAAATCCTCCCCTTAAAAACCCTGAATTTATGTAACAGTGTAATGTTTAAAATAAAATAAAAAATTAAAGTATTCTTAATATGGGTGCCTTATTAGTTTGTCATTTTCCCATAATACCATACACCATCCATGCATTCAAAGTAGCGTTAAATAATAAATGCTTATTTAAAATCGAGATACTATATATAAACAAAGCTCTGAAATCTGAATTGATCTTATTTTTATTTTTTTTTATTTAAATAATTGAACTAATGATCATCGAATTGATTCAGTCAACGATTAATGCATTGAACTTTGAAATAGTTCATCAAGACTAGGATTTGAGTTTACTTTGACTTCAAAAAAAAATTAAATAATAATCGATGTAAATATGGAATGTATTGGATGGTCACTGGGAACTGTAATGGTTTAGCCCATATAACTTTGGACAATTGGGATTCTGATTGTAACTTTTGAAGGCCTTGAGGCCTCAATTTTCCCAATAAGCCATTCAAATGTCGAGACCCAGGCCTCAATTCTTGACTTGACTTTTTTAGGCATGAATTTGGGCAGCCCAGCAGTAGTTTTATTTTCATTGAACATACGGAAGAAGAGAATCCACGTACTCTTTGAAAATTGAAATTGAATACTTTCACTCTCGTTGATCAATGATCACTATCACATTTAGTGGCCATTAAAGATATTGAACCACATTTTTTTTTGTCGTTTTTTTTTTTTTAGGGAAATAGAAATTACAGATCATGGGCAATCGCCCAATACAACAGAAACCATACACCATGGAACCTCTTCCATCTATAACCTATTACGATCATAAATCAGTATAATTTGATAAAATTATGAACAACCATATTAGCTTTTCTAAAAGCAAAAACGATATTACATCTTACGTGAGTAACTAAAAAGTTATATATATCACCTATAATCAAACCAACATCAGAGCAATGAATATTATTGGCATTAATAAGATCACCTTGGCATCAGACTCTAAAATGCATGGAAATAACCAAGAATCATAATCAAAAATCAAATTTGAACAAACGCGCGCACATATATATATATATATATATATATATATAAATCAAGAAAAATAAAGTAAATATCCTTTTGTAAGAAAATCTTATTCTTTCCCCATATATATCCTTTTGTATATATTTCTCAATTTCATTCCAAACAAAATGAATTATTATGAATAAGAGATTCTCTTAACAAACACTAGCTTTAAGGGCACATGTAAAAAGATCCAAGAGCTTGATTAAAAATTATATTCATTTTTTAATATCTGATTCATGAACTTTTCAATTTAATTAACACATCTATATTCGCACCAACGCACAAATTAATAATGTTCGATCAGCAGATTCAACCATAAATTAATAACTTTGAAAAAGGAAAAATAAAAACAAAAATATTGAAGAACATGGACCTAATTTGAATAAAAAATATCACATATAACAAGTACTGTATATACAATCTCAAGTCTCAACATCTAATTAATTTTCTGAAAAAAATTAGATGTTATCAAACAAAATTAAAGTGTATTATACGCGAAAACAAAAAATCAATCGCAAACTAAATCTTGAATAGTTTGGTTTCTCAAAACAAGATTCATAATGCAATTCATTTCAGGCCTCTTCTTCCTCTTCATGATATTAAACAAATTCACTATCCCTTGTAACTGTGCATGGCTGCTCAGCTTCAAAACACCAGAACTCAAATTTCTCGCTTCGCTCTGGTTCGACCCCACTTCAACCGTAACTCTCAACCTCTCCGTATCTCTCGCCCTCACACGTCCTTCCCGTATCTTCATCTCCCCGACCGTCACGGTCCCATAGAACACCTGGCCAGTCCCGTTACGGAACCTGAAAGAGCCGAAGTTCCTGTTCCTTATCATCAGCTCTGTGATCAGTGTCGCGTTAAACGTCGAGTTTCCATGCAGGAGGGTTTTTACTGCGACTGACCTTAGTTTTACTCTGGGAGTAGTTGCAGGTAACACTATGGACGAGAAGATTAATAGAATTGCACCGGAGATGACGATTGAGGCTAGAAAATAGACAAGAAATTTGCTGCTCTTTTCTGGGTGGTTTTTGGGTTTAGGTTTGACGGCAAATTTTCCGGCGGATTCGACGTCGCTTCTGGGGTGGATTGTTGCAGGTGCAAGAGGGACCAATTGGTTTTCTTCTGCCATAATTGATCAAAAATGAGAGGATTTCAGGGTTTTTTTTGGAGGAAGTTTAGATGAGTTATATATATATATATATGTATGTATATGTAAATGGAGGACGTGTGTGGGTTATGAAAAAAAAATATGTATAAAGAAAAGACCAAACTTAACCGTGTTGAATTGGAGAAGAAAAGTGGGAGTGGGTCAGTCTTGTTCTTGTTTGCACAGTCAGCGCCAGCCAGCCATTTGGAGCTCATGTTGTAACATTTTTATTATTTATTTTTATTTATTTATTTATTTATTCATCATTAATTAAATTGAATGATCGTCATTGAGTCGCATTGAAAGATCATAACCCGGGATGTAACTTGATGAATAAAGTTAAATATATATTTACAAAATCCTTAACGGTGGAATTTCATTTTAAAGTCTCTCCGGAACCATCAATCAATTGACCACTTTTGTTGTTTATTGGTAAGGGGAGACTAAATGATTTTTACTAAGTCATGTGTTTATACATATAAATTATTATAAACTAGATTTATATGCATTTGTTTATATTATTATTATTATTATTGAAATGTTATAATAGTTGATCAGGGTTTTATGGAAGAAGGAGAGACTTAAACCCACCACGGTGTGAGGGGGTATACCATCGGATAATCTCATATTATTTACTTTTTCATTATTATTATCCAATGGGGTGTTGTAATGTGACCAAAACTCTTTCACTTTTTATATTTTTTTCCTTATTTTGGGTTACTTGACAATCAACCATTGGTTGATCTGTACCTTAGGTGCTAACCGGTCAGTACCCAAGTGTTGTCCTTATTATTATTATTATTATTAAATTTATTTTTGATCATGACATGCATATATATATATATATATATATATATATATTATTTATATGACTAGTGGGCAGTGGCACTTAAATTATAATAAATTCATTTTGTTTCCTTACATCAGTAAGACGGGTCAAACTATGTGTCCATTAAAATTCAATGTATTATTTAATTATTGCATATATAAAAATCCCATGATTTACATTGGAAATTTCAAAGAAGAATTTCAAGACATTTTTGATAAATTTCAAAGTTTTTTTTTTTTTGAAAGAGATGAATTTCAAAGTTAATTACAGTAACTATATATAAAAATGGTAATCTAACTTTATGAGAAAGGTTATAATAAAACCTTTTCCTTTTTCTTTTATGTCGTAGCAATATTATTGGAAGTTTTAATATTAATTAGGGTATCTTGGAGAAGAAAAAGAGAAATATATTGCGGTGGAGATCATGGTTCGTGACAAGACAAAGTGGAGGTGGAACTCCGTTAAAATCTCCTCCAAAATCTATCAACAGTTAAAAACGGTTGTCATCATAAACAATTAATACAGGTCGATCCTTTAAACTTTTCTTCTTCTTTTTTTTTTTTTAATTAAAGAAAAAAAAAACTCTTTTATAATTAATGTACTTTACAGTGGTAATCTGAATCACGACATGCATTGCCACGACTGATTGAAAACTACTAAAAAAGACATATATAAGAAAAACAAATGTTTTTCCATGAATCTTTAATTCAATTTTTTTTTTTTTTTTTTTTTTTCTATATACGTAACAATCAGATAACTATTCTTCATCCACTTCTGAATTACAACAATAAATGAAATCAATGTTGTGCCCGCAACAATTGCAAGTAGCCAATTAATAGCATGCATGATCTGTCAATTGATGTTGATACAATGATACTGATGTAATTAATTGGATTGAGAAAGTCTACCTACTTGGGCTGATCTACTTGTATATCGGATGATATCCCTTTTTATTGAATTCTCATAATTATTTCAAAACATTAATTTATTGCCACCAGATCTCAAACTCAATTTATCGTAGATATATAGATGAAATAATTAAGTACTTCAAATATCATAAAAATCTAAAAGAGATTCAATTCTAGAAATTTGAAGGAACGTTAGATTCATTCATTTTTAATATTCAGTTCAGATATATGCATATATAGAATAATTTTCCAATGAGGACTTTTATAATGTATACTTTAAGTACCTTCTAATGAAATTGCATGTGATCAAATGTTTTTCGATGAGATTTTTTGTATGCATCATAAGAAAATTAAAATACACATTAGGTAAAAAGTTGGAAACTTTTTGGATTTGAGAACTATTTTTTCCTTATATTTTTCTATTTTTAAATGTATTATCTTTAAAAAAAAATCAGAAAAAATTAGTTCTTACACCTAAATTTTTTAATTTTTTTTTCCATAAATGTATTTCAATGTTTTAACCATCCATAAAAAAAATCTCATCGAAAAACATTTGATTACATTTAATTTCATCAAAAAGTGCTTAAAGTGTGAATTATAAAAGCCCTCGTTAGAAAATTAGTCGATTGTTTCGTGAAGACAATTTTATTACTATAACAAATTATTTTTGTAAAATATGTAATACATGCAAACAATGGAAGTTTACCCAATTATTCTTGGCGTTCTCCAGGAATTAATTAATTTGTGGAAGCAATCAAAATCCGTTCATAGAAGAAAACTCAGTAGTCGATGATCATTCAGTTTTTCATTAAAAAAATAGATCAAAAAACAAGAAGCATTATTTTAAAAAATTAAAATAGAAATAATAATATTGGTTTCACTAGCACTTCAAATCTTGTACAGTCTTGGTGGATGTATTGAACATGATAGTGCACTTCATTTCTGCATATTTTCTCTTCTTCAGCACAAACATCAACTCCACTTTTCCTCTCAACCTAGCCTGACTGTGCAGAGTCAAAACATTTGCTTTCAATTCAGAGCCAAGACTACTTGAAGAATTATATAGCAGCAGCCCATTATTAGAATTCACTTCCACAACACATTCATTTTCTTCGTAGAACGAAAGTTAACTTTTGTCTCAGGAACAAGACCCCACCCTACTAGAACTCCCTCATAAGTGAAAATCATAGTGGTGTTTTCGAACTTGTAAGGCCCGAAATTCGTGTTTTTAACCCTAACTTGGGCGAAGAACTTCATGTTAAACGGAGGAGGAGGAGAAATCGTAACCATGTTTTCGACAGTGATCGTGCTAAACACGAGTTTAGGGTTTCTAAACTTCATGATGGTTAGGGCCATGACCACGTTGCTTACGATCTGAGACACGATAAAGATTGTGATTTTGATAGCACACTTGATCTTTTTCTTGCGACGGAGCTCCTTGGATTGCAAAGCAGCAACAGTTTCTTCATCATCATCGCTGTGACTTCTTTCGTACCCATTAAGTGGTGTTGGAGAGTTTTCTTGCTGTCCCATTTTTCTTTAAGTGTTTCCCTGTATAATCTGAATTGAATAGATCAGAAATGAAGGAGATATATGGTTATGATAATGCTGGAATTTGTGTAATATATTGTGTTACATTTAATTGTTGAAATTATTTTTTGAGGCGCCAGACACTAAACCCTGGCTAGCTACTCTAAGTTTGGGCTTGGATTTCTGCAATTGATCATAAATAAATCCTCAAGTTAGATATCTTCGATTAAATCAGAGTTTAAGCTACTGGGCATTAAATTTCAATCTAAGTATCTATAAAAATGAAAGATTTAAATATTATTAGAAAAAAATTAAAAATTAAAAGGAAATAATTTCCTCACATAACTATCTCTGCAATTATACCGGTTGCTATGTAGCACGGATACGGATAAGAGATACGGATACAGCACGATACGAGGATACGGTAAATTTTCAAAAACTAGGATACAGATACGGCGGGATACGTCAATTAAAATAATATATATTTATATTTACAAAATAATAATAATATATAAAAACATATTTGATAATTCATTCAATATAAAAATGTATTCATAATCCAAATAAAACATGTTACATAACTACATAAAGTCATAACAATGTAACATGCATATTAAATGATCCAAATAAAACATGTCACATAAGTCGAACATATTACAAAATCCAAATAAAACATACATCACATAAGTCATACCATATTACAAAATCCAAACACTACATAAAAAAAAAAAACTTATAAAACATATTTTAAATTCCTAATTAACTTTATTATCATCATTCATATTGTTAAAGGATCTAAATAATTCGGCTTCTAACTCTGGTTCATTAAGAGAAAGGTTTACAATCTCAAGTATCCCGGTATTCTCCATGTCAATGGAATCAAAACAAAAATTTCCTTACAATTTCATTTTGACTTCTAAAATTTTGAAATTATAATTTGACCCCGTTTATACTTAAATAATTATAATATTGCCCCAAACGTATCCTCCAAGTATCCTCTAATCAAACTTGTGAAAAAGTTAACGGATACGTCATTTGGCTTATCGAATACATATCTTAGAGTATCCGGGAAGTATTTGAACTGAGTACGAGTTACCTCCACCAAACAGAGTATCCGTGCTTCCTAGACCGGTTGTTTGTATAGTAAGTAAATACAGTCAAATTGTTTCACCAGTGGTTCTGTAAGAGCATCCCCAAGGGTCTTTCTTTGAAACTCCTTTATTTAAGGATGAATGTTGTTATAAATAGTTATTAAGGGGGTATGTATTCCACAATACTACCTTAAATGACTCATTTAATAATTTTTTATTATTATCTTATGTTTTACTTTATAATTATTATTTATAGTTAAAAATTTATTATTTATAAAACAATTTGCCCATTGGACAATAAAAGAGCGATTTAATTTAAAATTTAAATATATGCTGCATTTCAAAAGAATAAAATAAACTTAAATTCTTGGAATCTAATTAATAGGTTGAAGTCACCCCTTAATTATTGAAGTGAGCTTCATCAGAACTCATTTAATGGGATCTTTAAGGGACCCTTGGAGCTGCAAAAATGCCGCTCCTCCTTAATTAAGCTAATGGAGTCTCTAAGAGAGATTCTTGGAGATACTCTAAATATATTCAAATTGTTTCGTTAATTCCAACTGAAAAATTGAAGTGATCACAATTCACATGACATGAATTAGAGTTCATTTTCCACAATGATGGCATTAATTAACAGTTGAGACCATACTAACTAGCTGGTTGGATTATCTGTTTTTAAGGCCACAGACATTAATGAAATGTTGGGATGAAGTAACGACCAATCCACCTTGATTTTGGCATCTCTGATTACAAGAAAATTCAACAATAGTGAAATATGGCATGAGCAAGATGACTTTCTTGTTATAGAAAAGGCCGTGGCAGAGATTCTCCGACGCTCAAGTTGATTTTCTGAACGAAGAGCAGCGGAAAACTTAATATAGTTGATATTATATTTAAAAATGATACAAATGTTTCTTCTTATTTTCTACATGGAAATTGAACGAATAGGTCAATAGAGACACTAGGACGATATTGACAAAAAAGACTTGAAAAGAAGATTCTGATAGAACTAGAAATCAACTATATATACATCGTATTGAAATTTATTTTGAATGCTGAAGATGTTGAAAATGAAAGGAATTATTCAATGAATTTTCGCTCTGTTTCTCAACTAAAGTTTTGAAATGATAAAAGAAACATTATAAGTTTTGTATCTAAGAAGTCTTCTAGGTAGATGACATATTAAAAAAATAAATAAACACTATAATTAAGAGCTATAGTGTGATTTGTGAATAAGAAATGCTCTGTTAATCAACAAAGTTGTGCCCACTTTTGACGTACGTACGTTACAATTATAAAAAATCTAAAACGTAGAATTTAGGATAAATCGAAAAATAAAGATTGTTAATTCGAGAGAACCACTTTACTATAACTTTCAAAATAAAATCAATTACTCAATAAGCAAAAATATATTCTATACTTTTATTTAACTTATGGTTAACCGATAAATAAATAAAATAATAAACAATTGATAACTAAAAATTAGGAACATCTCTTACATAAAACTAAGACAGTTTATTTGCATAAACAAACCATATCCACTCACCAAATCTAAAATTATAGATTTGATGGTGGTTAATGCTATCTATATTAAAATAACTAAATTATAATATAATTAACAACTAAATATGTAAATTAATTTAAATATAAAAATAAGAACGTAACAAACTAATAATATTGTATAATGAAGTTCTTGTTGTTGTTGATTTGGTTAAAATTTAAACATAGACCTGCTAAGTTTTTTTTTTTTTTTTTTAAATATATATATATATATATATTTTTTAATTACTCTTTAAGTTCTAGATTTGTTAGTAAATAGTCATTTAAGTGTATAGTTATTTGACTTATTTCCTGAAGCGATGCTAGAATTTTCTTTCAACAATGATAGTGATAGATTGCATTTGCATTTCATATTTATTTTATAAATTGCTCTGACCTTTTTATTTTTATTAATTTTGTTAACAAATTTTAAAAAAAATATTATAAAATTTTCAGGATTTGAGGTGGTAGAGACTCGAGCACACAACCTCTTGAAGTAAATATGAAGGGCGTTAACTTTACTTATCGTTAACGTATTTATTTAAAATATATACAATTTTGTATCTTTATTTTTAATTTATAAAATTTTCTCGTATTATTAATATTCAGTAAAAAAAAAATATTTTAACCCACCTTAATATTTAATCCTGGTTATATCCCTAATTGTGTCAGCACGTAGATTGTGCTGGACTATGTCTATAATTATCGTGTCGTATCATGGTCCGGCACGACACTATTTGTGCCTGCCATTACCCATAGCCTGCATAGGGCCTTGTAAAATTTGGGCCATACCGGCCTAGCACGGCCCATTTACACCTCTAACTGGTGAGTGAAATAAAAACACGTACAAGACCGCATTCAGCAACAATTTTAAACTTTTGAACAGGGACTTGTAGTAGGTGGGTGCTCTCTTTTGGGTCTTCTTATTAGGTTTCTGAGTCCAGCCCATGATGATCATAAAAAAATTCAAATCCCTGAGGCTCAAATTTGGTGGAGCCAGACTATCAATGTTAACCCCAAACCCCACCATTGAAGGCCAAATTCGGGTCGGGTCAGAGAATTTTGAAGGTAAAGGAGGTGCCCCGCCCGGCTCACTTCACACAACTGAATCCCTCATACGATCCGATACATATTTGTAAGCATATATAAGTTATAATTTTAGCAAAGCTCAAGACTTTTTTTTTGAAAGGAAACATCAAGCTGAGGGTAATTAAATCATTCAACCAAAACATAAAGATCCTGTGAAGCACTGTGACCAAATTCATAGCTAATTTAATTATAGCAAAATGAACCCATTTAATTACTTTGAAAATGGTAGCTCAAAAGTCAAAAGTTACATAATACAATAACCATATCTCTTGCAACATCATGTATATTATAATACTATATATGAACAATAAAATAAATAAAAAATATAATATATTTACGTGGAATTCAGCATCAGCCTTACGTTTCTAGAAGGATTCGCTGATAAATTGAAAGAGACAAAAGCCATCCAATATGAAAAGTCCCACTTCAATAATCCACATTCCACAAGGCCTATCCTCTCTCTCTCTCTCTCTCAATGTCTTATCTTTCACTTTCAAAATTGTCTTCTCTCCACCTACTATTAATGTCTACCAAATCATACATTACCTTATCATTCTGACTCAGGTCAACCTCCCCATTGCAGCTGTGAAGCACTAATTCTTACAATGAAGAGCTTGTTTACCTTTGAATAAGTTTTCAACTTTTCTTTGGCCTACAAATAGCTACTATTACTGTACTAATATGTGTATACTTTTTTTTTTCCCATTTCTAATAGGACTGTACAATTTCCATTGACTTCCTAGTTTTAGCATATTGCAAAATTGCTTATTTTTGTAGGTAAATGAAGTGCTTTTTTTTTTTTTTTTTTGGCAATGGAAGGTGAAGTAACTTAGAAGTGCTCTTTGTGGAACTCAAATTTGGTAGAACCTTTTTGATTGAACTCATAACAGAGATTGCTGAGTTCTTTAGCCAAGACTGGTGCCCCACAGTAGAAGACGCCTGTGCAGTTCCAAGAAAATATAATAACCATTAATGAGGTTGAAATAGAGAAGCTCATTGATGATATCTGATTGAGAATGTGCACTTACCTATCCTTGCATTACAGTGCTTAGAACTTAATTTAGAAAGAACCTTCTTCCAATTAGGCCTTGCAAAATGGGTTCGCACCTGATGATTTATATATTAAAAAAAAAAAAAAAAAAAAAAGAGAGGTTAGAACATATATACTCTTAAGCTTTAAATGTGAACATCTTAATATAATAACATGATGGACCGTCTCTTTAATGTCTGTGGTTAAAGTCTTACTCTTGTGCCAGAAACAATGTCGACACCATTTTTAGCGTGATTAAGAGCTTGGACCATGGTGATGAGAGCTGATCGGGCATCCCCTTCCTCGTACACACTTGTTAGGTAATTGTGCATCTCAATGACACCCTGAAGTTCAAAATGACAAGTTAAACTTGAAAAAAGCATTAGCACGAACTGTGAAGTGATTTAGAGTGGATTATTTTTGAAGTACCCTCTGATCAAGTTCTGCAATTTCATTCATGACCCCTTTGAACCAATCAAATGATCCTTGCTCTCTAGTTACCCAATAGAAGTATGCATTGGTGGTCCTCAGAACCTTTTTCCGTTTAGAAGTGATGGAATCATCGTTCCCAACACTCATGTCTGATGTTCTACTGAAATCCGAGACTGAATCCTGAAGAAAAAGAAATTGGAAAATAAGATACGATCTGATTTGAGAGAATCATATAAACTATATATTCAGGAATATTGAGAAGTAAAAGAAGGTTTCTATTTGTTTCAAATCTACACATAATCATCAGTTTCTTACCGCTTGCTCCTCCTGTTTGACAATGTTGTTAAGCAAATCTTTTAAAATACTGATGAATGGTGTTGCTCCAATACCTAGACCAACCAGTAGCAGGACATCGTAATTACCGTAGTCTTGTGCTGGGGCACCATATGGCCCATCTATTAAGAGCTTTGGCAAACTGTTAACAGACGAGAATTTAGCTCAATAAACACTAATAACTTCAAAAGTGAATGGCATATCATGTATAAAATATGTTTGATATATACCTTTTTTTTGTTGTTTCATCAGCCCTGAGCAGCCCACTTTTCCCAGCTACAGGAAGCTCACATGCCTCAGAGAATACCCTCTTAAGCTCTTGTGTCCAGTCTCCCAGCTGTCGAATGTGAACACTAAGGTAGTCATCGCCAGGAGCAGAGGTGATGGAAAATGGATGCCTGACATTCAAATTCAAGAGGTAAGTTTTCAGAAAGATCAGCATAACATGGTTACTGACTACTTTACATTTTTATGTGTGACACTACATTTATAGAGAAGTATCTGGTCAGCAGAGAATTACGGTGGCCACATTTGATGGATTTCTCCTAAAAATATATCAGTACTCAAAACTTTCAATCAGTACCCTACTAGCAGCAGAAAATCTGAAACATCTACAATCCTCCAAAACACAATGTAAACAATGGAATTTTGACGAACTTACCACTCAAAAGGAGACACAGCAGGGCACTGGACAAACATGTATTGTCCACTCTTGTACCGAAACTGTTGAGGCTTAGACATTTGAAGTGTAAGAACGTTTCCAGGATAAATGGCAACCTACATTTTTTTTTCAATTGAAGATAAAAAGAAGTTGAATCATTAATGAATTTTAAGCAATGAAAGAGAAACTTATGATTGGGAAAATATGTGAAAAGATTCAGGTCCACTTCTAGTGCAGAAGGCCTCAAAACTCACTAATCATTCTCCAATTAGAGAAGATCCAACTGCCTTCCTTCCACAGTGAATGGACATGATCATAAGCATTGTACTTATACATTGAATCAGATGGCATATTCAATTAATACCAAATGCTTTACCTTTAAAAGCCGGACAGAGGCAAAACCAGAACGAAAGAATCTCAAGGTTCTCTCTCCAGCGTATAAAAGAACTGGGACGGCGAGATACATCCATGTCTACAAGCAAAAGTTTCAGATATAATAAATTACAAAATACTTTTGGAGATATTCATCTTCAATTAGAAAAGGAATTCAATAGTATACCGTCTTTAGGTACCATCTGTGAGCAAGGTACAGGAATGTTCCGTGGATGATGAGCAATATATAGACAATGACGAATAAATGGTGTGAATACCAAAAGGCATTGAAACCGGTGAGCCTATCAAAGGGTTTGGGCAGCTTAATGAGATTCCGCCGGAACCATCGGGTTGCTAGAGTGAATGCAATCGCCATGAAGATCACCATCAGTATACCAGTCACACCCTCAATCCCTTTCACCAGGTCCAAGTATGTGGGTTTAACTTCTCCAAAGTAACCTCTCATATATTCATAATAGACATCTTCTTTTGCATTTATAAGCCTTGGAAAATCACATGCAAGATGGTTACCAACATGGAGAATCACTCCAACTAAAATTGCTGCAGCAATCGTCTGCACGTATCCATCAAGAACCAGAAGTGATTCAGTCACAATGTAAAAACCAGAAGTGAAAAATTAAAGATTGTAATAATTTAAACTCCTTTCTACAGTTCGATTGATCATCTATAGCATGTTCTGATTTGTTTAAAATTGAAATTCTCTACAATAACTTAGGTAAAAGGAGAAATGTCAGTTCTATGACTCACATGATGATTCAATTAGACATTAACCAAAACTATATGTACCATCAAATAGTTGATGTTCAGTGTTCAAGAGAAACAGTAGAATAAACCAGAAAACACCGGTGGGTTACATCACTATCAGAACATGAAATAGAGATACTTGAGATTAAATACAAGATTTTTTTTTTTTAAAAAAGTGTGATGTTGCGGGGAAATAAAAGCATCTTCGGTGGGGACACAAGAAATGCAAAGTCAATGATAATTTTTCAGTGCAATATTTGTCTGTTTGTACTTTTCATAAAGGACTCGTTTTTCCATTTCTTATTTTTGGGTGCGTATACTGTATACATATATATACATCATTTCCATTTCTTTAGTCTTTGTTAGCTGCCTGAAGAGGCAATGCGCGTCATTGTACTAAAATGTTTGGAGTAAAGCCAAGGCAAATGATCAAGTGATGAAACTATTTGATCTTGATGGGTGAGATGAATCATAATGTTGACGTTTTTTTTTTTTTTAATGGGACCCAAAAGAAAAACGTACAAAACAAGCAAATAAATAATAGAAGGTATAGAGCAATAGATAGATAGGTCACCTTGTGAAAGTTGATGTTGTCGTCAAAAGGCACAAAGAAACCCAACTTGGTGGACCTGAGCCACGTAATGATATTTCTACAAACTGGTAGGAGGATCAAAGCCATGTTGAACTTCAATGTCTCGGCTGCTCCCTTGGCTGTTAATAGACAATAACCCATCACCTGAAAAGCACCTTTCTGCTTATACTGGAAGAATTTCCATAAAAACAAGCCGACCATTATTAGAATCCAAACCGACAAAACCCAAAGCCTCTTCCAATTCTCTTGCAAATAGTAGACCAGCTCAGTGCTGATTCTTTTGATCCGGTTCTTTTTTCTTAACCCTTGTAGGTTTTGACTCAGGGCTTGGCTAGTGTAACTTAGTGCTTGACTATAGTTCAGATACGTGTCTTTTTGTAAGAGAAGAGTCTCTAGTTGCCATAGCTGCATATATCATTGTCAAATATTACTGTCACACTCACCATATATATCCCACCAAAAACATACAAGAGAACAGAAGACTCTTTAATTTGTCATGCAAAGTGACAACAAACAAGGAAGGGATGGTCAATGTTATATACTTATATATGGAGCACGCACGCACGCACGCGCGCAGTTTAAGTTTTGAAGACGCGTATACGTGGGAAACTAACAGAAATTATTTCACATGGAAACCCAACTTGTATGTCAGGACCGCCACTTTGCAAGGAATATATATATCAGTTCAATTTTCAACCGGCTAATAATGACATACATACATACATATATTGACAATATCAATAATGACATATATATATATATATATATATATATATAAGATTATAAAAAGCGAATATTCGTATTTTCATTGAGTTTATATAAGTTTATAAGCACTAAAAAAATTATTAATTTTTTAATAAAAAAAAATTAACAATTTTTTAATTCGAGTTATGTCATCCATTTCAATTCTCAAATTTATAATATTTTAAATAAAAAATTTGTTTCAGTTTATAAGGCACAATTTCAATCTTAAACTCTTCATAATTCATATTGCTTTAGTTTTATATGGTTTATATTAAAATTCGATAGCCTTAGAAGAGCTGATTGACTGAGTAAATGTCCAAAAAAGAAAATATATATATATATATATATGTAAGGACAAAAATATATATATTTGTACGAAACTGGTCAACTACCAAAAATGTTTATCAACATAAGATAAGTCTGTTTTATAGTAGTAATTAACCGATAACTAATACACTTGAATGTTATTTGTTTTTGTTTCATATTTTTCTTCGCGCATGGTTGAACAAATCAAGCCCAAATGTCGGAAGTTTTGGTCATTTAAAATTTGTAGCCTAACAGTAGACTTTGGATGATATATAGTCCACCTAAAAAACTATGCACATTTTAATTATATATATATAAGTGAATTTGTTTGTCAATATTGCCCCTACTGATTACATATTAACCCAATTAATTAATGAGTGGAAACTAAGCTAATTATTTTAGACCTGGCTTAACTTATTGGATATTTAGAAAACAGGCAGAACATATATATATTTTAATAATATTAAAATAAAACAGAGAAAAAAAAAAAAAATGAATGTGGAATAGTCAATGTAGCATGTCAGATAAAGGACCCACCTCGATGTAGCCAAGTCTTTCGGGGTCTAGTTCTTCCATTATCAAAGCTGCATATTCCTCTGCCTGCTCCTTCAATCTTGATAACTTGTTTGCAGAAGCACTTAGCATAATAATCTACCACATTAGCACACACGAAAGAAAAAAAAAATTAATAATTCAGCATATTCGTATTATTATAAACTATAGACTATAGTATTAAATATTAGTATCCCATTAAGCAAATTTCCAATTAAAGTAAATGACCAAAAAGCCCACACCAACCCCACCGAGAAAAACCAAAAACATCTGAAATAATAGATACCATCTGTCCAAGCTTTCCCTATGAATTCAAATTGAAGAGACCTTGAATCAATCCAATTATAGATAAGATTAGTGATGAGAACATGGGGTAGTAGCGTCAAAGACTGAGAAAAAACAAACATTTTAATTAAACAAAATCCCTTTATTAAATTTATATATTGGAGTAGTTAGTTTTTTGAATTTTCTTGAAGTTTAAGGTCACCGAATCCCAGCCTAACGTTGATTGTTTATTGCATTTAAACCAAAATGACACCCTGTATTTTAAATATATAAAATACAAAGTAGCTTATGCAAGAATTTATAATTCATTTTGGGTTTCTCTAATCATGAAAACGTCTGCGCCATCGTATTTTTTTTTTTTTTTTTTTTTTTTGACTCACCAGAAAATGATTGAGTGTTGGCTAATTCATGCACCGAGTTTAGAATATTATTAATTTAGTACTAATTATCAAGCTAATTTAGTCAAAATTCAATAAACTATATAAATTTATTTATTTCTGCATATATTAATATATTAATTACCTCTTTTACTTCTTCTTCAGCAATTTTTCCGTCTGTGTCCTTGTCCACGCTGAAACGTCATATAATATTTTACTTTAGATAAAAAAATAAAAAATAAAAAGTAAAATTAATAAAGTACTAAATTTAAAAGGTTAATTAATATAAAGAAAAAGCGTACATATCGAAGAAGATCTGGAGACGAGAATCGAAGCTTTGATCAGTGATTTGTGACCAGTACTCGTAAAGCTCATCTCTGCTGATCTTTTCGACTTTTAACCTTCTTCTCCTACTCAAAGCATCAAACAGCTCCAATGCAAATTCTTTTGAATCTCTCATTCCTGTAAAAAAAAAAAAGGAAAAAATTATAAAAAATGAGAAATAGAAACTTTTTGAAGTTAACGTTTAACCAAACGAGATTTGAAAAAACCGTTAACAAACCTATGCATTGCGCGAAATCGGCGCGGTAGAGGAATCCGTCTTTAGCGAGCTTGTCGAAATTGCTTTGGACTTCGTTCCAGGCGTCGACGCCGTTAGTTTTGTAATTACTGATGAACCGCAGTCCACGAAGCGCCTTTTGCGCGCTGGACCGAGTCCGATCCAGCTGCGCTCGTTGCTTCCTCAGAGCACGAGCCGCCAGAGCCGAGTCGAATCCGCCACCTGCATTCTGAGCCGCCGCCGTAGACGACGAAGCCACCGAAGCCGACAAGACTCGAGACGAGTGTCCGTGGCTCCACGAGAATCTCTTCAACTCAGCTCTCAGCTCCTGAGAGAACTGCCTCGCCTTGGCAACCGCCTCCGCTTTCAACTCCTGAGAGAACTGTCTCAGCCTGTTCGACGAGCTCCGCCTCATCGTCGGCGATCTCGAAGCCGACGACGGTGTCTCCGGTCCGGTTCCGGTTCCGTCCTCGATGTTGATCGCCTTAGCAGCCGGTTCGACGCTCCTGAGAACAATCGTATCATCATCTTGAAGATCAATGGTGACCTCGACGAACTCCTCGGCCGAGTTGTACCCTGTTCCAGGCGATGAAGCCGAGCTGACGGACGTCTTATCAGGGACGGTGTCGGAGGCCCAACGGCGCTGGTGTTTTCCCAGGCCTCTCATTGTTTGTGTTTAGTAATTTTTTAGGTGCTTGATGATATGTCTGAGCCGACGACTGATGATATTGTCAGTTATATATATATATATATATTTGATTCTCTGTGTGTTAGAGAGAGAGTGTGTGAAATTTTGTGATTTTGTATATAGTGGAAGTATTAATCGAAAAAAACGCGTAGGGAATCTGAGAGAAGAGACGTACGACGCGTTGGCCAAAGCTTTTTTTTGAGAGAAAGAAGAAAAAACAGAAAAGTAAAGCAGGAAAAAGACAAGATGACTTTGTATATACTGAAAAATATATGGACCCAAAACCGATACAGGTTTTTTTAAAAGAGAGAGAAACTGACTTTTTATTATTATTATTATTATTATTATTTTTTAATATGAGTTTTATAATTCTTCGAAATTATACGGTTCTTCTAGTGTAAATAAAGAAAGTAGAAGAGTTGTTAATATATTACGAAAATAAAGAAATAAGGAAAGTGATGGAGTTTGTGAAGCAAGAATAGGAAAATGAGAATGGAAGGAGACTACGGGAGGGTAAAAATGGTATTTTAATTAGGTTTGAATTGGGAGAGAGAGTGGGACCGTTGATGATTGGTCCGATTGGATTATTTTTTGGTTTTTTTTGGGTTTTTTTTTTTTTTCCTAATAATCTGAGTCAACTGACTCTAGAGGGGAATTTTTTGTTTCTATTTTTTGAAAAATAATAATTAATGAAATGATGTATAAATTTTGAGTTGAGTTGAATATATTTTTTACATAATTAAAGAAGAAATGTGTTATATATTTAAAAAAATCTAATTGTATGTTGTTCCATTTTTTACAAAATAGATTTTTTTTTTTTTTTAAATATTACAATAATTCAGGATTCGATGAGGGGGAGAGACTCTAACCCATAACTTTGTGGCATAGGTGTGAGGAGCATTGCCACCACCGGCCCAACCTCATCTTATTATAGATTTATTGATTATGAATTCTAGTAAAATCGACCCTTTCAATAGTTTTTCTATGTAACAGCTTTTAATGACATTCACTAATTTGAATTTGTCCAACGGTTTATTTTTATTTTTTTTATTTTTTTTATTTTTTTATTTTTTACACCATTATATAAATTTGAGATTTTATTGGGAGAGAAAATACTCGAACCCGCAACCTCGTGGTGCATATGTGAAGGGTTTTACCACCGGACCAGTTTTATCTTGTCTTGTCCAATGAAATTTGTATGTATAAATTTAATATAATTAAAATGTGTAAATATAATATATACTTGAGATAATTGACCGTGGCCATCGAATTGATGACACACTATCAAAATGGATACTAGAGTGGAAAGTTGTTCCTAAATGGCTATTTTTGGCGAACTTTGTGACACTAACGGTCATCCTATCAAATTTCATCTAATTTCATCCAATTACATCTGATGAATGACATTTTGGTAAATGAATGGATGATATTAGTTTATTTATAGATGTTTTTTAAAAATCAATTTTTAGTACTTGTCACCCATTTTTGTATTTCCTATAAATTAATTTATAACTTTTTATGTTTGGTTGCCGTGAAACTATTGGAAAAGTAAAGAAAATAAAGTTAAGCTCCGTGCTCATGTTTCATGCCTAACCCAAGTAGTTTATTTATTTTTATTTTTTTGGCCTCGGTTGAGTGAACTATTGAAATTATAAAAGTAAAATTTCAAACTTGAGCTAATTCAACTTTTTAATTTTCTTATTAATATTTTTTCTACACCTAAACAAAGTATTAAACTTGCTCTAATGCGTTTTAACATAATTGCTAATTTATTATTTGTTGGGTATACGGATTACTGTTGTTTAATTAAATTGCGTGTAATATATATATATATATATTTGAGATATGCTATATATATATACACACTAAATATAATTATTCGTTTCCAAAAATAAAAACAAAATTTGACAGTTAAAAAAATCTAAAATAAATTAATGTCATTCCCTTATTTACCAAAATACCACTTATTGGATGGAAGTGGATGAAATTGGATGGAATGACCATTAGTGTCACAAAGTTTGCCAAAAATGGTTATTTTGGAACAACTTTCCAATCCAATGGCCATTTTGATAGTGTATCATCAATTCGATAGCCACCGGAGTAATTATCCTTATATACTTTCATTATAAACTGTCCACCAAACCCATCAATCTTCATCAAACAATACAACATCCTTATTCTTAAAAATAAATAAATAAATAAATAAAAAGTGTTTTGCATGTGTTTTTCTTGAGTACATTTAAATTCTTCAATAAACACCACATCTTTTTTTACAATAAATAATTGATAATAGTTTTTAAAAGGGGATAGTATCATTCACCACCCCCCACCCCCCACCACCACCCCAATATTATAATTTATTAGTAAATCACCCATGTATTTTGCTTAATGGTCAGTCTTCCCCCTAAAACCGAAAGTATTCGCCATATCCCCCTTTTCGTTAGACTTTCCGTTAAAACACTCGTTGACCATTAACTTCGAAGGGTAATATGGTAAACCCCTCTCACATTTTGCCTCCTCTCTCCTCATCACTTTCTCTCTCTCAATCTGTCGATCAGTTCCTCTCTCTCTCTCTCCTTTCTCTTTATCACTTTCTCTCTCTCTTGATAAGTTCCTCTCTCTCCCAATCCCATCTTGCATCTTACTCTTTTTCTGCAGCTCTCACTTCTCACTCATTTCATCTCCAATTTGTTTGTGTTGTTGAAGAAAAAAAACCTATGGTTTTGGTTGTTGAGTGTTTGGAGGCAAGTGGTTTGAGCATGGGTTTGGATGTTTGGTTCTGGGTTTGGGTGTTGCTGTGCTGGGATGTGCGTTCGGTTTCTGGTTTCGATGGTAGGTTTAGTTTCTGGGTTTGGTGAGAGGTTTGGTTTCTGCGTTTGGTGAGGGGTTTGGTTTCAGGGTTTGGATTGGAATGGTGGCTATGAATGATTTCGCTTTAGGGTGTTGGATTAGGGTGGTAGGTGTGGTTGATTTCAATTTAGGGTTTTTGATTGGGGGTGGTTGTGGCTGGATTTTAGATGTAGGGGTTAAATTTTGGAACTGATTGAGATCTCAATTAACTTCGAAGGGTAATATGATGGTTTGTGGTGGTGGTGGTTTATGTATCTAGTTCATATGGTGATGGTGTTCTCCATCAATGGAGACAAGATGGTGGAGATTCACCATCATTTCCTTTTTGTGCAAGATGGTTTATGGGAATAGATTTTTAATATGGTGGTAGCTGACCAGCAGTAAACTTGAGTAATGTATTTGTTTCCATGACCATTGATCACTTGTGTTTGTTAACTTTCCTGGTGGTATACATTGTTGTATGTATATTTTCAACCACGAGACACGTTAGCAAAATGTGCAGGAAATACGAAAGAAGCAGGTCCACGTGTTTCGTCGATTGGTCAATAATGAAATATTGGCTAGCATGCCACGTCATCAAGGCCACACAGAGACTAAGTGTATTCGCCAGGTAATTCAGCTTACAGCAAGGATTGTACTCGCCAAAGACTTTTACCCAGCCACATCCTACTTGTCTAGCACAAGCAAAGCAAAACCTCATCTAACAATGACCCTTTCGAATTCAAGGTTCTAAGACTCAAATCCCGGTAAGGAAATATCTTTATTTCTTTTTTAAAGAAGAAGTCCAAGTAGGAAAGGATTAAGAGCATTCCAGAAAGATAGACGTCAAAAGGGAAACGAGTCCTAATCAGTTTGTAATATTACAATTCCAAAGCAATTCTATTTGGGAAATCTGTCACCCACACGACAAAGGAAAAGAGAAACCCTAGCCCGTCTAGTATAAATAGAACCAAGCTGTCTATTGAAAAAGGGTTCCGAATTCTTGAGATTTGAGAGCTATTATATGAGAGAAGAAACAATATCAAAAGTGTAACCGAAAGCAAATCATAGTGTTATTTTTCCTGCCCTCAATGGGCGCCATGGTTTTTTCCCGTTTCTAGGGTTTCCACGTAAAACCTGTGTTTTGCATGATTTTATTATATTGTTAATTTTATTAACGTGATATAATTGTTGAATACGTGGCAATCCAGAAATTATGGTCCACATACATCATGATAATGTGTTGGGTTTTTGGGACTTTAAATAATGGCAGAAATGTTACCGAATCAAACCCAACCATAGCTGATTTCGGTAACATTTCAGACCAACAAAATAACTAGAAACCGAAGTGTGTTACTGTACATTCCATATATTTACTTGATATTAACATTTATTAAGATCCATATACATATTGTAGGTTGATCTCGATTCAGTTTGTAACTTCCTAGATTCCAATAATAAGAATGGATAGTATGGTCGAATGATTCATTTTTGAATCGTTCGACCATACTATTACTACCTTGGTTATTTTTACCTCCTTATTTCTCACTTGCTCAACCTCTATGATTCATTTGATGTGCAACCTTTTGCTTTCAGAAACCATTAATTTTGATTCAACTTTTTATAACTTATTTCATTGATTAATCAACTTTTATTTAACTATGGTGGTGGACCTGTTACATAGTTGTTGGTTGTTATTGATGATGTGGGAGGAGAGTGTCTTGTGATTAGTCATGCTCCATGAAATGGCTACAATTTGGCTGATTTTATCATGCCCTTTTTTCTCTTCATTGTTGGCATCTCTATTGCACTGTCTCTCAAGGTCCTTTTTTTATATCATATTTTCATTCTAATTGTTCTGTGAAAACACTACCAGAAAATGCATGCTTGCTATCTTGTTTTGTTTTCTCATATCGTCATATGCAGAGAATATCAAGCAGGTTTGAAGCTGTCAAGATGGGGTTCTTAGGACTTTGAAGCTCCTCTTTGATTACTATGTTTTTTATATAAAAAAATTTTAAACCCATTTATTCACAATTATTGAAGGGCAAATATGTATTTTAACGTGGAAATTAATTTTTTAGACAGAAAAATGTAATGAAAAGGGGGAATATGATGAATACTTTCGATTTCAGGAGGAAGACTGGCTGTTAAACAAAACACAGGGGGAGATTTACTAATAGGTCATAATTTTTTTTTTGGGTGAGGGGAAGTAAAGCCACACAACCCATGTAATTAATAATCGGCAAGATTAATTCAATTTAATCTATTAATTATAACGATTACGATCATTACATATTCTCTCACGATTACGATCCATCAACAAACCTTGTAATAATTTAATTAAACTAACTTGAAAATATTGTTTTAAATCTTCAACCACTATGACTTCACAAGGATAAAATACTCAAACAACCAAGTCCGAATATTTGAAATGTGTTTCATTAATTTGAGTAAACGTAACACACACATATATATATATTACATTTGATAAAATTTAATAGAATATATTAAATTTTGATGTGATTTTTTGTATGGATGATAAAAACATTAAAATACATTTATGAAGAAAAAAAATCCGACTTTTTAAATATAAAACATTTAAAAATAAAGAAATATAAGAAAAAATAGTTATCAACTTTTCTCTCTATATATATATATTCAAATTATAATCGATCCATAAAAGAAAATCACAGCTAGCTCATGAGAGCTAATATCTATCTTCCCAACAATAGCAATTAGGTCACTTTTTTTTATTACCTTGTGACTTGAAGAAGAAAAACTTGTGTGTACGTATGCCCAGGGGCGGACCCAGGAAATATTTACAGACCGGGCTAAATTATATATACAAATAGTTTTTTTTTTTTTTTTCTCAATCACATAGTCAATTAATTAGATATCAATTGTTGGATTTATCTATTTTTGTTTAGTCAATATATTCTAATACTTAATTAGTGGCTCACAAACTCTTATATTGAATTGTTTAGTTAATATATTTAAATGCTTAATCAATGACTCATACATTCTCACATTGATTTGTTTGCCAATATATATCTTATTTTCAAATAGATTCTACGTATTATGAAAATTTACTATTAATGACCAGTTTGAATTGTTTAAACTAATAAATAGAACAAAATGAAATAAATCTAAATTGTGCAATCAAAAAATTGAAATAAAAGCAAGTAAATATTATATGTAAAACAAGCATAAAATATTACTTTTGTCAATTGTGATTGATTGTTTGTAATTTTTATTATTGTCTTTTGATTTTAAGTTAAAATAAATAAATGAAATAAATTATACTAATGGTAGGGGATGTTAGTGTAATTATAAACAAAATTTATATATAAATACAATTAGACCTAATATCAGGGATGTTTATGCAATTAATCATAATATATATATATATATATATATATATATATTTTTTTTTTTTCTTTTGAAAGAGGGCTGCCCGGGCTACAGCCCGGGGCAGCCCTCTCATGCATCCGCCTCTGCGTATGCCGCATAACATCACTAATACAAGTGATATGGTGGGAAAAAAAAATAGAACTTATAAATATTTCGACAGTATGAGGTTTGTCTGGTACTCTGGTGGTAAACCCTTCACACATACGCCGTAAGGTTATGGGTTTGAGCCATCTCTCTCCTAAAAAAAACTCTGAATTTATGTAATATTTAATATTTTAAAAAATAAATAAATTATTTAATGTTGTATGATATGAGTGATTGGATGCATACTATATATGCAAGCGTGTGAGACATAGAAGTTATAACGCAATGTGGCAACATGCTACTATAAAATAGTAGCAAAAATCCGGTTTTATTATAGTTTATGACATTTGATCTAGTGAATACAGATTTATCCATTTTTTTTTTTTGGTTAGTTGAGATTTAACAATATTAATATTATAATTAATGAAACTTGAAAGTATATATTTGTCACAACTAACCAATTTGTTTTCACATGCAAGCTGGATTTCACAATACAACAAAGTTTAATGATATAGTTCTTCACAAATTTATCAAGTAACTTGTGTGATTTTGTTTTGAAGTCATTTGAACTTCTTGGCCTTGTATCGGAAGTTTCTTCATAAAATTTAATTGAATATATATAAATATAATTTTTCTATTGTCAGTATAAAATATATCAGAACGAATAATGTGGACCATTAGATTTACATACTTTGACTCAAATTGTATGCACTTGTCAAAACTTCTTCATAATCTATGGTTCACATTCTTTGTCTTGATATATTTTATATCAGAACGAACCGATAGTAGAAAGAATATATATATGAAATAGAAGTTTAAATGAAAAGGATGACTACAAAGAACTTGTTGGTTTCTAGAATGAAAATGAATTTTCTGATAATTTATGTGTGTTCGAAAGTGATGTTAAAGGGCACTTTGTGAACAAATTAACTAAACCTAACAAAGGAGACAAAACACATACATATTTTTTGAGTGGTGCTATTGGCACACTCCTTACCTGTCTATTTATGCCCCACTTTTTTAATTATGCAGTATTTTTTTTTTATTTATCAAAATTACTTAAAGGGATATACAATTTAAGGAAAAAAATCTTTTACAAAGTAAACTTATTAAAACCCTACATTCCTTTTCAGAAAAAAAAAAAAAAAAAAAAAAACATGTTCTTTTAAACCTTTTTTTTTTTCTTAACTCTTAAACCCTAAATTTTGCTTCTTACACACATACAAAAATATTATGAAATAGTCTTTGAAAGATATCAAGCATATGGAAGAATCGTTTTTTAAAAAGATATTAAATTATCGTTGTGTTGAAGCAACCCTGTTATTTTTATTTTTTTTTTCTCTTCCACCATGAAATAAGAAGGAAAAAAACTCAAAATAAAATAAAATAATAAGAAGAAAAAATAAATCATTTAATGGAGGTGAGGGAAAGATGTATACAGAAATCAAAGATGGGGTGTATTAAGTTTGAAAAATAAGTAAATTGGGTAGTTTTGGAAATAAATCAAAACAATTAATAAAAACATTTTATTTTATTTTATTTTATTAAGTCAAAATTTTAAAAAGTGAGGCATATATAGATTGGTAGGGGGTGTGCCAATAGCACCACTCTATTTTTTTTATGGGTGCCGATATTACCACTCATAAATATGATAAGCACACCCATATTTTAATAAAAATATTAATTTTAAAAAATATCCCAATAGAAATTTACCAATAAGGACAAATTAGTTTAATTAAAAATAAATCAAATACTATATACACTTATTAATTACACCAATATCTTCAATATATCTCTTTATTAAAATAAAATAAAATAAAATAAAAAACTAAACTAATCCCTAATTAAACCCTAATTCTATTTTAGTATCAAAATCTTTCATTATCATTTAACAAAGTAATGGAAAAAAAAAATTAGAGGACTCTAACTATACATAGTACGCATTTCTTTATTATTGTTTTTTATCATTTGTGAAATTGGGAGTGTTAATAACTTAAGAAGGTATATAAATAAATTGTATTAAAATAAATGCATTCATTTAAACAAAGGTACTATTGGAATTAAGATGGATGCTTATAGTAATGATTTAATTTTAAATTTTAGATATTGGTATGCTTATCGTATTTATGAGTGACAATATCTGTACCCATTTTTAATTTATACTAATCATTAATTGTTATTAATTATTCATCAAATATGTACGCACTAATAAGACATACTTACCAATGGCCAATTGCCTTGATGGTTGGAGTCTCCCAAGGGAGGTTCCACCACCAAAGTTCAAGTCTTGGTATGTACATAATTGTCTCACATTTGGCTATTAAATCTCAAAGTGTGGGGAGTCATCTTCCGATATAGTGGGAGCTACCCTCTCTCCAGTTGTGAGAGTTGTAATCTAATTATAACATCTCCCCGATAGTAGGAGTAGCATTTCAAGATGTGCTTGTAGAGTCTAATCTCGCCAGGTCCCAGTAGTAACTGTACTTAAAATAATAATAATAATAACAAGACATAATTTAAAAATAAAATAAAAAATTCAAGTGGCCTAATAAGACATATTTGATCAATATAGTTCTAGAATAATGAGCATGATTTATTGTCCTGTATATATTAAAATCAGATTGATCGTATAAAATTGATGCAAAAACAAACTCAACCTAATGAGTTAATTAAAAAATATATATACACAATTATAATTTTAGAACAACAGCTTAATAGTTATTGTTCAAACATGTTTTTCAGCACATTTAATTGAATATATCAATATGCTTATTTTGTTTTGTTTTTTGTTTTGTTTTTTTTGTTTTTTTAAGTGAATATATGGAAGATATATAAATAAATGAATCTGATCATCTATATATGCCCTAGCTACCAAATTACGAACATAACTTGTCCCGGAAGATATCTCTAAAATCTGACCATCTCCCCATAAAAAGTAAAAGAAAAAAGGAATTCAACTTGACAGTCATCATCCCACCAACCACTGCTAACTGTTTGACACTTGAAAACCCCAGTTCCTCCACATCAAGAGAATTGTTTGCAACAATTTAATTTTCAATTAATTAATTTTTGACCGGAAGATTCAAATATTTGAATGTATTATTCATTGATTTAATATTGTAAATGTAAAACTTAACTATTGTGCGGCTGCTGGGAGAGTATAAGCAGGTTAACAACCTGCTGAAATTTCTAATAATATAATCTTCCACTACTCTGCCGATCAAATTAATTAAGAATAATTTAATTTTTTACATGGGTCACTACGTAATAAAGAATAATATAATCTTCCACTACGTGACACTTGGACTTGCATGGTTGACTTGATAGTCATTTCATGCATATAGTTACCGGCCTCTATCTAGCTAGCTTGTTCATGATCACTTGTTCTTCTTCATATTTATATGCAGGGTTTGTAAGGATGAGAATTTTCCCCACAAAGCCCCACCCCCACGGGGCTCTGCTCCCATTTAGGGGCAGATTTTACCCTCCAAGTAGGGTATTAGGGTGGGGGTGGGGGCAAATTTTACCCCCAAAACCTAAATGGGGGTGGGGGTGGGGGTGGGGGTGGGAGGTCCCTCCCCCCACCCCCATTTTTTCATTCCCTCATTCTCTAAATGGGGATAGGGGTGGGGTTCTAAATTCTTCATTCCCCCATACATTTTATTTATTTATTTATTTATATATAATTTTTGTTTTATTTTCTTTAAAAATATATATAAAAAAAACTCTATCTCTATTAGTCTATTACTCTTATTTTGGATTGATCGAAGGCTTTAAATTTGTTTAGATTTTTATGTGTAATATACTAGCACTATATTATTATAGAAACTTGTATTAATTTTGGATTAAATTAAATCAATTATATATTTTAGATTGTATATTCTGTTAATTATTGGATTGGATATTGAAACAGGGTGAAACAAAAGTTTGGTCCGATCAAATTTCGAATTCTGAATTCTGAATTCCGGATTTCGAATTGAAAAATTTTAGGATTAGAAATGAGAAAAATGGGAGACGGGGTGGGGGTAGGGGAACCTCTCCCCAAACACCCATATCCCCAGTTCCCCCAAATGGGGTTTGGGGGCAGGGGTGAGGGGAGGTTTTAGGAATGGGGGTGGGGGTGGGGAGACCCTCCCCCGCCCCATTGGGCCCCCATCCCCATCTCTAAGGATTTGACTAAGTTGCTGTTAATAGCAATATTATTGGATTAGACATTGAATTTTAATTTAAAGATATACAAAATAAAAATAAATAAATAATTAAAGAAAATATTTCCTTTAATTTAATAACTATCCCGATAACATTACTTAACAATAACTTAACCAAACCCTATATTTGTATATAAGATTTGATTACATTTTCTAGTGATAGAATTAAATGAAAGTTTTTAGGGATACTATCAAAACCCTCATCTAGTTTTGGTTATTGGTCAAAAACCACCATCTAGTTTCATTATTGACCAAAAAACACCCTCCATAGTTTAATTTTTTGTATTTTGTATTTATTTTTTTTATATTCCGGTGGAGATATATATTTTTTACTTGTTTTTGTATTCCGGTGGAGATATATCTCTACCAGAATACAAAAACAAATAACAAAATATTAAAATTTAAACTATGAAGGGTTGATTTTGGCTAATAATGAAACTAAGGGTGGTTTTTGACCAATAACCTAAATTAGAGAGGAGTTTTTGATAGCATCCCAAGTTTTTATTATTATAATTTTCGTCTGGGAAAAAAGTTAATGCCGGATTCTACACGACGAGGCTGCAGTAAAAAAGCAGAAACTAGAGATTCAATTAATTTCAACCGACCACGCAAGAACTAGACTTTGGGGAGTCAAAACCGCCAATGCTATATAAAATTAGTTGTAACAGATAGTTACTTATGTATAATTGTATAAACATGGATGTTTGAAAATGTTTTGATTGAGGAAATTAATGATGTCATTTTGTGGACCAGCAGCAAAAACCATGAAATTAAAGAAATTGTTAGTTTCCAAATTATATTGTTATTCTAACGAATCTTTCTAGAACTATATATGCTTTACAGCTTTAGCTTGCCTTAAAGTCATAAGATTCATGAATGTATCTGCATGATAAGTTAATTAATAATTAATTAATTAACCAATATATGTATTTAGTGAATATGTTTGGTAAATAAGGATTAAAAGGCAACTCAGTTGATCTTCGTGTAAGCAATCATACATCTTCACTGCAAGAATTTTAGTTTTTGCCCATAAAATTTTAGGAGACAAAGCAAGATCTGTAGGTGTTGTTGAGAAAGAAGAGGATCACACACAAATCTAAAGCAGAACATACAATATAGATAATAGGGTTCAAAAATTTTTTGTCACTATTTGGAGGGGCTTTTGTGAGAATGTCACTGGTTTACTAATGTAAGTTTAAAAGACACCTATTTAGGTGACCAGACAAAAATACCCTCATTCTTGTCAGTTTGCGTCTGAAGAGAAAAAAGTTGTGAGAGAGAGAACAGTGGAAAGAGAGACCTTGGGTGCAAGAAATCCGGTACTAAATCTCAAGGGAAACTTGCCGGCGGTGGCGGTACAGTCTTGAAATCGACGAGAAGGTGATATGATTTTCTGACGCGTTTTTGTTGTTGAAACTTTTATTTGCGTTTGATGTTGGATGTTCGTTTGATTTGATTTGTTGTTGATTAGGTTTGTTTGATTAGGTTAGGGTTTAAATTTATGAAAAAATTCTGTTGAACACGATGAAGTTCTGGGTTTTCAAGCCTTTTCCGAGCTTTTCACATGTAATCCGAGCCTTTTCCGAGCAATTTGAATAGGTTTCTGCTATTTGAATCTCCGAGCCTTTCACACTGGCTCCGAGACTTTTAAAATAGGATCCGAGCCTTTTAAAACATTGTCCGAGACTTTTAAATAGTAATCCGAGCCTTTTAAGGAATATGAATAGGTTTCTAGAATTAGAATCTCCAAGCTTTTCATATAGTCTCCGAGCCTTTTCATATAGTTTCCGAGCCTTTTAATATATTGTCCAAGCCTTTTCATATACTTTTCGAGCCTTTTCATATAGTTTCCGAGCCTTTTCATATATTGTCCGAGCCTTTTCATATAGTGTCCGAGCCTTTTCATATAGTTTCCGAGCCTTTTCATATATTGTCCGAGCCTTTTCATATAGTGTCCGAGCCTTTTCATATAGTTTCCGAGCCTTTTCATATAGTGTTCGAGCCTTTTCATATAGTTTCCGAGCCTTTTCATATATTTTCCGAGCCTTTTCATATAGTTTCCGAGCCTTTTCATATAGTGCCCGAGCCTTTTCATATAGTTTTCGAGCATTTTCATATAGTGTCCGAGACTTTTCATTTAGTGTCCGAAACCTTTCATTTTTATATTATTTATTTTATTTAACTAGATATATTTTTTTTATGTCAATATGCAGATGAGGAATCAACTAAAAGATTCGCTTAAAACTCCAGAGGAAGAAAGGTATTCGGGGAAAATAACTCGACATGACCATTTTGATGACCTTACAGATATCGACAACGCACTTAACAAGGTACCTGAACATCTTGCGATCGAAGAACGACGTCGGTATACTGAGTCGTGTTTTGGACACCTCCTTCGGATGGATCGTGGGATGAAGTTTTCAGCTGGCATTGTACATCGGTTGCTTATTCGCGAGTTGCATCACGATGGGCCTGAAGATGAGATGAGATTTTTGTTAGGAAGGCATTCGGTCCGGTTCTCAAAGGTTGAGTTTTGTCTAATCACCGGATTGAAGTTCGGAGAACTTCCTGACACGTCGACCTATGATATGGTAGAGAATGGCATACACCAGCGGTACTTTGAGGGTCGAG
This sequence comes from Acer negundo, assembly GCA_035582765.1. NCBI lineage: Eukaryota > Viridiplantae > Streptophyta > Magnoliopsida > Sapindales > Sapindaceae > Acer > Acer negundo. The sequence goes on from CM069238.1 coordinate 30,553,729, forward strand.
ATGAGGTCGAGTATGCAAGAGCTGAAAGCCGTTCTACGGAAAGCCGTTCTACGGATTGGTGTTTTTTCTGAGCAGTACGATGCGGTTAAGCTTTGCTTATTGTATATGCTTAACTAGATACTGATGGGGTTGGACGAGAGAGAGAAAGTTCCAGTATGGCAGTTTCGCCTAGTCGAGGACTTGGACGCTTTTGATGCGTTCCCGTGGGGTGCACACGTGTATAGGCGGTCTATATACGGTTTCAAGCATGCGTTGGATGGTCGACGTAGGCGGTTTGAACAACGCCAGCGACGAAAGGGCGTTGATGTACACACCACGGAGACATATAACATATATGGGCTAACGCACGCCCTGTTGGTGAGAATTTTGAATTTGTTATTTTTTTCATATGACTTATGTATTGTATTGGATTCTTATCGTTCTTAGCTGTTTTGTAGATATTTGCTTTCGAGGTTATCCCCGAGCTTGGCAACAGCGGATGTGGGAAGCGGAGGGAAATCGAGCTCTCCCCCCGAATTCTAAAATGGGAGTTGAGTACGCGACCGAGGGGGGAGAAGTTGAATAGCATTTTCCTTGAAAGTGTAAATATCTATATATATATATATATATTTTTTTTTTATGTTCATAACTATTAGTATGTATACAATTACAATGGTCTAACTGCAATTTCAGATGTTTGCGAGGGTGAAATTGGTGCCGACGGCAACTGAGAGGGCTGAACGGTACTTCGAGGGCATTTCCCAGGGAGGCAGTTTGTATGATGCTGATCTCGGTGATATACCTGTTCCCGTCTCTGACCCCGAACGATATACAACTGCTGGAACCAGTGACACTGAGGGTCCGTCTTTCGAACCCAGTGATACAGAGGGTTCTGACTCGGACGGTCGTCATATTCATCTTACGAGGACTAGGCGGGTTCGATTCACGTTACCTAGAGAGCCTCAAACTAGAGATGACTCTCGAACTGGAGATGACTCACGAGGAGGCGTTGGAGGGCAAACAGAGGTACGTATAATTCTTTTTACCGTATTATTTAATTTCAATCGAGTGAATGGTTTTAGTACTGACAATTTCGAAATCCTTTCAGGACCGTCGGTATACTGAACTAATGGATGCGTTACGCGAGTTACAGGAGGAGGTGCGAAAGAGTAATGAGAAACGAGATCAACAACATCAGGAGTTGCTAGATTTGATTCGAGGGCTTCAGGGTTCGACGTCGCACGCCCGTACTCGAGGTACACGGTTCGATGACCCACCCTTCGATGACCCAGACGGACACCGAGACTTCAGTCCCAGAGGGAGGACAGGTAGTCATCAGGGTGATCAGCAAGGGCCTGGTGTGACACCACGAGAGGAGGTTACTCGTGGTACTAGTGGTACTGATACAACACCTATGGAGATAGAGGAAGAACCTCAGCAGGTTTTACCAGACCAACCTGTTCATTCTCAAGAACTGGTACAGAGCACCTCCTTACAGCACACCCCTCCGGTCGATCCTGGTGCAGAGCACCCCTTCATTTATTCCACGGAGACAGAGATCCCCAGTCTCAGTGCACCCAAAGAGCTTACACCTGCAGGCGATCGACGGCGACATAGTTCCAATGTACAGCGCACCCCTACAGGCGATACAGGGGGACATAGTCCGTCAACACATCGCACCTCTGGAGGCAATACACGGGGACAGAGTTCCTCCTTACAGCTCAGCCATCCAGTGGATCACATCCTTTCTGTGGACCGGATTACCCCACCCCTTCAACGTCAGGATCGGGTTCGCAGGGCAGGTTGGCAGCAGCGGACCCCATACACTGACCCCTGTCGGCCGAAGAGGCCAAGGATTAGGCCACAACCAGCACATGTATGGGGGCCCCACGCATTGATAGATCCTGACCACCTTGCGACGTACCAAGCCTATAAGAGGAACTCGACTAGGGAATTGTAAGTATAATCGCAAATATTACAAAAATTATTTTGTATTTTGAAACTGCTAAGTAAAACGACTTTCTTATATAACTTTTTCAAAAATTATGCAGGCGTGATGTGGATCTACTCGAGCCAGTTGGTGTCCCTTGGTTCCAACGATTTCAAACGAACAGCATGGAGTTGGAGGATACGGTATGGTCCTTACCTGAACATTGTGTATAAGATGTTTCTGAAATAGTAGAATGCTAACAATACAAAATGTTGAAATTGTCAGCATATGGACGCGTACTTGCATATTCTGCGGAAGCGTCAGAGATATTACTCCACTGTCTACGGTCCGAGGATCAACATACAGGATTCACAGTTCTATGTAAGTGTTTAATTTGTACGGCTTTTGAACATCTATTTATGTGTTTCGTACATCTTTTATCTAACGTTTTATAAATTTTCTTTGTACAGTCATGGTTATTGAATGACTGGGAGAGATTGATGGGAAGTGGGGCCGACAAACCCCGCCGCAGTTGGTCTATGTTCAAGCATCAGTGGTCCGCTGAGGACCTTGCGGTGGTACGTGGATTGGTCCCGGTAGGAACCAAACCATGGAATGAAGTTGACGTGGTCAGTGTTTTATTTACATTGTTTGAATTTGAATTTTAAATAAATTTCCCATTGATAACACTTTGTTGAAACACATACAGGTTTTGATTCCTTGCAACCTTGGACGTACGCATTGGGCACTAGCCAGCGTCGACCTCACAACAGGGAGTATTTACCTGATGGACCCGTTCAGACAGGAGGTACCATTTCGCCATAGGAAAACGCAGCTCGCTTGCTTACGATATTTTTTACCGTCGATGCTGCATGCGTTGGACTTTCACGGTCGCAGACGGAGGGGCGATATGACGTATACATTGCAGAATAAGCCCTTTCCACTTAACATTGTGTCTAGAGACCGTGTACCCCAACAGGATAGAGGGTATGACTGTTTAAAGATCTTATTCTATCCTAATCGGTTTTAATAACATTCAATTCTAACGGTTGTTTTTGTGGTGACTTGCAGTGGTAACTGTGGTGCCCATACTTTGAGATTGATAGAGTACCTGGCAGCGAACAGGGATACGTTCGACTGGTCAGAAAACGAAATGGGCACCATCCGAGAGAAGATGGCTGTGGAGGTTTATTGTAACTCAAAGGATTGGTCTTCCAGTTAGTGATTTAGTTGATGTACATAACATTTGAGTAATGAAATGAAATTATTTTTAAAAAAAATTTAGTTGTTTGCAATTAACACTTGAACACACATTTGATATATTGAAATCCATAAACAATACAATGAATTGTAGACACTATAACAAAAGATACAGTATGGCATTAAACGAACAACCAATAAATATATCATAATAGTTCAACATAAAAAAGCATAATAACCAACGGTCTCATAACAAAACTGTATCGAGCATGGTTCCCAACGTCTGGACGATGTTGGAAGACATCAAGTTGGAGACATGTTCCTCTTGTACTGCCTTGTTATGTTTGATCTCCTTCCTCAATGGCTCCATTCATTCCACGGTAGAGTCTTTCTCAGGGCATGTTTGTTTGTTGTGTCCAATTGAATGACAGATGCTGCACTTGCGACGGTATTCATCGGGAACACTTATGCTGGGACCTTCATTAACCATCGGTGGGTTGGAGCATCGCCTGCTATTATGTCCTGATTGTCCACATCTTCTACACGACTGTGTGGTTGTCCTCTCCGAAGACGAGGCATGTCGACCCTCCATCGGGCGACCTGATTGTCTCTTCGACTTTGGATTTAAACCACCCGAGATGCGATGTCGGATGGCACTACCCATGAAGAAGGATGGCCAACAGGCATAATAGGAACCGAGTATGCATAAATAAGTGTCTCTCTCTTGTAGTAGTCCGCACACAGAGATGTGAAATCCAAGTTTCGCTCCCTACAACAATGAAAACAATGAGATTCACGAACCCAAATAATATAAATCGTTAACTGTAACATCTCATGTACCTTGCCGCTGCGAGTGCATGAGAACATGGGAAATGGTCCATTTGGAATTTGTTGCATGTGCAAGTCTTCAAGTGTAAGTTAACCGTCCATTGGTTTCCCTTCAATTTGACGGAGAATATGTTCCAGTCAACTGGATTTACGGTCATATAATTGCACTTCTCGACACGTTTTAGGATCACAAGATGTGCTGCGTCGGTCAGTTGATGACGCATGGACCGTGCAGCTGCATGACGATCGTGAAACCACTTTTGTAGCATATTCCTAATGAACTCCGCCAGTGTCATCATTGGCAGTTGCCGTGCGAATTTTAGGCATGAGTTTATGCACTCAACAACATTTGTGGTCATCAGCCTGTACCTTCTTTGGGGACAGTGTACGCGAGACCACTTGTGTGGACCGGCAGCAATGGCATATTCGAATGCACCTTGTGCAGCCTATGTAACTCCTCCATGTGCCTGTTATAATTGAATTCACTGTACGTCCTAGCTGCTGAATCCATTATGTCGGCAACATCCTTTCTGTGGAATCGCTTCTTCATATTTTCACCAAAATGCCAGCAACATATAGTATGGGTTGCATAAGGGAACACTTTAGAAATCCCCGCTTCAATGCTTGCATGGCGATCGGAAATGAAAACCAGATCATCTATATGACCAAGGGCACCCCTCAAGCATTCCAAAAACCACTCCCATGAAAGGTTGTTTTCTGAGTCACCGTACCCAAAAGCAATTGGATACACCTGTTCGTTTCCATCTTGTGCAGTTGCAACAAACATTGTACCCCCGAATCTTCCCTTCAAATGGGTACCATCAACTGCAATCACAGGACGCATACACCTCCGAAAACCTCTAATTGAGGACCCTAACAACATGAAAAAGTACAAAAATGTATCATCGTCTGCGCATTGTAAGTCGGTGATTGTGCCAGGATTTTGCTGTTCCAAAATGTACGCAAACGATGGTAACAATTTGAAACTTTCTTCATGCGTTCCATAAGTCAAGGACAATGCATATTGCAAGGCATCATGTGCCTTACTGTACATGACTTGGATGCCATACATTGTTTTCATATCGGCGATTATGTCCTTCGGACGCATGAGACGACCATCATGTCGTTGAAGTCTAGGTGCAATGACTTCTCCGATTATGACTGCACTAGCTTGTCGGTGGCGACGGTGAACCTCCTCCAAAGGACAACTGTGCTGGTTGACAAAACTTCTGACTTGGAAGTAAGTCCCTTCATCTCTCCTCACCGCTCTTAATTTCCACGTACAGTTGTCAATGATGCAAACTAGATGTAACGTTGTCTTATTAGACCTTTTCACCTTCCATTCAAAGTTCTCCCGCATTGAAAAAAGGCCAACTAGCCTCTTCAAATCCTTTTTACTCGGGAAAAATTGACCTTTATAAATCATGCATGTAGGTTCTTGCGTTGCCAAGGTGCTGCTTCTACCAATACCAAACGAGTATGAATCTGCTCCGGGAATAACCCACGTTATCGTATTATCAGAATCAGATACAGTTATATTATGTCGGACCTCGGAAGTCCTAGGCATATTTGGTACAGTGCAACTAACTCCTTGTACATGTCTTCCTTGTGTTTGAATTTGTGTACGCTTTTCATCCACATTTTCTAGATCATCTACCTGTTCATTATTTGCCTCATTATCCACCTCATGGTACTGCTCAATTCGACAACCAAACACATCGCCAAATTGAGGTTCAACTACTTGGTCAACCGCTACCGGTGGGACACCACACATGTTTTCCCCACTTTCGGCGAAACTCCTTTGGGGATATAGTTGGTTGCTACCGCTAAAGGATCCAAATTGTTGGGTATTTTCAGGAGGAGGAATATCATTCCCTATCACATCTCCAGGTGTCCTCTGAGTTAGACTTACACATACTTGAGGGATCACCCGATCTTCCCCTAGCATAAACTGAACATCATCGTTATTTCTTATAAATGTACGACATGTACTGCCAGGAACGATTGATACTGATGCCAGATCAACATTGAATTTGTTTACATCATACTTCACAATGGTATGCACGATCGCCACCAATTCTTCGTAAGTCATATTCTTTGACACATACATTCCCTTGTTATCGGATCCAACAAACCTCTGACTTCCGTCGGGTAGTTGCTCCCATTGACCGTTGTAAGATATTACTATTCTAACCCGATTCATGATGCTGTCAAATTAATCAAAACTATTAATAAAAACTCAGGAGTACAAAATATTTTCATAAATTACATTTACAAAGGCTCGGGTGAGGATATTTAAAAGGCTCGGAGAACACTAGCAAAGTCTCGAAGAATACATGAAAGTTTCGAAAAAGACATTTTTGGTCTCGAAAAAGTCTTTAAAAGACTCGATTAGTAATTCAATAAAAAGTCTCGGAGAAGACCTAACAAGGCTCGATTAGTGATTATTTGAAAAGTCTCGGAGATGACTTGAAATGTCTCGGAGAAGACTTGAAAAGGCTCGATTACTGATTTTTGAAAAGTTTCGGAGATGATATGAAAAGGCTCGAAGAAGACATGAAAAGTCTCGATTAGTGATTTTTGAGAAGACATGAAAAGGCTCGGAGATGACTTGGAAAGGCTCGATTAGTGATTTTTGAAAAGTCTCGGAGAAGACATGAAAAAGCTCGGAAAAGACTTGAAAAGGCTTGGAGAAGACTTGAAAAGGCTCGATTAGTGATTTTTGAAAAGTCTCGGAGAAGACATGAAAAAGCTCGGAGAAGACTTGAAAATGCTCGAATAGTTATTTTTTAAAAGTCTCGGAGAAGACTTGAAAAGTCTCGGAGAAGACATGAAAAAGCTCGGAGAAGACTTGAAAATGCTCGAATAGTTATTTTTTAAAAGGCTCGGAGAAGACTTGAAAATGCTCGGACAAGACATGAAAAAGCTCGGAGAAGACTTGAAAATGCTCGAATAGTTATTTTTTAAAAGTCTCGGAGAAGACTTGAAAATGCTCGGACAAGACATGAAAAAGCTCGGAGAAGACTTGAAAAGGCTCGGAGAAGACTTGAAAAGGCTCGATTACTGATTTTTGAAAAGTCTCAGAGAAGACTTGAAAATGCTTGAATAGTTATTTTTTAAAAGTCTCGGAGAAGACTTCAAAAGGCTCGGACAAGACATGAAAAAGCTCGGAGAAGACTTGAAAAGGCTCGATTAGTGATTTTTGAAAAGTCTCGGAGAAGACATGAAAAAGCTCGGAGAATACTTGAAAAGGCTGGATTAGTGATTTTTGAAAAGTCTTGGAGAAGAGATGAAAAAGCTCGGAGAAGACTTGAAAAAGCTCGGAGAAGACTTGAAAATGCTCGGAGAAGACTTGAAAATGCTCGAATAGTTATTTTTTAAAAGTCTCGGAGAAAACTTCAAAAGGCTCGGAGAAGACTTGCAAAGGCTCAGACAAGACATGAAAAAACTCGGAGAAGACTTCAAAAGGCTCAATTACTGATTTTTGAAAAGGCTCGGAGCAGACATGAAAAGGCTCGGAGCAGACATGAAAAGGCTCGGACAAGACATGAAAATGCTCGATTAGTGATTTTTAAAAAGGCTCGGAAAAAGGTGACAAAGTCTCGGAGATCCACAATTGTCACAATGAAAATGTGAACAAATGAAAAGAAGTATTTACACGAAATATTACCTTGTTTTAATGAAGCACGTCCAGTTGTTTGGATCTTGAACTTCTATTTGTATTGAGAGAGAGATAGAGAGAGAGAGAGAGAGACTAACCCCGTTATCGTTTTTGTTGCAAGTGTGGAGAGAGAACCAGACAAACACAATAACATAAATGATTATCTAAGGGCAATTTTGGTAGTTCACCATAATAGGTGCCTTTTAAACTTAAGTTATTAAACCGATCATAGAGTCACCAAATGAGTTGGAAAAGGTGATACTTTCCACCATTTCCACAAATAGATAATATGAAAAAAATAAAGAAAAAAGAACGACGCCAACAATTTTATGCGGTTCAGTAATTTACATATGTCCACAAAATGTACTACACTCAATCCACTACTTTCAGAGTTGATTATAATCTCTATGTCTCTCTCTCAAGTCTCTCTACAATTTGCTCTCAATCTCTCTACCACTTTTTTCAACACACTTAGGGTTTTACATAATAGTAGTATTTATATGGAAACACTAGAATAAGCCAAAAAACCCAAAGAATTTCTTTCCTTTTCTGCACAGGCTTTACTCATTTGTGCGATTCCCGTCATTACCGTGGTCCAGACTGCTGTGGGTGCCTTGTGTCTGCACCGTGGTATATGATGTGTGACACCTTTGGAATTTACCGATATGGGTGCCACATCTGATGCACTGTGTTTGCACGACGGTCTTCACAGTGTGCCTCCTCTGGAAACCATCGTTGTGTGTGCCGCGATTGGTGCTTTTTGTCCGCATGGCAATATGCACCGCGCCTACTGCCGAGAAACGATTCTCAAGGCTGGTTTCAAGCTTCACAAACCCAACAATCTTCCACTTGAAGAACTGAAACTTGAATAGACATTCTACCTCCTTCATCGATGACTTAATGGATAGTTACAGTGCACTCATTCCCCACGTCTTCACTCTTGAAGACCCACTGAAGCTGTGTACAGCTCCAGTTTCTCTGTAGTGACTGACTTCATTAACATTTCTCTTTCTACCTGCTATATTTACAAGCTTTAACACACATTCTTTGATTAAAGAACGAATGAAATGGTAGCGAAGATCTATATGCTCGGTCCTAGAATGGAACGCCGAATTCTTGGCTAAGTGTATTGCACTCTGACTATCACTGTGCAACACATTCATCACTTGATCGAATCCTAACTCATCTAACAAACTTTGTAACCATATCAGCTCTTTGCTTGATTCTGTTACAGCCACGTACTATACTTTAGTTGTAGAGATTGTCACTATCTTTTACAACTCTCTACAACTGAGACATCCAACTAATCGCAATAGTAGCCATTGTGAACACATGTTCGGTGGTACTTCTTCTATGATCCACCTCTCCAGTAAAATCTAAATACACATAACCTTTTAGCTTGAGTTCATCTCTGCTGAAGGTTAGACATTTCTCTGTCGTACCCCGCAAGTATATTAGGATCCACTTCACAGCCTCCCAGTGAGGCTTGCTTAGATTTGACATGTATCGGCTCACAACTCCCACTGCATGGGAAATATCTGGTCTTGTGCAAGTCATGGCATACATTAGGCTACCAATGGCTGAAACATAAGGAAATTTAGCCATGAAGTCCTTCTTCTCTTCCGTTTTCAGACTCTGGTCTTTAGACAACCTGAAATGACTAGTCAAAAGTGTTATTATCGATTTCGCATCACCCATGTTGAATCTCTGCAACACCTTCCGAACGTACTCTGCTTGTAAAAGCTTAAATGTACCTTCATGTTCATCTCTGCTAATTCTTATTCCAAGAATCTGCTTTGCTGCACCTAAATCCTTCATCTCGAACTCACTCGAGAGTTGCTTCTTCAAATTGTTAACCTCTTCTAAATATGCACCAGCTACTAACATGTCATCAACATAAAGTAGCAAAATAATAAAACTTGGCTTAACCTTTTTGAAGTAACAGCAGTGGTCAGCATTGCATCTCAAATAACCATTGCCATGTTCGTCTCTGCTAATTCTCATTCCAAGAATCTGCTCTGCTGCACATAAATCCTTCATCTCGAACTCACTCGAGAGTTGCTTCTTCAAATTGTTAATCTCTTCTAAATTTACACCAGCTACTAACATGTCATCAACATAAAGTAGCAAAATAATAAAACTTGACTTAAACCTTTTTGAAGCAACAACAGTGGTCAACATTGCATCTCAAATAGACATTACCTTGCATAAACCCATCAAACTTCTTGTACCACTGTTGGGGAGCTTGTTTTAAACCATACAAGCTCTTTTTCAACCTATACACCAACTCTTCCTTGCCTTCTACCGTAAACCCCTTTGGTTGCTTCATTTATATCTCTTGAAATATACAAACACAGATAAATTGCCTAAAGCATACCTAGGGGGTGAATAGATTTTTACACATTTTTCAATCCCTTAAAACAAACACAAGTTTGTCCCTCAAAATAACTTATATCACAACACATAAACCATATATACATGTATAGACAAGATAAACATATGTTCAATAAAGCATTGGCTATAGATCAACAAGTTGTAAGAGAAAGAGTATCAATAAAAACTGTTATCCTTAAAAATCCATTGGATGCCTTCGGGACAACGGTTGCCCACGGTGTACTGGTGTATCGCTGTTGGCCCAGATCGGGTAGGACATGGCTCGCCTTCCGACGGGGTAGGTACCAGGGAAAGTCCTTAATTCGGTCACCAGGGACCAGCGCAAGGTCCTTGGGCTAGTCCTTGTGGGATGTGAGTTGAGATCGGTCTTTTAGGGGTAGGACGTGGAAATGCTATGACTATAGTAAAATGCTCTTTTATTAATTGTCAAGGTAATGCATTGGAAGCAATAACTCATGTCATGGTTAATAATACAATACCGGGTACAATGAAGGGTATGGGTGACGACATGTAGCCAAGTAGGACTAACATAACGGGATTGATATAGGCGGGGTAGTAGTCAAGTACGATAGACACCTAGGAGCTTGAACTAGGTGGGGTAGTAGCCAAGTAGGATAGACACATATGAGCTTGAACTAGGCGGGGTTCTCTTTAAGACTAGCTTTTTCTTTTTGAGGCTAACCTGAAATTCCCTTAAGTAATATAGTGGTATATTATACCTAGAGAGAGGGGGTGAATAGGTATATACAAGTGATGCAATCATTACAATATATGGAAGATAATGGAAACATAAAAATGAAACTTGACATATTTGTTTTTACGTGGTAAAATCTCCTAAGAGGAAACATCCACGGGTTGATACCACAACCACCAGCAAAGCAATCCACTATGTGAAAATGACGTACACACTCAATGCTATCAACACATGATACCCACCCTAAGCTATCAACTCCTAGTTTACCCTCGGGCCTAGTGAACCACCTAACCTACTCTCTATCCAAGGTGTGTCTTACACCTCTAGAGAGCAACTCCCTATCCAAAACTCTCAAGCCTCTAAGAAGATTTCCTTGCTTAGCTATTTAGATCACAAGGATCCTAGTCAAGCTTCCCTAGCTCAACCATCCGGAGTATCACACTCCTAGCTAAGACTTTTGCTTGGCTATCTGGAACACTTTCATAACTAAGTCTTCTTGCTCAAACTAAAGCTTCACTCACTTTAACAAGAGACTTCAACATTTCCACAAGGCAATGATATAAGTGATGCAAATGATACAAACACAATCAAATAAAGCAAGATGATCAATCAAGCTCTAAGTACATGCTTAGTGATAATCTAGAATATACTATCAACACACAATCACAAATCTATCTAGAAATCAAAGCATGTGAATCAATAAAAACAAGATTTAGAATATTCAATATATCACACAAAAATCTTAGTTCTTAGATCATGAAATTAAACCTAGAAAATATCATGAGGCACAACATATATAATATTTCTGGATTCAATTTCAAGATCCATCAAGTTTAGCTAATATATGTTCAAGAGAAAACACAAACTAAAACTCAGTTAACAATTCATCAAACAACCCTAGAGTATGAACTAAAATCATTCTTAACACATTTCATCTATCAATTAGAAAGATTAAAAGAGATGATCAAAGAAAAAGTGAGAAGAAGAAGAAGTTTCACATACAAAAGTTAAGACTTGGACTGAAATCTGCTTGCTGCGAAAAATCACGAACTCAAATGACTCTGAAAATGCTTGGGGTTTGTAGCTTTCTTCAAGACCAACATTTTTGGCTTTTGCTCGCGTTTTTCAGCTGTATCCTGACCTTCGAACTCCGATTTTGAATCCATCTTTGGATTACGAATCGTGACTCTCTTACGCATAACGACGACTACAAAACTTTGACAAAAGGTCGAGAATTCATCTCAAAAAACGACGACGAAGGCAACTCAACGAATGAGAATGCAAAGTAAAGTAGAGTAGATATATCGTTTGGACTCGAAACTTAATGAATGAGTAACCGAAATGACTGGAACTCAATAAGAAATCAAATAAGATCATGTTCAAGTCCAAGTTCAAAATATAAGATATACAAACAAATAAACACAATGTCACACAAGTATGTCATATCTAAGAGATAGTCATAAAACATGTAAATCTACAATGTTTGTCAATACGAGACCAATGCATGTGCATACTTAAATGAGTGTGAATGTGTTATACAAAATATTTGCACAACGATGCAGGGACACACATGAATGAATTGTGTGTGTGTGTGCACTTACGCCTTGTAAAAGGAAGAAGTAACTTGATACCATAGTATCCATATAAACAGTTTTCCTCTTGAAGACAATATTTGCATGAGAAGTTGTTTTTTTTCCTTTAAAGCTTTTTTTCACCATGAATCACCTAAGCAACTAAATTTTACAAATAAAGAGTGTTTCGCAATGAAATCAAGCCAATACAAATCAAGGACCTTACACAACCCCTTACTCCTTGAGAGTTGGGGTATTTATAGTGTACATGCTGGAGGGGTAGGTGAAAGAGCTGGTTTAGGCAGGTGATATGAACCTCACTAAGAGTAGTGAGACCCGGAACCAATATATGGTAATGGAGGATCGTTTTCTAAATTCAAGTTTATAAAAAACAAAGAAAATAAAGGACTGCGACCCATTATCTATAAAGAGATAAGAACCAACGGTATCAAGAAGGTTGTAGACACCACACTCAAGAACAAGAAAGAAGGTGAGTGATAAGTCATGTTTGAACGCCACAAGGTAGAACCTTGATAAGTTTGCAGTTCATTGAAGAACCAAGAGAAAACGTTCTCTCAAATAATTATTTCATTCAAAAGTCTAGTCTCAACAATACATCAATGAGTCCCTTAAATACTAAAAATATCTAAACCTTAGAAAGGAATATAAAGGAAATAAAATATTCGGCAATTAATGTCTTACAATCAAGAAAATAAATGCAAACAAATTTAGGAAATAAATAATGACTAAAACTAACAACTAGTTGATTTGCTCCTTATTTGGAAAGCTTCATTTGGGAAACAAAATCAGTCCTTAAATTGGGAAATAAATCGACACTTTATTTGGAAAATAAATAAAACAGGAAATATCCTAAAATTCAGACTCATCCAAACCGTAGTTTGTTCCTCACGCGCAACAAAATAGATGGCCGAATTTGGACCTGTTGTGATCTGTTTTGGAGGATGGAGTCTTCATAACATCTGTAGAGATCCTCTTGGGCTTTCCGAAAAAATATTATAATAGACGATCCAACTTCAGATTCTCTCTGTAGAGGGCCACGAAGTTCAATCCGGATTTGGTCTTCATGTGGGCCGAACTTGGACTTCAGCAACTCAAAATCAGCCCTCATGAAATGCTTCTTTGATCCTCTTGGCCCTTGTAATTGGCCCAACTGGAACAAGCAATGGATCATTTGATGATGCTTCTTGATTCTCATCAACGGGAGTTGCACGGTTTAATCCCCACTATCCCCTAAGTCAAGTGCTGAGGTGGCATGGGCTGAAGGGTTGGGATGGTGCCACTAGGATCCTGGCCTAGGTAGGTGAGAGCCTTAGTCCCTAGGATGCAATAGGCGGAACCAATCCCAACCATTGCTTTGGACCAGGACTGTGGTTGGCACGTGCCATCAAGGGCCACGATTGTTCCACCTATGCCCTATGTCCCTGTGGATGTTTCAGTAGGGCTGATGTGGTGATTATATGGCGTTTTGGGGCACTTGGATTGGTCGAAGGAGGTCTCCGCTGCTCTAGGATGTCGCTGTCAAGGTTTGGCCCAACAGGGGACATCGTCAGCGCCTGTCCCACTGCACACTGTCAGGCCCTATTTTCCACCATTTTCTTTTTTGTGCTTCCTGGATTTCTGCAAGCGTTTTGTTGGGGAAACACAGCTACCTCCTTCGTTTTGCTACGAACAAGCCAAACCCCTAAACTTCAAAAAGTCATTTTGAACCATCTTTAAAGAAAAACATCCTCACAAAGCATGAAGGATAAATTCATCATTACCACATAAAGGACACAGTTAATCAATCTGTAGCCCATGCTTAACCAGATTTGTCCTCACAAGGAGACGGTTCTTACAAGCTTTCCAAATATGCACCTTGACTTTTGATAGTATTTTCAAACACCAAAAATATTTCAACCACGAGGCAGACGACTCCAACCCTGAACCAGAAGCAAAAGAGGACAAAGCATTCATGCATCCCAAATGATAAACACTCTTGACCGAGAAAGAGCCCATCTTTTCAAAATGTCAAACAAATGAATCCTCACGGTGACCAGAAGAGCATGGTATGCGAAGGATGCACTCAACATCATCAGGTAAGAAAGCACTGCGAATCAGATTCTCATTCCATAAGCTTGAAGGAAGCTTAAAGTCACTTACCATTGTATTACTACTGAGAATTTGTGGGGAGGAAACTTTAAAAGTTGACGGACGCAGAATCCACCGGTCATGATAAGCCAGGATTATATTCCCCGAGCCAACTCTCCACAACGAGCCTTTGTCAAGCAGCTCTCTACCCCAGACAAAACCTCCACACATAAGAGCTCGTTGATCCCACATCATCTTTAAGGACTAAAGAGTCTGCAAAGTAGCAGTGTTTTCAAACCTTAGCCGCCAGCGTTTTCAGATTATGGTGGAGCCTCCAAACTTGTTTTGAAAGCAAGCCTAGTTGAAAATATCCAAGTCACGAAAACCCAAACCCCCGAAATCCTTATTAAGACAAAGCTGGATCCACTTAATCTAGTGAATTTTCCTCTTCTCCTTATCATAACCCCACTAAAACCTGGCACTGAGTCTATGAAGATCAATAATGAGGGATTTGGGTAGTCTGAAAAAGGACATGGATTATGTGGGAATAGATTGAATCACCGCCTTCAAAAGCACCGCCTTCAAAAGCAAACAAGAAAAACTTACTTTGCCAGCCTTTCACTTTATCCCACACCCTATTACAGATACAATCAAGCAGTTCTTTTTTATTTATACCAGCAAAACTTGGTAGACCCAGATAACGCTGGTGGAACTCAACCAAACAAACACCCTTCCCAAGGCAGTAATTCTCGGTTCACTTAAGCAAAAAAAATCAGAGAAATACTTCACTATAGCATTCCTTATTTCTAGCTTATCATCTCTCCAGACCCCAGATTCATCGATCAAACCTCTAATCCTATTTTGTGATCTCCTAGAGGAAGTTTGAGCATGGAAGTACTCAATATTTTTATCTCCACAGTTCAACCAGTTTTCGGGCTGACCTTTGCATCCAATAAATCTCCTCAACATCAAGCAACTCGTCCAACTCTTTTTCTATTTTCTAGATTCTCATCCATGACCCAGTAGCTATTACATCAGTGGCCAATCGAATTTCTTCTTGTTTGACAGCGATCTCCTCCTTTATATGTTTCCTATTTTGAGCATACACAGCCGACAACTGTGCAATGCATGTGTTTGACAGCTATCCCCTTCTTCATACGTTTCCTATTTTGAGCATACACAGCCGACAACTGTGCAATGCATGTGCGAATACTAGAAACCAGCTTATGCTCTTTTTCTATTTTTTAGATTCTCATCCACGACCCAGTAGCTATTACATCAGTGGCCAATCGAACTTCTTCCTTTTTGACATCAATCTCCTCCTTCACGTTTTCTATTTAGAGCATACACAACCGACAACTGTACAATACATGTGCGAATACTAGAAACCAGCTCATGCATACTCATCCCCGACATTGTATTTTTCCATACATTTTGAACCACAACAGAGCAGTTTTCCTTCTCTACCCAACAAGCTTCAAAAAAAAACTGGCATCTCGATTTTCTAGCTTGAGAGGAATCTGAAATAGGTGAGTTATCTAAGAGAATTCGACGATGGTCGGATTTCCAAAACTCTAGATGACTAAATCTTGCCCCAGCAAACAAATTCAACCAATGAATATAGCAATCACAAACACACCTATCTAATCTTTCTTGAACCAAATCCAGACCTTCCCTTTTATTTGACCACGTGAATTTCGGCCATGAAAATCTTAAATCTTAAAGGTCACAATCATCTAGAACCGATCAGAATTTAGACATCAGATTACCCGACCTTGGCAAACCACCTTTTTTCTCTGAATTCTCAAGGAACTCATTGAAATCACCTCACAAATCCAAAGCAAAAAGGACATACCATGCAGATGTCGTAACTCGTAACAAAGTCCTAGAATTTTGGCGTTGGTCAGTTTCAGGATGCCTATACATACTAGTAAACCTCCACGAAACCCCTCTTAGAACCAAGACATGCACATTAATATGAAACTTGGAATAAGACAGCAAACATAAACTACCATTTTTACCATCGCTATCAACCACCAACTTTCCACAAAAACCTAACTTAACACGGACCCATTCCAAATGCACATGATTACATTTCGTCTCCTTAATGAAAATCAAATTGGGTTTGTAAACCTACTTGAATTGCAGCAAGATCTGAAATGCTCGTCCACTACCCAAACCACGGACGTTCCATTCTAAGGTTTTCATTATGAACGGTAAGCTAATAGAGACCGACCCATCGATAGCTCATTGATTTCAGAACAGTTCTCATCCTCGGTAGTGACCACCTTTTGTTTTTTCCTCGAATTCGAACCTATTTTACATGCTGACCGTTTCCATAGTGAAGAAGCTCCATCCATCCCACTATCAATTTTCACTCCATCTCTAGCCCACATTTTCCACTTACCAGCTTTCGGCCCATGTTGAACCTTGGCTGGTCCAACGGACTCCGTAGCTACCTCCAAATTACTAGACTTATGAATGTCCCTATCTACCTCCATTTCAGCCGACCCCATGCCCATATTAACTCCCTCAGCTTGAACATTGTGGCTTGTTTTAGACGTAACATCTAAATGGGACTCCTCGGCCGGCCCTAAATTTTCAGGCCCCCCTTTTGTATCCAGTCCATTAACCTCTACACATACCTTCACCAACATGTCATCTTTCCTAAATTGTCTACTTGAAATCTGTTGCTGTCCTGCGACCTTTCTTGGGAGTGATTGATTCACTTCCTTATTGGCCAAAATATCTCCAAGATTTTTGTAAGCATTCCGGGATATGTTTCCCTTCACGACATAAACACCTCTAGATCAGTTGTGCTCCTTGAATCACAAGATCTCATAGAAGCTTCACCCTCTTCAATTGTCACCACTGTAGATGCATCGTAGTCCTTTCTATTCAACGATAAACTCCCACAAGTATCAGTTTTTGTTTCCTCTGATACACGATTCCCTAGTAAGACCCCCTTATTGGCCCCTGTCATTGGTCTAACATCCCAATGTAGATTATCCTTCCTTCTTTGATGAAAATTGCCCAATTTTATAGGGCTTTCAGCTTTCATCCAAGAACCAAACAACTGATCAAAATCTTTAGAACCATCCCATATCTTAACTTCCAAGCAGTCACGTACTAAATGACCAAGGTGACTACACCAAAGGCAGTGGTCAGGCAACTTTTCATATCTTAGGAGCATGACCGATTCCTTTCCGTCCCACATAACATCCACTCACAAAATTCGACACAGCGGTTTGTCAACCTGAACCACTACTCGAACCCGAAGATATTTTCCCACGCAATCTCCTGATTTACCTATGTCGATATCCTTCACTTCACCAATCATACCCCTAAGAAATCTGCCAATCTCCATTGTCTTGCATATTAGAGGGACATTATGTATCTGAACCCAAAAGGCCACTTTATTGAATTTCATCCCCTAAATATCCCCTTTTCCAGCAGGTTCCTCCAGAACCAATAATGCCCTATTGAAATTCCATGGCCCTCTCTATAAAACCTGCCAACGATCACTAGCATTCTTAAAAGTAAAAGAAAAGGTTTTCCTCGAGATTACTTCAATGTCAAAACCTTCCATCGTCCTCCAAATCTGAGGAAATGAGTTCATAAAAGCATCTATGTTAGCAAATTTGTTTGATAGGAGTTTCCCAATCAAACGAAACCTCAATCTCTTCTCACCCTCATACTTCAAATTCACTTGTAAGGGCATCAGAGGACCCTCCATGTCCTTCAAAGACAAAGCCTCACATAACCGAGCTACCTCGTCCGCACTCATAATAGAAAAGTAACAAAGGAGACCCAAAAGAACAAAAGAAAACCAAAAGAAAACTTGCACTCCAAACGAGTAAAAAAATTGATCACTGAGACCAAAACTCACTACTTTCTCCTAGGGTTTTATGAGGAACCTTGAAACCCTAGAGAGAGAATTTTTCCTTATTTAAATGAAATTTCTGTGTTTAAAAAAAAAATTGTGTTTATATCAATTTAAAGACCTTTATTTAATCAACTATGTGAAGATCCTCAATTCCAAGTATCTAACATACTAAAATCTTATCGTTTTTGTATCATGTTCACCGGTTATATCCAAAAAAAATTAAAGCATCAAAATTTATTATCCCTAAACATAATTAGTCATGATCGCAACCATGAGTAAAAAAAAATCATAAGTACGATTTTAACCACATAATTCAACATTTACATAAACAAATTATGCAATTTTTCTTAATTTTTTTTTTTTTAATAAATGATACCGTTGCCCATGAATTGTTGTGAATTGCTAATGTGCCCCTTGAATTCTTAAAATGATCACTAAACTCCCTAAACTCTCTGAAATTAGCAACAAGTGATGGAAAGGAAGATGAACTTCTAGGCAAATTGCACTTACATACCCTAATTTTATGTATAATTGTATTAAAACTGGAAAAATATAATAATAACATCACACCTTTTGACCAGTTAACTAATGTCCAAAAAAATAAATAAAATAACAATAATAATAATAATATCATTATTATTATAATGGATGGTGGAGATCTAATCTGAAAATTTGGAAATATAATTTTAATTTTAATTTTTTTTGTTTTTTGTTTTTACTTTTCCAGATCTCTTCGAACCTGAAGATTTCTATATTTAAAGAAATTGATTATTAATATATGTCACGAACCTCTGTTATATGTGTTACGTTATAAATTACAACCCCAAAACACACATACTAACTAATGGGATGGAATTAGAATAGTTATGATTAAATAACTATGACTTTCAAATTATTATTATTATTTTTATTATTATTATTATTATTATTATTATTATTATTATTATTATTATTTTATATTTTATTATTATTATTATTATTATTATTATTATTTATCAACTGGTCAAAGGGTGTCTAGTGTTATTATTATATTTTTCCAGTTATATTGCAATTATGCATATAACCAATGTATGTAAGTGTAATTTTCCCTAGACATTCGTCTCCCTTCCATCACTTGTTGCCAATTTCAGAACATTTACGAGGTTTAGTGACCATTTTAAGAATTCAAAGGGCATACTAGTAATTCGCGAACAATTCAGAGGACAACAGTATCATTTAATCTTTTTTTTTTTTTAATATCTATTAACTATATAAAAAGAGTGAGTTAGTCGGTTGAATTATACCATCCCTTTTTTTTCTTTTAATTTCTTTGAATGTAAAATTATAGTTACAACCCTTAAAGTTCATATAATTACTTAATAGACAGGGTTTAGTAAGATTTTAATTATAACATCCTTTAGATTTGAGTTGAACATCGAATGATAAATACAACCCTTCAAGTTTGTATAATTAATTAATAGACAGATCTTAGTAATAGTAACACAACATAAACTGTATGGTAAAGATTTTTGATTATTATTTTAAATTGTAAAATGGGGTTGGGGATGAAAATATAATTTTCTATGTTTTTAATGTGTTGAAAAAGAAAAGGGAATTATACTGGGGTGGAAATCTAACTTTATACCTTGTGGATTATACAATGGATTTGTGTAAAGTGAAAGGCAGTAAAAAAAAAATTTAAGAAAAAGTTCAAGCAATGGTTTTTGATCAAATGGAAAAATAATTAAATCATCCACATGTCATCATGGGACACGAGGGAATGCATGATACAATGAGGTGGTAAAGAGAATTGGAGGTGTTAAAAGATGGTGAGAGGTGGTGAGAGGTGGCAATAATATAGAATAAAATAAGAAGAGAGGAAGGTGGCAAGCGGTTGGATAAGGAGAAGAAGAATAATATAAAATAAGAAAAGTAAATAAAAGAAAGAAAATTGAAGCGGAGAGAGAGAAGGGTCATTCGACCAAAACAGAAAATAGAAATAGAGAAGGAAAGAAGAAGTAACCCAGAGAGAGAAAGAGAGAGAACTGAGACATTGAAAATTAGGATGTGAGAGACCAATATTCGGATAGAGAAAGTGAGTTGTTTTAAGAGACAAAACAGAGGAAGAAAGAAGTAAATATAAATAAAAGAAAACATAGAGGCTCGGGCAAATAGAAGAAAAAAAGAAGAAGAAGAAGAAGCGGAGAGAAATAATTAGAGAGAAAAAGAAAGAATAGCTGAAGGAAGAAGAAATAAAGTTGTAGATAAAGAAATATGCATTAGATATATACCAGATAAGTAATTTCAGTTTGGCCTCTATGTTTGGGATACAATAAAGTTTATTGGATTATCTCAAGAGATACTAAATTAAGTTTCATGTATTTTAGGGTGGATCCACAAATAGATAAATTCATGAGGGAACCAGTCCCATAATCCCATAATAGATTTGAGCGTAGGAGTTATGTGGATGGATACTTTTATTAAAGTTATTTGGAAATGAATGGTCAAAGTTATAAATGGAGTGCTGCTGGTTTTGTTCTTAAAGGTGTTAAGATTTTTATTCAATGAGGTTGTGGTTTTTAAATATCAAGCTATTTCCTGCAATGCAAATGGAGTGGCTCATAACCTTGCCTCCATGGCTTTTTCCTTTAGAAGGAATAAAGCATTCAGATGTGGAAAGATGGTTTTCCCAGTTGTTTGTTTCTTAGCTTATCTATTTTGTTTTAGTCATGTTTATGTCCACACAAAAAAATATATACCATGTGATTTGTGTTTTTAGAATTGAATTTTGTTTTATGGGTGTTGAATTGTGTTATAGGCTTGTTTTGAGAGAAATCCATTCAAGACAGTTCCAGGACCTTTCAAGCTCTTTTACCTATGCATGAGATATAAACCTAGGTATGTAGTGTTTAATAACTGATTATGACATGCTCACTTGATAGATTTATCATAAATTTTCTTGGCTCAATTTAGTTTACTAATTAGTAATTGGCGTTAATGACAGACAACCTCTTGAATTGTTTTATTTTTCTATTTGATTGTATAAGATAGCTAAAGTAACATAATATTTGCATGTAGGATAAACAATGAAACACTTAAGATTGGGGGCATTGCAGTTTGGTTAATGAGGCAAATGAAGATGTTATATACCTAGGTATATTATAATTTTTATCATTAAATTATAAGTTATTGATAGGGCTGGAATCTTTTTAAATTTTGGTTTATGTTGGTTGGCACTTGGTAGATTATGTGATACAAATATTGATTGTATCTTTGTTATATTAAGTGAGTTACACAAAATATGTCATTTTAGTTCTTTGTAATTTCTAGAGCAAATAGATTATTCGATTTTGTTGTATTTTCATTCTTTTATTCACATATTTAATTGGGATGCTTTCTTTTATAAATTCATGGAGTATCTTATTTCTAAAAAAAATATTTGGTTTTCATTCAAATGCATCAATCTTTATTAATTGTTATTGTTATTGTTAACATAATACATGAGCAGAGTTGTAAAGGCACGCAAAATCGTTTCACTTTATGGAGTATAACTGTCTTAGGGCCAGTTCGGTATTACTATAACTTAATTTTATAATAATCACTGTTAGCTGTACTGAAGAAATAATCAGCTATGGAGTTAATCAGCGGATATTTTGTTAATTGTATTTTTAAAACTACTGTATACATCTTAAAAGTAGTATACATATGTTTGGTAATTTTATTGTTAAAATGCTGAGATTAGTTACAATGACTAAAATATATAATGAGTTCATTTTTTTTTCATTAATTATATATATTAAATCAATATTTCAGTAGAATATTTAAATTAAAAAAAAATCTATAAGAACAATAAAAATATTTTTAAAAGATTTTATAAATCAAATCAATATTTAAATCGAATATTTAATTTTGAGATAAAATAAGGTATATAAATGATTTTAACTTGATTTCATAAAAATAATAATAATAATATTTTATAAGATGAATTAAATGCTAAAATAGATTATTCTATAATCACTTTCAAAAAGCAACCATCCACCTACTTTTCAAAATCACTGTCAAAATTTGTCAGATTATCAATTAATCACTTTTAAAAGTTTTACCAAATATCATTTTATGTCAAAATTATAAAATAATTTGATTTTAACTTTTCAAAAATAATACCAAACTGACCCTTAAATAATTTATACGATGAAAAAATATATATATAAATTATAATTATAAATATAAATATATAGTAAATTTTTTATATATATATATATATATATAGAAATACAGACGCATGTCTCGCATGTGCCACCGATCCTAGTCTAATTGAAGTATCCACGTTTGGAAGAGAGGTTGGTGTCTCGATGAACAGTCGGGCTTCTAGAAGATGATTATTACGTACGAATCTCACAAAACTCTCTAGTCAATCTCCCACCAACTCCTCGTATTGGAATGAAAATAACACTTGCAATGGCCTTCTCTCTTCATTAATTACTACGCAAATTTGTCTTCGGTCCATGCAAATATTTTGTTCTATAGTAGTTGTCCACATTGCAACCTTAGTTTTGTTTTTAAGTATTACATACAAAAAGGATTATAAAATATAAATTTACAATAACCTATAATATCCGAACGGTTACGTAGGAGTCTATCGGGACATGATAAGATTAGACACTTAATTTCAGATTTTTAGCTTAGTTTGTTATTTTTTTCCTCTAAATTAATATTAATAACAGAGTCTGTCAGGACATAGTGAGATTAGACACTTAATTTCAGATTTCTAGTTTAGTTTGTTATTTTTTTCCTCTAAATTAATATTAATAACACATTATAATTTATATACATCTTAAAAAATAAAAAAAATAAAAAAGAGAGAGAGAGATCAAATTATGAAACACGTTAATATAAGGACAAAATGAAATTATTTCAAAAGTTGTTTTTGGGGGACAATAGAAGAACTTCTTCTCTACTGTATCAACTTTGAAGAATCTTTTATGCAATATTTGAAGGTCTTTCAATCAAAGAAGAAACTTAAAGAGTCTATAAATAAATATATATATATATATATATATATATATTTTTTTTATGTTTATGGAAAATATTTTTTATTTGATCTGTTAACATACAGTATATAAAGTCAGGTCGATTTGGGTCCTTCTTTTTTTTTTATAATGAATGCTCATCTTTTCTTGTTTTTTTTTCCCTTCCAAATGATTTAACATTGAACATTGATCGATTTGATATCTCTATAAATTTAAAGAGGAAAAAAAAAAAATATCTGGCAACATTAAAAAGATTAATCATGGTCCACCAAGAAAAAAATACATGCACGAGAATGAACCATGTCACTGCCATATGAGGTAAGCAGACTCCACTTTTTCGATGTTTCCCTTTGATCTCATCTTGTTGCAATAAAAGAATAAAAATTCAGTGTGCTCCATGGATTTTTCTTACAAGAGAAGGAATATTCAAATTCCAGAAAAATTTGGATTTTAATTTCTTAGATAATAATATCTATTATATATAGTTAATTAGTTATATACGAGTGGGCTTATTATTTTCATGTGGAGTACGTTCTACCTTCTATTGGCTTTTGTTGTAGCTAATTAACAATTAGAGTTGTCCGATTGATGCAAATTGGACAGGAATAATATTGATATGTTTCGATGTAATCAGATTGTCACAATCTTAATGTATTGAAATAATAATTAAATATGATTTTATATTAAGTTTTTATCTTAAACACACACAGTTAGACTATAAAATAAAATAAAATCTCCATCACATATTCACATACCACTTGTCTATTCGGACTCAAATCGGCTGTCAAACTTTGGTGTCCCAATTTGGTTGGTTGGACACAAATTGGGACACCAAAATTTGACAGCTGATTTGAATCCTGTCTATTCTGTAATGACATTATTGCTTACAATAATTTTTTGCAAGAAATTAATACAGCTCATAAAGCAGCTGTACCATGAAAGCAGCCTTATAGCTTAGCCAAAAAAGACAGACCTTCGTTTTGTAGCAGAAATTGATTTATAACTAAGTGAACTTATATCTATATATACCTCAAAATACCAAACATATAAAATAATAATAATGAACTCAGGCAGCTGGGGGGTTGATCCAAATTGACAATAGTATGAAATATCAAGCTTTATTATTATTGTTATTTTGATTTGAAATGGACACATGAAATAGTTTTGGGTCCATACAGTAGCCACTGGTTCGAGCATGATCGTGATATGTGAACTAGCTGCTAGGTCAAGGTGGTCCGGATCTAGGTGGCCGGCCAGTCGTTGTCTCACCCGTTACAGCCATCTTTTTTTCTTTTGTGGGTTGGTAGAGTTCGCTGTAGTTGAACCCAAAATTGCTTTATCTTGACTATATATGATTAATAGTTTCTCTCATAAATTCCATATTCATGTATTATAAGATTAGATTGATATACCATTTTAATTGCTGGTTGATCATGCACGGTGAGTAGGTATAGACTTTGTAAGAGATTCTCAAACAAATAAGTCATTGAAATATTATATGTACTTTATATTTCATAAATTATTTGATTGATTATATATATATATATATATATACACACGGGGTAGTTCTTTAGTAAAGACGTTCTAAAATTATAAGTTAAAGACGTCCAACCACATCCACACACTCATATTGGGTGTGGATATCTGTTAATGTGAGGTTGTGGGCCTACTGTGAATGGATGACTGTGGTTAGACGTCCTGAAAATATAAAGTCAGGACCTAATTAAAGAAGTATTATATATATATATAAATAAATACTCAAGTCAGTGCGCATTGATATAATTTCATCAGTGCATTTGATATAAACCATTAGATTTACATACTTTGACTCAAAGTGTATGAACTTGTCAAAACTTCTCTATAATCAATGGTCCACATGCATTAGTACTAATATAGTTATATCAGTACGTACTTATGTAAATGAGACCATATATATATATTCCTTAGAAAAGTAATATCACAGCCTGCTTAATCGGTCAAATTTTCTCTGGTGGGTACACAAATATGAGCATATTTATAGTACAAGTGCCACCTCATTACTTTTTAAATTATCAACCATAATTGGTTGTATAGGTACAGTAAAAAGTGATAAGAAAACACTTGTACTATAAATATATTCATATTTATGTGAACACTGGAAAAAAATAAAAATAAAAATAAAAATAAAAATTAAAAAACCTGTTTAATCGGCTGTTATTACTATTTTTGGACATCGAAAATTATTTGTAGTTGACTGTTGATATATAGTTTAAATAATGCATATATATTGGAAATCGTTAATTAATTATCGTTTAGTACTGTAGAAAAAGGAAAGGTAGAAAATGATCAGTTTTGGAAACAGTGAAACACAAGGACAACTAGACCAATAATAAGGTTTGACGAATAATCATACCATTATCTTTTTATTAAAGGAATCAGTGATGTAAACAAATAAAAAATAAATAAAAGACTTAATAGCACTTGACCCCTGAAGTGTACGTGAATTTACAATGTGTCTTTTGAATGTTTTTTTTTTTACAGTAAACCCCTCAAACTTTTCTTTTCTTTGCATCACTCTTATGGAGATGTCCCCTCTTCAGGAGATAATAAAACAAGCAGGTGCAAAGAAAAGGAGAGTTCGAGGGATTTACCGTCAGAAAAAAATATTCAGGGGACACATTGCAAATTCACGTACACTTTAGGGAGGTCCAGTGCTATTAAATCTAAATAAAAAGTATCAATTTTTTTAGGGATTTTAGTAAAAATACCCTATTTAAGGGCCTAAATTGCTAATATACCTCATATAGTCAAAAATTTACAAAAATAACCTAAACTTCCAAAAATACCTCCACTTAAATAATAACAACCACATTTATTACCATTATTACTTTTTACCAACCAATGATAAAAAATAAAATAAAAGAATAAAATATACAGTGTTTGAATAAATTATATGAGATGGAGATCTGCTAAATTTTTTTTTTTTTTTTTCCTTTTGAATAATAAAAGTGTAGAAGAAATTTATATGAAGCGGTGACAAGGTGAGTTTTCAAAAAAAAAAAAAAAAAAAAAAAAAAAACTATATTCTTTCATCTCAATCCATATATTGATAGAAATAATAAGGGTAGTTTTTTTTTTATGGGTAAGTTTTTTTTTTTTTTTTTAATTTGTAAACATTATTCGAGTCAAGGATGATCCGATGTCGGATCACAATTGACCTGAATAACAATTTTAGGGCTTCGGGTTGCCCCATACCCGAAGCTCAAAAATTGTTATTCGGGTCAATGGTGAATTCTCGAAAACTATTAGTACTCATCAATTATTATCATATTTATCTCACAAGAATTCTTGTATCAATTCGAATTCTATTATGTTAGAATTCTATAATTAATCCTGTGATACATCAATTCATTATGAGCATTGCTTAATACATCAATTCATTATGAGCATTGCTACATACAACCGAGGTCGCGGCACCATCGCGGTCCTCGTAGTGTAAAAAAATGAAAAAATATATGGGACCCGCACAATAAATATATAAGACTTATGTGTTTTTTTTTCTTTTTTGCACTACGGGGCTGCAGCGGTGCCTCGACCCCGGTTGTACAAAGTGGTTCGCATTCATTATTTATATTGGTCATACTTACTTCATTGGATTTTTTTTTCTTCAAATTATATGATTATTAATTTAATTTATACAAGTATTATCCCGTGACACATTAGTATTATCTCGTGACACATTCTGATGTGGGTTTAATTTTGACTAATATTCAGTTATTAATGAAAAATCTTAATTTCTGTTCTATTAGTTTTGTGTCTAGAAAGGCAAATTGTATAGCCCATTGTCTAGCTAAAATGGTTGTTTGCTTATCCGAGGGTCATGTCTGGATGGAAGACTACCCTTCTTGTATTAGAGGGTATCTTTTGAAAGATCATCCAAGGTGTTTGTAATCTAGTTCTTGTTGTAATGAAATTTTCTTTGTAAAAAATAAAAAAAATAAAAAAAATAATGTTATCAATGACAAGTGTGTAAATTATTATTATTATTATTTTTTCAATTAGATTTTATTTTTTAATTGTGTTTAGATAAAAACTTTAATCAATCGTATGTATTTATTTATAAGTTATAACTTTGCATGTACATTATAAAATAAACTTAGTATATCCCTTTTTTTAGAATTTTAAAGATCCTTTAGGATCAATCATTGAAAAAGAAATGACATGCCATTCCATTCCACCAACACCAAGTAGAACAAAAGTGAAAGAGATCAATCCCACTTCA
Organism: Acer negundo; assembly: GCA_035582765.1. NCBI lineage: Eukaryota > Viridiplantae > Streptophyta > Magnoliopsida > Sapindales > Sapindaceae > Acer > Acer negundo. Next base: position 30,581,230 of record CM069238.1, read on the forward strand.
TGAGTATTAATTTTTTATAACCAACAAAATCATAAAGAAAAGAAGCAACAATTCAATAAATTTTCAATTCAAGCTTTTAGGGTTCGTAAAAGAAGTCTATAATTTAAATGGGAATGCAACTATAACGATTACATGCGCCGAATTAACCAAAAAAGACACATGCATGATATATATATATATATATACAGTATATATATATATAAATATATATAATTAAGTGAAACGGAACTTAATTCTTTATGAATCCACTAATTTCCTGCCTCTAGGCTCTAGCCTCTGTATATAATTATTATTGCAGCTGGAAACTAATACTTCCAGAAGTTTTTTGATTGGAAGACAAGTGTCAGATACTTGACCTCACACACATACATAAACATTTTCATGGCAGACAATCTCTTGTGGCTTTGGTACTTGTATATATATATATATCATGTATATTTTTGTAAAAAAAAAATAATTGGGTTTACATTTTTGAAATGTTATAGTCAAAGAAACTTTTCCATTTCGGCTATTGGGTGGGACGGTGGTAGGTAGGATTTTGGCTTAATAATCAAAAATCAATACTTTTTTCTAACAAAATGTTATGCTAGATCATCACTAATTATACATGTATTTCTGCATCAGTCCCCTAAGTCCAATTCTACCTTGTGAGCCGGCCCAACTACTCATGAAACAGAAAGGAAAAAAAAAAAAAAAAATATGAAAGTAAATGTAATTGTATTAAAAAAAAAAGTAAATGAGATTGGCTTTAATACATAAGTATACATAATGCGCTGGATGTATCTCGACAGATCCCAATATATCTTTCATCTGTTGATTGTCAATTTATTTTTTTTTCAATGGTTTCATGAAAAACAAAGAAGAGTTTCATCATATGTTATGTGGGTCAAAAGTTGTGAGTTACAGTCTGTTTCTTTTGGTGCTACTGGATTAGGCCCAATTCTTACTAACAGGAAGGTTATGTGACATTTTGATCAAAGCAAACAAATATCCATCTAAATGGGCTAGGTCTTTTTGTTTTGGTTTTCTACTTTTTTGAAGATGATAAGGGTATCCCATAGGGTTATAGTAACCGATAGGGTTGTCTACCCAAATCAAGTAATAAAAATACGGTTAAGATTACGGTTAAGATGGCTACTTACATAACATTGTGAGGTCTCCTTATATACACTTATTTCTCGATGAGTAAGGTGGGAGTTGAACCCTATCACCAAGAAATATACATAATCGGAACCAACACCATCAACTCAACTAAGCTTTGATGTGCAATGGGACTAATGTAATATACATTTAGCTGGAGCTCGAAAAAAAAAAAAAGATTTGGATCAAACAACACAGAAACTACATTATTCAACAAATTATTATAGTACAAGCTATAAACAGCAGCCATATATATATATATATATATATATATATGCATGCACACGTACAGAGAAAAATACCTCAAAAGGCAAATAAAACTCAGTACACATGTGCACGCGCACACACTCATGTATGCATATTTCTATTAACATTCATATAACTTAATATCCAGGCAGAAATATATGGAGTCTGCAAGGTTGCAACTCCTCTAGGCATGAAAAAATCTCCTGTCCCTCCAACCATCGAGAGATCTCTAGTCTTCTGGGTTATCGGATCTACGCCCATAATATTTAGAGTACCTTTATAATCACTGGAGTTGAATGCCAAAGTGTATGCAAACCAAGCACCGAAAGTGGATTTCATATCATAGAAATAAAACCCTTGAGCTCTAGCACTGGAGGAGAATTGAGATTCTGATCTTTGGTCACCGGATCGTCCAAAATGGCAAGCATCCCAAAGAATTGAAGTTGCCTATTGAATTGGCCGGATCATCACCACCAAAACGACCAAAAAGAATATATGTCATGGTAATGGAGCACAACCTGTTTGCTTGGCTGCTTTTGATGTTTCTTGGAACCTAAAACGGATTCATGAGGTATATATAGCAACTGATAATATGATCAAAATCAAACAAAACTCCTTGAGGCTTATCATAATGCTCATGAAATTAAAGCCTAGAACAACTTGCCAGTGAGTTGCTATAATGCTATAGTGAGTGCAATAAATAAATAAATATATATATATATATATATATATATATTATATTTTTGAAAGGGTAATTGACAAAGAATGGATATCTCACTCTTAGCCAAATCCTATCTTCTTTTAGAAGCAAAAAAACGTACTTTAATTTGCTAAGGCATGAACAACTGAATTCCCATGGCGGGGGACAAAACTGGATCAACATTCAAAACTTGCATGGTGGGGTGGGCACAGTACAGTCCTATCACCTATGCCATTTCTGCTCATCTAATTAAACACGTATGTGAAGTATCGGAATAGTTATCGGTATTATGGATCAGGATTCTCAATTCAGAGTCATCTAAGCATAAAAAAATACATAATTAAGGTTTGTTCATTTTTTTTTTTTTTTTTTCTATCTTATGCAAGTAAGTGTTTAACTTACACTTCAAACAAAAAACATGAAAAAATAAGGATAGAAGAGGATCCTTAACACATATAGAATATGAAATGATAAACGTTTCCCATTCACATGATCATTAGATAAAAATGATGATATCGGACCCAACAAAAGAAATAATTATTAGAAAAGATGAGATATGATATTATATTTAAGAATAATTTCTTATGAACTTGTTTCGTCCGATATCGGTGGCAAGGGTGTTTTCAACAAATCAATAAAAACAGATGATATTAATGAAGTTGTATTGGTTGTTGGATTTTAAATGAAATTCAATCATTTTCTATCGAATCAAACCAATTCAATTTGCAGTTACGATATTTATACCTTTTTATCCTCTTTAAAATTTTATATACGTATAACTGTGTAAGTTATGCCGCCCGGTATTTTAGACATTTAGTAATGTTTTACTCTAAGTCAAGCCCATCCCAATCAATCTTCAATTTTTATTTTATTTTTAAAATAAATTTTGAATTTGTTTTTAAAAAAGTTATATATATATATATATATATATATATACTTGTACTTGTGTATTGAATTTATCAGAATACTCTTTACATTCACAAATTTTTTTCTAAACCAAATAATATTTTATAATAGACTTGTCAGATTAATCAGAGTTGTCCTACCTCAATCTTGAAAACATCGTTTTCATTTCTTAAAACATCCTTTCCACCTATTTATTTTATCAAAATTTAGTTCATTTTCAATCATGATTATGTCTCTCTCTGTAGTCTGTATGATATATATATTTTTTAATCAAGATATTAACTACTTATTTATAAAATACTAATTGTTAAAATATAGAAAAATTAAAGAAATTGAGAACCCGGAACCGATTGAGATACAAAAAGTAAGAAAATGAATTTCAAAACAATTAGGCCTTTTCCATGTTGTTTAAGTGTCTAACAAGAATAGTTTTGTAGAATATATGAGATTATATTTATAACCACCATTTTTTCTGCTTATAAATACAATTCAGTGACACTTACTTGATATTTGCCGCGAGTATATTCCTAATTACAATTACAATTCAATCATGACTTAATAATAAATAACGTTCATTCAATTCGATAATATATTCAAGATTAGATAGAATAATGAAACACTGAAATATGCATTATGTAATACAATAAGATACACCCAAAAAAATTTTTGAGTAAAATTGCAACATGAAAACTTCGTTGTCTCGGCAAATTATTTCATCAACACAAATATGAAAAAAAAAAAAAAAAAAAAAAAAAAAAAAAAACATATTTCTAATAACATTCGTACAACTTAATATCCATCTTGAGGCGAAAATATTTGGTACCCTCAATTGCATCGGTCTGAAAAGTTGCGATTCCTCTAGCCATGAAAAAATCTCCTGTACCTCCAACCACCGAAAGATCTCTAGTCTTCTCGGTTATCTGATCTGCCCCCATAATATTTATAGTACCTTTGTAATCACTAGAGTTGAACACCAACGTATATGCAAACCAAGCACTGGCAGTATTTTTCATGTCATAGAAATAGAACCCTTGAGCTCTAGCAACCGGAACAGGAGAATGGAGATTTCGATCTTCAGTCATCGGATCATCGAAAACGACCATTAGCCCGAAGGAGAAGTTGCCCAGCTTGGTTGCATTTGTGACCGCGGCCGAGGTTGCATTGGCTGGATCATGCCCACCAATTCCTCCATAGAGAATGTCATGGTAATAGAGCACAAATTGCTTGCACGGCTTTATTTGGTGTCTAGATTTTCCTTTTTGGGAACCCATAACAGATTGAGATGCAAGAAGTAAGAAAATGAAAGAGAATTTCAAGACAATTATGCCTTTCATGTTGTTGAAGTATCGAACAAGAATGTTTGTGTATACTGTGAATGAGAATAATTAACCTTCAATTTTTCTGCTTATAAATACACAGTTCAGGGAGTGCTCAGTGACACTCACTTGAAGATATATAGTACACTCATCTACTCTCTTGATCATATGTAGTCAAAGTTTCAGGCTAATTAACTATACTGGATCTGGCCCTACCAAGTGTTATAGGTAGTAATTGTTATATCTTCAATCATGCCATCAAACTATATACTCTTTTTTTTTTTTTCAAGTAATACATTAAATTCTGAAACCGAATGGTCAGGTCAGAAGTCTGTCGGAATCTACTGAGATCAAACAGTATATACATCCAGAATACAACTTTCACTGCTGAAGTGGGGTATCCTCACACTTTTAGATTTAATACGTAAATGTGGGACTTGAACCCCTATCACCAAGGTGAAGAGGAATTACTCGACCATTTTACTAAGAATTGAAGTGAGAGGTGTGGATTCTCTTTGATAACAAATTGAAGAAAAAAAATCATTGTCATGACAATGGCATAAAATATTTAAAAATTAGTTAGATTACAAAATCAAGCTCATTATTGGAGATGAATTAAATCATTTTCATGCATGACAATTGACAAGGACTGGTATAAAATTATAAATAGAGAATATAACTACTAAAGCAGCAAATTGCAGAACTACTCTGTCCGTGCGCTTGTTTGGATGCGTATATACATATATATACATCGAAGAGTATAAAATGATAAATATGGCCATTCGAGCTCAGATATGTCCGTGCATGTATTGTCAAACTCTGCCGGCCTGCAAGGCTGCAAGTCACAAATATTTTCAAGTTTATCAATGGAAGATGCTACTAATCAGTAGTTATGAGAAAAACTTCAGGTGCAATATTGTTGAATGGGGTTCAAAAATTTAATTTAATAGTACTCTTTAAATAGTGAATTTTAAGATTATCATCAACTTAATAACTTATGTTTTAATAGTGCCTAGAGTGTGGATCTAACAAAAATACACTTAAAACACACTCACAAAAATAAGTCTCATGTTTTTTATTTTTGTGTTTTTGAGACTTATCTTTGTGTTTCTAAGACTTATTTTGTATTTTTGATACTTATTTTCTAATTTTCGAGACTTTTTAAGTAGTTTGCGTGACTTATCAGGTATTTTTGTAATTTCCAATACTTATTAGATAAAAATGAAATTTTCCTAAAAAAAAAATTGGTCATCCTCTTCATCGAGACCTCCATTTGAGGCCGATTTCAATTTCATCCTCCAATAGAGGTCTTTCATCTCCATTGATGGATGACCAATGGTGGTCCTCCATCAATGGAGGTTTTTGGAAAGGAAAAAAAAAGTATTTTAGTGTTTGTTTGTTTGAGTTTTTGAGATTGTTTATTTTAAATGCAGTAGATGCTAGTTAAACCTCTACTAAACAAAAGTTCACGGGGACAAACGTCTCCAAATAGATTTTTTTTAAAGGTATAATTTCACATAAGTACCACTTTTTTAACGATTTGTCACATTTACAAATATATTTCCATATTCATCATTTTAGTCCATATTTTTTTCAAAACATATCACTTTAGTCCATTTGACTAAATATTTAAAAGTAAACTATTTTAAAACCTGTAAAAGTATATATTTTTTTCAAAACATATCACTTTAGTCCATTTGATTAAATATTTAAAAGTAAACTATTTTAAAACCTGTAAAAGTACATTTTTGCTCTTATTACTATTTAATTTAACTAAAACGATTATCTTAACTTTAAATTAAAATAAAAAACAATAAAAATTCTCAATAATAAAATCTTAAATAAATAGATTGCCAAAAAAAAAAAATCTTAAATAAATAATAAAAAAAATCCATTAATTTTTTCTTAATTTGTATTCTTTTTCAAGATGGATATTTATTTAGCTAAAATGATTATCTTAATTTTAAATGATTATTTTTCATAATTTTTTTATAATAATATTTATTTAATATTTTATTATTGAGAACTTTATTGTTTTTCATTTTAATTTAAAGTTAAGATAATCAATTTAGCTAAATAAAAATCCACTATGTACCATTTAAACTTAATTTATTAAACTAATTATACTTTCAAAATTCAACATAAAAATAGTAGTATTTCCCATCATTTCCACGTATTGAATATTGATCCACTCGGCCATTTTATATTTTGATTTAAAGTTTGTCACTTATAAAAATGTAACACATAAAAGAGGAAATGGTTTGGTAGACTTTGTTAGACACGGCATAATCTTACATAATAATAGAAAATCTTACCGGCCGAACTAACTAGTATCGACATCCAGTGACATTCATACAACATAATATCCATCTTGAGACAGAAATAATAGACAGCATGAAAAAGTGGATCGGTTGAAATTGTTGCAATCCCTCTAGCCATGAAAAAGTCTTCTAACTACCGAGAGATCCCTAGTTCCCTCCAACATCGATCAAATGATCATTATGTTTAGAACCTTAGTAATCACTCGAATTGAACACCAAAGTATAGGCAAATCAAGCAAATAGAACCCTTGTGCTCTACTGCTCTAGCAACAGGAGGAGAAAGGAGGTGATGATCTTCGGTCCCTGGATTTGTCGAAAACGGCAACCATGCCAAGTTTGAAGTTGCTAGCTAGCTTAGTTGGATTTGTAGCTGAGGTAGATGTTGCATTAACCGCATAATCACCTTTGAAGAGGCATGTCATGGTAATACAGCACAAATTCAACAACTCTTGTCTGTATATTAGAGCTTAAAACAAGAGTTGTTAAAAAAAAACTTTCAATGTAGTGACATTTTAAAGCTATGCGTCTTAAATGTTTAAATCAGAGATTGGCCTGAAACATCAAAAAGAATCAGCAGAGCTGAATTAAAAATTACTAAAAGAAGAAAGGAGCTCAAAAATAAAAATTATGAAAACATGAAATTTGAGTGAGTTGGTATTCTACCATTCCATTTTGGTAATCTCCAAGAGCTTAGCAACTAAATTTGATCTTGATAAGAGAATCTTACTAACTATATTATATACTTAATTTTTATTCAATCATATTTAAAAATTTTATCACATGGAACGTACAAAAATATTTGATATTTTCTATTTAGATCGGAGAAAAACTTCTATAGAACTGTATAATATATAAATTGTGTCCGGCGTCTCAAATAATCTAATTAAATGAGTGTTGAGTGGGCACCAGCACATCAATTGAAAAGTTGGGCATATAAAAATTGGAGAACATGACCGTCACTCAATATGATTCAATGGTCTAGAGAGTTTTCAATCAGAACGGTAATACCATCCATTTATCATCCATTTATCGATTATGTTCATGATCAATAAAACAACATTAATTTCCTTGAAATCGAAGTGCCAAGATCATTAGTAAAATTAACAAACAAACAAAGAAAAAAATCCCTTAGAACTAAGGCATATCAGTAACAATGTAACATGAATGTTCTAATTATAAGTAAAAAGTAGATGCTTATATATATGTATATATACATATTACAGGGGTGTCCGGGCTAGCTTTCGTGCATTTCGACTAATCTTTTAGGTCAGTCCAGGACGGTATCCACATCGGGCTTAGCGAACTAATAAAGGAATTACCTCATTTGCTGTCTGGTTCCGAGAATTTGACACTAGGTAATCGCAGTAATTAACATAATGGGCTGACTCTTCAATAAATACTGGCCCGTATAAGGCCCTAAAAGATCTTGAGTGGATCCATAATTCAACAACACGGGTATAAAAGGGCATAAAAGATATTGCAAACGAAAGAACGACGTCGTTTTTCGAATCAATTTGTCATCGATTTCAAATCAAATCTCTTCCTGCTACAGCAGACAAGTTATGTTTTTGACAACCATTTTAAATGGAAAATGCTCTGTTTATTCACTTTCCAACTCCCGTTTTTTGTTTCCATTAAAATACTAACCGACCCATTTGTTTTTGTCAGATTTAAGTTGATACTATGTAATAAAACAGAGTAAAAAAGCTGATAGCTTTGATGATTTCTCGATTTCCCCTGAAAAATTCAGAGAGATATGATTCTATGTCAAACTTTATTCCACAGAAACAGAGCTTCCCTGTATCTGTATGTATGTATGTATGTAGTTGCATAAATCAACACTCTTGGGCTTATCAAACTAATTATTTAACTGTGAAATTCAATAGCTCCTCTTAACATTGCATCTATATTTCTGAATTAATTTGCTTACACGATTTATTTGTAAATTCTCATTCTTAAATTTGACCAATTGTCTACAATGGATCTAGTAGAGCCTCTCACTTTCTGGTTCTACCAAGAAAAATGCTGAGTCACTAGCTTCATCAACTAGATAATTGTGCACGTGTTTTGACTGTCGACACCTCTAAGTTCTCAGTCTTGTTTTTGATTTTGTTTTTGTTTTTTTCTAAATTTTGCAAGGAATAAAATCCCAAACAGGACCCACCATAACTGATCTATTCTGGCTGTTAACAAGCCACGTGTCCATGCATCACTATACGTTATTAGGGTTTAAATAATCCTCCAACAGGAAGACAAATCGAAGCCGTATACTGGTTTTTTTTTTTTTTTAAGAAAAACTTTGTTTGATTCTAGGTTTCTTGATAGAATTTGTAAAAGGGAGATCTCCATGAATCTATACCTTCCCACCCGGGTACCGATTTGTTAAAAGGATCAACTATGGTTTACTTTGATGACATATCGATATTTATATTAAATTCGTGTAGTTAAATGTTAAATTTATAATACTATAAGTAAAATTTATATAACGTGCAAGTAGATGTCTCTCTTTTTAATTTTTTTTTTTTTAAGAAAAACTTTGTCGGATTTTAAGTTTCTTAATCAAATTTGTAAAGGAATATGTCAAAGATTCTATAATCATCATTCAAATGCTGTTGATTTCATAAAAAGTTCATTGTTACTTTGATATATCCATATTAACGTTAAATTTATAATATCATTAGTAAACTTTACATAAATGTTATATTTATGAAATTTAACATCTAGTTACATTAAGTTGAACAGTAATTTAGTTCATGCAATCTATATATAATTAGATAATCAACTACTTAAAAAATTGATTTCATAAACAGTGAATTGAAGTCTAGACAGGGAGCATCATGTGTTTAGTCTATCAAGATTCCCAACATCCTAACTTTTATTATAAATAAAGTTATAGAATTAATATATAGAGGAGGTGACCCAACTAGAAAGGAAAGGGATCGAAAACATGAACATGAACATTGGTCGTGTTGAATTTTGATTGGTTTTGTGCATATACATATTCAACCATTTTGTTTGTTCTATATATAATAACATTGTTTTTCTGTTGCAAATTAAAGGGCCCTAGACCGGAAATTTTGAAAATCAAATAAGGAATGAAGAAAATGATAGATGCATGGTGGTGGTGGAAGCGAAAAGTAGTAATGCCATAAACAGTCTTGGTCGGCAACAAAATCAGTGACTGATCTTGTATTAGCCAATAGCAAGGTAACACATTCTTAATTATTCTTAAAAATAAATTACATATATCGTTTTAGTTCCAACGTATTTCTGAAACTTTCGAAAGACTTCTGAAATGCATCAAATGTATCATAGCAATTATGAATGAAATTTTAATGATAAAAACACAAAAATTTTAAAACTATAATTTTATATAAACTGAAAAAAAAAAAAAAAAAAAAAAAAGATGGTTAATTTTAGAGAACCACCCTCCAATGACAAGAAAATCAATTACTAAATTCAGCAAAAATATATTCTTAAATTTTTTTGAACAATTAACAATACATAAGAAAAGATATAGACAACTAAAATTTAGGCACTAATTATCCGTTCTCTTAAAACTAGAATTGCACTACTAGATAAGATAAATAAACCACATCCACTAACTTAAGCTTAAAATTAAGAAGTTAATGGTGGTATGAATTTCTAAATTAAAATAAATAAACTATAATAAAAATAAACAAATGCTAGACAACCTAAAAACTTAACTCAAAAACCAACTTAAATAACGTGGATCACATCATCTCATGATTTGTATGATAATAACAACTCTCTTGTTATATATTTGAGCTAAATTTTGAATTAATTATTTGGGTTATATAGTATTACTCATAAAATTAACAACTAAATATGCAAATTGATTTAGATATAAAAATAGGATCATAACATTCGTATACAAAACTTTAACTTTGTTTCCTATTATTTTTCGTATATCCAATTAGATTAATTTATTTACACATCATATACCATACAGGCATGCGTCTAATGCTCCCTAAACTCATCTTTCTTCTTTGTATAATGCGTTTGATGCACCCTATACTCAGCTTTCTTCGTGTAAAAGGTGTAACGTAATCGAAAATTTTCATTGAGATGCTAAAATCGATGGTAACTGGTAAGTTAGTCCAACAACTAAGCAGAAATATTTATAAAGTGGAAAGAGTTACTTCTACTTGTCCATGAAAATTGTTGACTTTTGATATCCTGGACTGGACCCCTGCAGGCTTCTTGTTATAAATCACTTAACTATTTTAGACCTTTAATTTTATTTTTTCTCTCTTTAGAGAAGAGTCGTGTTGGACTTTTTTAGTTGAAATAATGAACATCAAGGTTTCTAATTAATTAATATATGGAAAATAAATTTGATTGAAACCACAAAAAATGGCGAGCTGCGGTTCTGGTATTTTTATTAATAGGGATATGATATTTATTAACTACCTTGATTTCTTCCATGTGTTAATATACTTGAAATAATTTTCAAATACTTTGACATCCTAAAACTTTGAAAACTGTATTCGGCAAATCTTTTTGAGTGATTCAAGCCAAATGCCAAGCACACATTATTGACATTTATGAGAAATTGAAGAAAACTAAATTAAAATTGAAATAATATATTGTTTGATTTCGACAGATAAATTTACACCCGACCTTTCGATGTAAGAAGTTATAGTAATCATTCCATAATCTTCAAAAAGATAATCATATATATATATATATATATATATGTGTGTGTGTGAAGAATTACAAGAATTATTATACTAGGACTGACGAGACCTGCCAAGATCAAACAATACATGTGCAGTCTGGATATCTACTCATATAATTGGAGATAACTACTCCCACGACCGGGAAAGAAAACTCCTTACACATGCTTGTAAAATGTGCATGATGAGATTTGAACCCCTCACCATTTAGGTGGAAGGGAGGTGTACTACTAGCTCTGCTAAGAGGTGATATGTAGATAATCATATATATTAAATAAACATTTTGAGGACAGTTCAAAGCATGGGATTTTTTTTTTTCTTTTAATAATTTATATTATACCTTTTTTGTATGGAAACTCTAGTTGTTAGTATTTGAACATATCTCTGTCCTAGTTAGTTTCAAGACGGGACGGGACGGGACAGAATAGAACAAGTTGTTCTGTATTGTGTTTAAAATGTCTGTGACAAAACTATTAACTGTACTGTTATACGTTTAGTATGGCTAGAATAGGACGAGACAAGAGGTTCAAATGACCAGATTGCCCTATTATCATAAATTTTTTTAGTGAAAGACTTATTTATCATTTTTATTGTTTTTAAATCAATTTTAATTTCATAAAATATATTTTTAACAAAGTGTAAATATACTGGAGATTCAACATTGAATTGCTAATGAACTTCTTTAATCTGGACTAAAAACTTTACCATTAGTTTCATATTATAAGAACTAGAGATGCACGTTCGGGGAATGAGAATGGATATAGGTCCCCCCATCCCACCCATCCCACTTCCCCCCCCCCCCCAATTTTGGGGGGACCTATATCCATCTTCCTCCCCTAGAGATGCACGTTTGGGGAATGAGGATGGATATAGGTCCCCCCATCCCCATCCCAATCCCACCATCCCCCCCATTTTCCGGGAAAATGGGGATGGAGAATTTTGGGGGGACCTATATCCATCCCCGTCCCCAATTCTCCATTTTTTCTGTTTTTTTCCCGTTTTTCCCCATTTCCCCGTTTCCTCATTTTACTAAAATTTACAAATTAAATTAAAAAAACAAACATTCTATTACAAATACAAAAAAAAAAAAAAAAAATTCATTGGTGCATTTTATATAAAATGTGTATACATACTTAGGGAGTTAGGGTTTTCAAAGAATAAACAAAAAAATTAAAAATATATATTATAATTATATTTATATATGTTTAGAGGACATGGGGAAATGGGGATGGGGGACCTCCCCCCATCCCCCCCCCCATTTCCTTATTTTTCCCAAAAAAAAATCCCCAAATAGGGATGGGGACGCGAGGAATTGGGACCCAGGGAAAAATGTGCATCTTTAATAAGAACTGGAATCAGAATTTTAGTGGTCAATTTTAATACTTAATTATAGTCAATTTTAATACAAAATCTCAACCCAAAACCAACAATCATGCAAGAACACAGCAGTTCCCGCAAAACTACAATAGAAACACAACAAAACTGGAAAAACACCCCTTCCAAATCTCTTTCAATCCTTATACACGAATAAACTAAACTAATTATCAAAAAAAATTGGTGAAAGAAATCAAAATCCCAAATCAAGAACCCTAAATCGAAATCTCTGAAACCTAAATCGAAATCCCCAAACCCCAAATCGAAATCTCAAAATCCAAAATCCCCAAACCCAAAATCCAAAATCCAAATTCCAAATTCCAAAATCCAAAATTGAAATCCCAAAATCCAAAATCGAGAGAGAGAGAGAGATAGAGAGAGAGAGAGAGAGAGAGAGGATATATAGAATGAGGGATATCGCGGATCCTCGTCGGCGGCCAAGCAACAGTTGAGATAGAGAGAGAAGCGATGTCAAGCTTGGTTTCGACTGTGAGTTGTGGCGGTTTAGAGAGAAGAACAATGATCCAGTTGGAGAGAAGAGAGAAGAGAAGAGAAAGAGAATGGGTTTTAATTTATATCGGACATATTTGTAATTTTTTGAAATGTTAAAGGGTAAAATCGTCTTTTTAAGACTTGTCCCATGCCAATGGACAACTTGGCCGAGGGTCTAGGGTGGGACAGTTTTTTGAGATTTTTGCCCCACCTTATCCCACGTACACTAATATCACGCCAAACGTGGGACAAGAACAAACTGTCCCACGTTGTCCTATCCTATCCCGCGTACTAAACCCCCCATAGAGAGAGCAATATTACCTGGCTCAGGCTGCAGACTATTAAGATACAAAAAAAGTTCATATTCGGATTTAAATATAAAATATTCAATACCTTAACTTGTTAATAAAATAGTAAATTGTATTATACATATATATACGGAAATTTTCCTATGAGGATGCCCTGATATAATTATATAAGGATATTGAATGTGAGTCACTCGTTTTACATACTTTGACTTGGTATATATGCACTTGTCAAATCACTTTTATAAATGAGTAACTCACATTCAATATCCTGATAAAGTTATATAAGAATGTCTTGATAGGAATGAGACCGTATATATATATATATATATTCATATGATCCCATGCGTAATTTTGTATGTAAATTCAAGTCCCTTTTACTAATAAAATCGTAAAGTGTGAGAGAGAATTTCCCTTGATGCATGTTTTGAGATTTGTTATCATCGGGACACTACTTGTAGTGATTGATGATCTAATCAGGTTCCAACAGACTATCTTGATCTAGCCGGTGTTGGTTTTAGAAAAGAAAAAAAGAAAAAAAAAAAATTCTTGATTTTGTTTGTTTTGGAAAGACTAAATAGATTGGGAAATTGTGGCGGAAAAAACAACAGCAAGGTATTCTCGGATTTCACTCTCTGTTGTCTTCCTCTTCCAGTTTTCATGGTTCGTGTTGTTGTCTCTTTCGTATATATGAAACTGCATATACAATGAAACCAGTCCACACCTAACCTAACTCAAATAATCAACACTCGAATGAAGAGAAACATTGGAATCTTAAGAGACCATCACACGTGGCACCAATTTCCAACGTTAAATATTACATGTTTATATTATATAGTACTATATCATATCGAACCATATATATCTTTGTGTTTGTGTGTTGATCCCATTAAATCAAATCTTTTTAAGTTCTCTAGAACATGCACCACACGGCCAGTAGTCATAGATATGACCCCAGTTAGGTCAGCTTAAATTTCTCTTAATTAATTAATTAATTACACAATGATTCTTAAATCGTCACACAAATTCAATGCTTCTATATAATTAATTATATGTAGTCTATATATATATATATATATATATATATCTCATCTTTTAACCTCCTAAAAGATTCTAAAAGGTTCAAAGAGATAGAGAGATATTAATTAGAAAAATGTTTCTTTTCTTAAAATCTTTGTCAAGATCAGTCCACCACGAAGAACAACAAGATCAACCAGATGAACAGAAGTACTTGAAGAAGATTGATAATGGTATGTCACTAACGGTGTGGAGAAAATCACTTGTCACTAGTTGTAATGGTTTCACAGTGATTGATTCCCAAGGAAATCTAGTTTATCGAGTCGACAATTACATCGGACACCCTGAAGAACTCACTCTCATGGATGCCTCTGGGAAATCTCTCCTCACCATGCGACGTCGCAAGGTAAAAACCATATTCCTTGTGCTATCGCCGTAATACAGGATCTGTATAGTTACAGGATATCTGTGTAGTTATAGATGGTTGCTTTTGCTAATTTTTCGTTATTGAACTTGTGTTTTGCAGAAGCTGGCAATGGTAGATAGCTGGTTTGTCTACGAAGGTGATCGTGATCATGAGAATTGTAGAACAACAACGACAACAAAAAAGAGGCCTGTTTTTTGTGTGAAGAAGCACATTAACATTTTACAGTCGAATTCAAATGTTTTGGCTCACGTATGTAATTATCACGGGAGGTCAAGCAAGAGATTTGCGTACACAGTCGAAGGGTCGTATATGAATCGATCATGTAAAGTGTTGGACGAGTGGAGGAGAGTGGTGGCGGAGATCAGGAGGAAGGAGGCGGCGAAAACCGGCGTTTCGTTTGGAGTTGACGTTTTTGTTTTGGTTGTAGAGCCTGGTTTCGATCCTGGATTTGCAATGGCTTTGGTTTTGTTGTTGGATCAAATGTTTTCTTAGTTTTTTTTTTTATTTTTTTATTTTTTTATTTTATTAATTTTTATTGTTTTTGTTCTTTTGTGATGACGATGTTTCTTGTAAAAGGAAATTATGTTGTTTGAATGAGAGAGTAGCAAATGGTTTTGTAATTTAAAGGCCAATTATTGAATGACACGTAATGAAATCATGACCATTGATTTTTATTTTCTCTAATTTAAAAAAGAAAATAGAGATGGAGATGCGGGGTATCGATCCCCGTACCTCTCGCATGCTAAGCGAGCGCTCTACCATCTGAGCTACATCCCCGTCTTGCTTAGATTCTGTACGTCAATTATATAACTCCATAGTAATTAGTTGTTGAAATCAGTTGACAAAATTCCTAATTACATTTACATAAAAAATGCAATAAGGATGCACTCCATTTAAATGGAGAATGACACTATTATATTGGGGGATGGAACAGGATGAATACAATCCTAATATCGTAATATGGGGTTATCTAAAATATTTAATGTAATTGGATTTTTTTTAAATATCTTTCAAGGTTTAATTATCTCTTTGAATAGCATACCATTCTAGATGTTATAGTTGCATTTTTCCCCTATAAAGTATAAAAATTAACATATTTTTCATCGAATACCAGGATAGACGGAGCGGGAATATATTTTCCTACCTCAATTCAAGGATACTTAGATTTGGGAGTGGATACATGAATGAGGATATATATCTCAAACAGATAAAGAGATAGAAATATATATATCAAACGGATATATAGATATAGATGCATTTCTCAAACGGATACATGAATGGATATCAGGGTATCCATCCTCGATCCCCACTCCATTGTCATACCTACAATGTCTAAACAAAGTATAAATAGTTTGGAGAAAAAGAGAAAGATGGAGAATAACTGAAATTTCTATTGCCTCATCAAATGCTTTATACAAGGCAAAGAATTCCCTACTGTAGTCTACAAAGTCTCTGTTGTTACAATATCATAACCCTGTCCTGTCCACCTCCTACTACAGGTACTTTTACAATATCATTATCATCCTCTTCTACAACCCTTGCTATACTATTCCCCAACTACAGGTGCAATATATACAGACCAACCAGTTTTGCTGGTAACCCACACAGTCATTTGTAAATCACAACAATTGTATCGATACAGTATTGATCAGTCCAGCTTGTACTCCCTTCCCTTATTATCCCAATCTGTCGGCATTATTTTCATTGCTTCTGTTGACTGTTGCTAGCCTTATCTGAAACCCTAGTAGCGGGCGGTGGCATCATACATGATTGCCGCAAGATGTCGGAAGTCGCATGTCTTGTTTCTGCAATCAAGTCTCTGACTGATCTGTTGGGTGATGATCTACTCGATTTTGGGGTAGACCAATTTATGGATCCTTTTCTAAGACCATTGATATGAGAAAATTCCTTTTTATTCTCACCGGTGGAGAGTTTGGGCCTCTTAGTGGGTGTTGTGTGGTTGACACCAACTCTCAAGTGATTGTCAGAAGATGCCAACAACGACATCCGTTCTGTTGATGATAGTTCTTCAGGTTTTTCAATTGATTTTGACTTGCGAGCCTTCATAGCCTTTTGTGAAGGCTTCTTTGACCACTTTACACTTCCATTAGGGTTTCGCCTCAAGGATTGAGTTGACATGTCACACAGCGTTTGAGCAGCAGCTAACACTTTAGGACAGTGCTCAGCTGTTACAAAAAAAAAAGAACACATTACAAATTGTCAGACATATGAGAAAGCCGAATAGAAATTTATTTTACAAGCAAATTGTATTAAATCTGTGAAATTCCTTCAAGAGTGTACAATGTACGATAACTATCAGTATAAGGTGTTCAGGTATGAGGCCAAAAAGAAACCTCTTTCGACAGAAACCACCCAGCATAGTTGCTAGGCTTTACTACTCATTTACAAAGTTCATGCCACGCATGACACGTCCCTTAATCAAAACTAATAGCCACCTGCCTAGATCTTAATCTATGTTGGCTAGTTTTGAGATTAGACAGCATATGGCATATACCAAGGACTACTAATTTTCAGATTGAAGAAAAGAACAAAATTTCATGACTATGCATATGTTGATGAGCTGGTGCAAAGGTAGGGAAGAGATATTAAGAGACAGGTATATGCATATAGAAAGTTGGCACAATTCAAAAGAGCTACTAGTATTGGCAAATCGTACCATTTACTTGATCCTTTTGCCCAACTCCAGATGCTGCAAAATAAAAAACATAAAAAAAAAAAAAAAAATTCTTCATTTGAACTAAAAACAGATGATAGATTTTACTATATACACATATATTATATATACATACGTGAGTATATCTACATATTTGCAGACATAGAGATACAGACATGACCAACCAGGGTTCAGTTAGGAAGAAAAAAAAAATCACTCGCAAAACCATCATTCCAGTAATACGTACCTAGATTAACAAGAGAAGCTTTAGAACTTTTTAAAGATGAACCCCATTCATGCCAAGGAATGCTGACAGATGAAGATGGGGGAACCAGGCCCAGATCATAAGTGAGTGACTCCAAGTTTGTAAAACAGTCAGTTGAAGTCCCGTGAGAGATGGCACTGCTCTCAATTCTCTCCCATCGACCTTGGCATGTACTCCTACTTGTTAAAAGCTTAACTGCATCAGGATTTGTTCTACAGTGCCCGTTGAAAGTATGTGACCATGGAAATTGTGGCAAGCTAGGTCGGCGAGAAATTTGCTTGCCTGAACGTATATCAGAATTGGTCCTTGAAGATGCAGAAGGCTTGGTGGCTTCCAGAAGCAAGGCCTCCAAATCCTTGGGTGGAGGAAGTGCTAACCGTTCAAAAATATGTATAGGTTGATACAATGGAAAATCAAGTGGATTGACAGGAGTTCCAGGCTTGCTGCAAGGTTCCTGGATGATCAATCATTAACTTTTAAAATGATTATCCATCAAAGGGAAAACATAAAACAAAAACCAAAAAAAAAAAAAACATATCAGGTGAACACAATTCTAAGGATTCCTGGTGGAACCCAAAACATCGAGTATAATGGTTCATCTGCCAATGGATTATGGATGATGCAATTGATCTGGTCAAGAGACTGAAATTTTCACAGATTTCAAAATATATTAAAATTTCTTACATATAGTCAAGTCAGATCCATGAGTAGCTTTCTAATGATTTACCAGGTAAATCATCAAATTTCTAATTATAGTCAAACTGAGACAACAAATAAAGCTAAAATATCCATCCAAGATCATAGATCGCTTCTCATGACTAACCTTGTCACATGAAGATAGAATTGTTGTGCAGGAATCTCTTTGATCAGAATTAACACCACTTGATACTAAAGAAACTGAGCTTGGTGGAGACACGAGCAAATTATTGTTGGAACTGCTATCCATCTCGGCGTAATTTGGGGACTGTACAGGCTTTGAACGCGGAAGAATGGTGCAGGCCTTTCTAACTGAAAGCAGAAAATTTTCGTTCTTATTTGCTGCTTTGTTTCCTTTGTCTTTGTTTAAACTAGGACAATCATAAGAGCCATCAAGGAGGTCTTTCAAAGATAATCCATCTACAAGATTTGTCACATCATTAACATCTGACTTCAGACCATATAATCCTGAAATTGATGACAAAAGGTGCATGTATGAATTTCAGGATTATACAAATAAAATAAGGAAAGTTGGCTACAATACAAACAAAAAATGAAGTACTTAAAGTCCAATTGCATACAAATTAGTGAATTACTCTTCGTAACTCGTTTTTGGCTTGAAGCCTCGGACCTAAGATCATATTTCTTTAGCTTAAAAATCAGTAGATTCTGTTTTAGATAGGTAAGAGTGATAACACTAAATTGAACACACTCAATAAAAACACCGAACTCTGGAAAAATTAAGAATAATGATCTTCGAGCCTTCGACTTCCAATATAGATGTTTCAATCCCACAAAAAACTGAGTGCATAGACGAAGACTTAATGGAAAGAAATAAGGGAAAGACATAAAAAGGATATATATGTTTATGATAAAATGACAATATTGTACCATCCCATGGATTTACGAAATACATCTGTCAAATAATTGTGCAGCAAAACACATATGGTTACAGCAGGGCAAATAGAAACTTGTTTTGTTCTCCTGATAAACAACCTTTAGTACAAAAAGAAAAGAAGAAGATATCAGGATGAATAGAAACTCTATACAATTGAAAGGAAAAACCCAACAACCAACTAAAGCCCACAATTACAAAAACCACAAGAATCAACATCAGCTTATTAGGTTTTTCATCAGCATTTACCAGTTCCAAGCTTAAAAAAATAGGATGCTAATAAACCTGGTATATGGCTCTAATAATGTGTAGACATATCTTCTACAGTTAGGATCTACACAATAAGGAAATCATTATATGTTCAAGCAAAAATTCTCTTACTAGTCATATTATGGAAGTATTCGTTGGCACAGTACCTACATCTTACCCTCAACAACTTATCCATAAACATCTTCCCACGGAGTAGGCAGAGAGAAATTCAAAGCAGCATAGTAATTAAAGACATTGTCAAAGAAATGCGGATAAAAACTAGCAGCTGCATCAATGTCATACCAAAAAAGTTGTTCCCTCCAGCAGCTGAACCGAAGCTTGCCAAGCCTGCCTTTATGGAGAAAGGATCGTATTTACCCTTCATAGGAACTTTAAAGTTTCTTTTATCACTTCGCCTGCCACTACAGTTGTTCTTTTGTTTTGCCATTTGACTTTTCTCTATAATGCATGTTACAAAAATGAAAGAAAAAGGCAAATAATTAGTGAAAAATTAGACGAGCTGCAAGAATTAGACATGTGCCTTGAAATCTTATAAACATATCCAAAAATCTAGGAAGACCACAGCTAAAAAGTAACTTGACAAACCAATCAATGAATTTTCCCAAATCAAAATATGATGACTTCAAAGTGATTGAAATAAAGAATAATTAACAAACAAACCTCTCTGGTATAACAGGAAAATAACACTAAAGTGATGGTAAGCTTATTTAATCATGGTTATTCTCAAAGCCTCGTTAAATCTAAGTGAGGCTAACCACACTCCACATTGGAGTATTAAATGATTTCCATTAATATTTCCATATAAACCTTTAGGTTTACACTTTTTTTTTAATTATTTTTTTTTTTTAAAGAAGATTTACACATAATTTAGGAAAATGACAATTACTTTGTTTGCTTTCTCAATGAAAAATGCTAGTAGTCGCAGCTCGCAGGATATCCAAATATAGTGAATAACTATGTCGCATGTTAAAAACCAACATATGCATATAAGGAAATCAGGTTACCCTACATCACGACAAAAGACACCTCAAGAGGAAGCTTGGCTTATCTGTTCAACTAGAAGAACAACATGCAGCTGATTACATTAAACGGTTATCTTAATTTCAGTGTGGATAAAGTTATTACCTAAAGAGTTACATTTTGTAGGGCAGGGTCCTACATTATCAGATATATCCTTTACGTCATCAACTCCAGCTGAACTCATATTATCTTCTAATTGAGCCAGCCTAGGTCTCTTCGAACCTCCACTACTACTTCTCGACACTTTTCCTGATCTTCGTTGTACCTGCACAACCTCCGACCTAGAAGTTGCTGAAGGGAAATTTGATCCCCTAGACTGAAGTTGTTCGGATAAGTCATCAGCCTGAATGCAAGGCAGCTGATCATCATGCTTGGGGAGTTCAGTTTCTGGAAGTTTATCCCATGAAGCTGACTCTGAATCATTGACAGTGCTTGTCGCATCTGCCAAAAACAGTTTTTCAAACAATCAAGAATATGCATAACAGTAATATTCACCCATAATCCATTATATTAACATTTCAAGCACATAACAGAAGCAAAGTTAACATGAAAAATCTAATCAACAACTCAAAAATCTTTAAAAGAGCAAAAGCCATAGGCGTTCAACTAAATGCGAAAAAACATGCAACATTAGGCAGAGAAATACAGTCGAAAACATACAAGCAATCAGCAAACTTTCAAATTCTCGAATCTAATAAACAATTAAGTTAACTGAAAATTAAGAAATTCAACCTTTTTGTCTAAGAAAAGTGGTGCAACTGTTAACAAGAAGCGAAACGCGACTACTAGTCTCACAAGCGGCAGCGCCGGCGCCGGCGGCGACCACCTCGACCTGGTTCACCGTAGCTCTACCGAAACCCTCGGATCCCATAATCCTCGGAACAACCACCGGATAGCCCAGCTCCGCCGCATCCATCACCGCAAAACACAGCAACAGCGGAAACAGACAGAATCATCATCAAATTGACTATAGCTCATACTCATCATCGTCGGCGATCTGGAAAAAAAAAATCTAGTGCGTCGAATTGGTTGTGTTTGAACACGAGTGACAGAGTAGTGAGACAGACTGTGAAATAGAGAAGAAGTGATGAGAAAAAATGGAGTGTTTGGGTGCAGCAGAAACAGAGAGCATGGCAGTGTTGTTGTTGTTGCGGCTTCTGCCAGGTGTAGTGGAGGCGAGATTGGGTGGCGATAGCTAATTCTAGGGCACAAAATTTGGGCGAGAAATCGAGAATGATAAGTATTTATAGTTTTCGGGAAAAAGGACAGCTGTGTGTGCGTAGTTTGGAACTAAATCCTCGGTTATTTTTTTGGGGGACGTATTCCGGTGTGGTAGGCGTCAGAGGAATCCAAAATGTCTGGTTTTATTGACCTTTTGTCATGTTGACGTGGCGTTATCCGCTTGAACAGATTCGATCCTGTGCGTTTCCATATGGAAAAATGACCAATTGTGATTTTCCACGTTTGATGATAGCTCTTTGGTGTGTGATTTGCGAGCATAGAATTACTTAAATGACCTTAGAAGGTCCACGTGTTGGAATTTAATTAATGGATTAACATGCGAACATCAGCAGTGTGAAAGTAGCCGGTTTGTCATTTTATTTTACAATTACATCTATGCCCCTCTATTGATGTAACTCCGTCAGTGTCTAGTGTTCTTTCCGTCCGTATACAGTTAAAACTGCCGCTGCTGTAATGAATAATTAATGAATTAACAAAATTAAAATTATATTTTTTATTAAATTAAAGGATTTGCAATTTATTACAGACTTGGAAAAAAAAAAAAAAAAAAAAATTCTGCAACTTAAAGAAACATTATAATGAGATTTATGTAACACAACTTAATTAATCAATATATGAAAAAATAGAACTGTTGACTTTATTTTTTATTTTAGTCAACGGCCTCCTAAGTCGTGACAATATTCATTATTCAGGATGGGCCGTGGGTTATGATATTAGGTATATAGTAGCTTTTCTAATTATTTGTCTTTTGAAAAAATATATATATTATAATTATTGTCTGGAAATGGTTAATTACTGGTTTCAAAATACTGTCGGTGAAACGGTTGGCTGCTACTATTAACAAAGTTTTAGTATTTTAGATGTTGATAACAAAGTTTAAGATCCTTTTGATGTTAGATAATATAATATTTTATAAACTTGTATAATAACATGATCTACTATGCATTATTCTGGCAGTCGAAATGGTGGATTCCCCCACAAAATTACAATATCTCCCTCTTTATATCAAAGTTGCTTTGGCATCATATTTTATTTATCGTTAACGACACAATTTAATCATTTAGAATGATCTCTCAAGATAGGTATAAATTTATTGAAAAATAGTTACTATAACCATTTTTATTTTTTATTTATTTGACAATCTCTCTAAATAAGTATAGACTTGTCGATAAATGATATATTTCATTTAACCCATTCATGTTTCCTATGATTATCTATTTCGGTTTTCTAGGGTCCTCGATTGTAAAGGACTCTCAAATTGTAATTAAAAATATTTTGATTTTAAAATATAGTCCATATAAAATTTTAAACAAAACATGTTCATAAATGACTTTAAAATGGTCCATCATACACATATAATTTTTCTTTAAAGGCTCAATAATGGAAACTCAACTCATAAATAACTTTAAAAATGATCCACCATACACATAATTTTTTTAAAATGCCCACTAATGGAAACCTATTTATAATTCTTACAATAACAACGACATTAGATCAAAGGTGACGGTAGGTTGAATCCTATCAATAAACTCAATACTATTTTGATACGGAAATTTATAAGTCATTGTTTCAAAGGTAATTAAATCAATACTTTTTTTTTTTTTCCGAAAACTCTTTTTTATTTTATTTTTTATGTAAGCTTAATTAGTACTTTTGCTTTTAAAGATATGACACGAGTAAGGTTTAAATGATATATTATTTGATGCAATTATCAAAATTTTATTTTGGTAACATTTTTTTTGCTATTTTTTTTTTTCCGTTATAGTATTGAGTTTGAGTTATTACATTAATTTTACAAGTATTTACTAGGAAAAAAAAATCAAGTAAAAATACATAGAGTATCGATGACCTCATTTTCTATAGTTCGTCTCGGGTCCCGAAAATCCCAGTACCAACCCTACTTGGCCCTAATTATTGACTTGAATAAAATATGACTTGTTTTATATTATTATAGTGAATAATTCATAAATAGAAGTAATTTCATGTGTTGAGATTTATACCTTAAAACTTGTAACTTGTAAATGTCATAAATCCATTAATAAAAGAAGTAACATTTTCATTCAATAAATATGACTCATATGTTTATATTATATGTACTAAACATCCAATATTGCTAGATGTAAATCTCAAATCGAGTATATGAATGTCATATAGAGAGAAATTCAGTTTTAGATATGCAATCTAAAGAGTCCGTAAAAAGCAAATAAAGCTAGGTACTTTATTTGTGGTTAATCTATAGTTGTGGTCCATTTCGTAATATACAGTGGTCTTATCCTAGACCACTCATATAAAGATATAAGAATGAAGGCACCTTATATGATATGATCATATAAGACTGGGGCACGATCTATATGAATTTATCATCAAGATTCCTTTCATATAGAGATTCATATATATCGACAAATGATGACTGTATATGGGTGATCTAAATCCTGAGTATCTTACTGACTCTTTCAAGTTATATCGTGTTTCTTGACATATTATGGGTGAGATCAGAGTAGCATTCCTGATCAATAACTCTATATCTTGGAATCACGGTTTGACTTATTGCTGGGAAGATATGCACGCAATAGAGGAATCCACTATTTCTTATGAGAAGTAGATAAATAGTTCCTTTAAAGGTTGATCCAGGACTCAAACGATTAAGAGCATTCTCCTTCTTTCGTAAAGGAATGAGGGATATAATTATTCATTAGAGAATCAATGATACTTAAAGAAAAATATATAATTAGAGAGATATAACGAACTTTATAACCTAACTCTAATTATGAACTACTTGTGGAGAATCATACTATATAAAATAGCTATATCAATAGACATTGATATTTTGGTTGTGTAAAACATCTACAGTAATGAGAGTATAACCTCGGGTTTTTAGTGGAATAACTCTGAAGTTAATAATCGTGAAATATTAAGTAAAGAGTTTAATTAATTTTTCTAAGTATTATTGGAGCTCAAAACTGTGGGTCCATTAGGTCCCTTTGTTAACCATTTACGGTTATTGGAAGCAAGGCTCATGGTGAATTGGATGGTCCAATTAATTATGTTACGAAAGTAACTTATATATATTATGGGCATTTAATTAAATGATTTGATTATTTAATTAATAAATTATTTAATTGATTAAGTAAATATAATTAAATAATACGATTATTCAATTGACAAATTAATAATTATTAATTATTAATTGTTAATTAGAGGTTATAGGTTATAGGTTCGAACTATGACTAAAATAAAATGATTAAAAATAATAAAGATTATTTTAAATCCTAAGGGTCAAAGGTTAAACACCTAGTGGTGACCAAATTAAAAATAATAAAAAGGATTTATAATCATATTTTGACTTGGTTAACTAAACCCTAGGATCCTGTTATATAAGATATATTCATCAGGAAACAAAATAAACTAACCCTAATATATATATATATATAGAGAGAGAGAGAGGAAGAGAGAGAGAGAGAGAGAGAGAGAGAGAGAGAGGTGCGGCAAGGAGAAGGAGAAGAAGAAAAAGAAAAGAAATTTTTTTTTTTGGCTTAAGACTTGGCTGAACCCTAGCAAGTGGACAAGATGTTGTCTTCTCCATCTCGTTCAAGAACTCCCGGAATCTGTGACATGTGCCCATATACAGTTGCTAGATCATAGGTCATATCTCGGAATGCTTAGTGGTGAAGGATTGAAAAGAAACGAATGAGAGATCTTCAAATGTATGAAAACAAATCTCTCCTCATATTCGTGTATACCAAAAAGGTCCGAGATAATTTTTTAAAAACCTTTTTTTTTTCTGCTGCACGACTTACTCACTTACATCACGGCATTTCATTTATTCGGTAGATCCTTACCCTATTAATTACCAAATTTTTATCGAAATGCATTTACGTGTTCTCAAACGTTTTTTTTTTTTTTTTTGACAATATTTATTAATTCGGGACTATGTATATATTTTTTTTAAAGCTTTCGCCATTGGTAGAATTCGAACCATTGATCTGAGAGGCCCTAAGCTCGTCCATCTACCAGCTGAGCTACGTCCATGTTGGCACGTGTTCTCAAACGTGAATATCATGGATATATATATATATATAGAAGAAAAATGTGAAATGGTTAAGTGATTACTTCGTCATAAAATTGAATTATTGTTCTCTGATGTCCATGGTATTGGTTAGTGGCAAAAATTTGATTTCAAACTCTTAATTGTGTTGTCAAGTACTCAAGTTATATAATAATATATTAATAAAAAAAAACAAAAAAAAAAAAAAAAAAACTAGTCATTGTGTATGTGTGTGTCATCGATGTTATTGTCCAAAATTCCAAATGTCAATCATTTATGTATCAAAATATAACAATACAGTCTTACAAAAAAATAAAAATACAGCATATCCAAATATATTAATGTCACGATTCACGCATTCGAATCATTATCTAAGTATTTTCATTTAAACTGAGTGGCAGACTAGCAGTTATGTGGACATTACTAGATCATTTCATTTTTGTTTCCTCCTAAATCTTCAATTGAGTATTGAGGAAATAATCTGAGATTAAAAATGTCACATAACATAAGTGTGATATTATTGATTCAGATACAATTATTAAAATAAAGAATATTAGTTTTATTTTTATTTTTATTTTTATAAATAAATAATATTGTTTTTTTATATATATAAAATAAATAATACTAGTTATTATAGAAAATTTAAAGTAAATAACCATTTAGACAAATTAAGTTAGTCACATCAATTTAAAGTAAATAATTAACATCAATGTTGTTGTACCTAATTTTCGAGTGTACTCCATGCCATCCCTAAAGTCAAAGCGGGCTCACATGAATGATCGGATTCATTCCGTCATAACTCGACCATGAGATCCGACCAATAACTCGAAGAGAGACTATAATTCGAGATACGGGTAAAACGCAACTATATTCGACTTAAGGATGACCATAGCCAACTTATGGTCAGGTGTCATTGACAGCGAAAATAGACTCAATTGGTCACGTGACACAATCAACATGCCGATCATCTCTTATTAGCATATAATATGATCGTTTAATGCTTGCATACCTTGAAAAAACTCATATATCAAAGTTTATTTATACCATTTATAGACAATATGAGGTTTGTCTAATAGTAAACCCATCACACTTTTACTATAAGAATACGGGTTTGAGTCCTTTATTATAAAAAAACTCTAAATTTATATAATAGTATAATGCTTCAATATATATATATATATATATATAAAATATACCATCTATAGAATGAATATTAATTAAAGGCTAACAACTATTAGACGTTATAAGCATTCGACATAGATAATTAACGTGAGAAGCACTTGAGTGCTAAAGTGTTGGTTGCTTGGATACGCCCATTCCCTTCTAAATATGTGAATCATTCTCATAACAAGGCATAAAAGATTTCAAGTAATACATCATTTCCCCTGTTTCATTAGAGTACATGTCGGTCACCAATCGACGCTCCTAATAATGTTTCAGATTTTTCAGTTCTCTATAGTTACCGAGTTACTCAAGCTATCCAAGTGACTTAAGATATCACATCATTGCCATTTTTTTTTTAATCAAAATCCACGTAGTTGATGACATTTTACAGGTTTACGTTTATTAGAGATTGATTAGTTAACCTTGTTTACGATTCACTTTATGTTGATAATTAAATTTATATGTTAATATATGCATAAAAGGATTTTAAAATATTGTTTAAATTACATAGCGTAACGGTGAATTTATACCGTATATAATTCATAAAATCCCATCAAAATATCAATAACTTTTTAAAAAACTCAGAATATAAGAACATAGAACAAAGCAAGAATAAAGTTGATACTATTTGACAAATTAAAGTATAAATATATATATATTTTAAAATTATTTAATTACTTCAACCATAACCAAAAAGAGAAAAAGAAAAAGAAAAAAAAAAGAAAAAAAAGAAGCAAGCCGGACCACTAACTAATAGACCGTGTTACGTAACATCACAACTAACACGATAAATCAAATATTGATATTATCCTATCTTAATTCTTACAACAAAAGACAACAAAATAATTCAACCACCGCTGTAAATTAAAAAAAAAAATCTGGACCGTCCAAACAAATCACGGAAATATCATTATCATGGAAGCATCATTACAAAAAGAAGTCGTTGTATCGTGGCATCTCTCTCTCTCTCTCTATTCATTCACAAACCATTTGACCCACGCACGTGCAATCTGCATGCTCCTCCCAACTTTGCAGATAGGGTTTGTCAAAACCATTTTCTTCGATTTTTGTTATTTTGATTCTTCTAGGGCTTGTTAAATAGTGTCCCCACCACCAATCCTCACGCTCTCTCACACACAAAACCAAACGTCATAACAAGTTGAGAGAGAGAATAATCTATCGTCCTCCTCCGTCAACTCCACCGAGCGGGAAATGGCCACCACCGTCTCTCTTGCCGTCACTTCCGTTGTCGGTCGGTGTACGGCGTAACGGAAGAAAGATCGGTTCGAGCCGTTACAACTGGATCGTTCTTGTTTGTTATTTTAATTTAAGTAGCGAGTGATTGGTTTTTTTTTTTTTTTTTTTTTTTCGGGGATTCGTGATGGATGATAGTTTGCTTGACGATATTATACGGCGGCTTGTTGAAGCGAAGAATGGGAGGACGACGAAGCAAGTCCAGCTCACGGAGGCTGAAATTAAGCAGCTTTGTGTCTTTTCGAAGGAGATCTTTCTCAGTCAGCCAAATCTTCTCGAGCTCGAAGCTCCTATAAAAATTTGTGGTAATTTTTTTTTTTTTTCCTCTAAAAGTCTGTTTTCTCTTGTTTTCTTAATTTAGCCTGCTGTTTTATTTTTGTTTGGTTTATGTGTGTTATGGTGGTTTGTTTATGTATTTAATTTAAACTTGTTTGTGTGATTTTTTACAAGAAACAAGTTCTTGTGCCGTTTTCTTAACTTCAGTTTCACACTAAAACTGCAGTGTTGAAATGTAGTGATTTTCCCCCCTTTATGTGGAGAATTTAATCTGTGGTGTGTATGATTGAATTATGTGGAAATGAAGATTATTGCATACATGTGTAGTTTGGAAACTGTTTCGAGCAATTGAATTAGTTGACTGATGATTAAAGGTGCGGTGATGAGCTGTAGCTGTAGAATATAAAGAAGCTTAAGAAATTGTGTTAAAGATTGTTGAAACCGTTTTTTTGTATATTGTAAAGAAAGGAAATGGAATGTTATCAAGTATGCATCAACTAGATATAATGGTCGATCGAGTTATTTAGTTTGATCGAAGATGAGTTAGATTGAGTTGATTGAATATACTTGACAAGTAATCATCAAAATTCCAACAGGTGTGCATATGTACATCTGTGATAGTTAATGACTTAATGTTGTTAACTTGTTATGTAAGATCGATGTAAAATTATTGTGATATCTTACAATGTCAATGTTATAGAATGGTGACAAGATGAGGTTGGCTTGGTGGTAACCCCCGCACATCTACATCCAAGAGGTTGTGGGTTCGAGTCATTCCCCCGCCCACAATCCCAAAATATTGTTAATAGTTAAAAAAAATGTTGTAGAATGGTAATTTTGACATTAGTAGCTATTGGCAGATGTTTAGTAAGCTTTCTATTCAAGAGTTGTTTAAATGTTTGGGTGGTGGGGTGTGTATTAATGCATTTATGTTCTAAGATTTACCATCAAATTTCTATATATGTATTGTACAGTGACAACAAAGGTGCCATAGACATGGAACAGAATCTGGTTACAGTTGGCACCAGAATAAATGATTATCTGGATTGCTTAAATTTTGCTAAGTTGGCCAATAATTGTGGGGAACCTACTATCCCTTAACTTCTTTGTTAATTTTGATGAATTTAATGTTTACATTGCATAGAGAGATATGTAAATTTATATTATCTTATATGGAAGGAGAGTGATTTGAATTTCAAGAATATACATTTATCGTTGTTGGCTATTACCTAAACTTCTCTACAATTTCTCTTTTGAGGCGCTTGTCTTGGTTCGGGGACAGAAGGTTTTAACAAACCCACCTCCCCACATTGAGCATATTGATACCATGTGATGTAGACCATTTTGCATTGGAGGAGAATACCTGCAAGAGAATGGTGGTTATTTTTTGTTAGAAATTCGTTAAGCACGGTCAAATTGTCTCTTTTCTTACAAATTATGATAAAAGTGTGTTATGTGCATATATATATATATGTATGTATATATATATTTATGTGAATTGTACAATCGTCTTTATTCTTGAAATTTGATCTATTTCTCCAATGTTGATAAAAAAGGTTTATATATATTGCTTGGCAGGCGATGTTCATGGTCAATTTTCGGATCTTCTACGATTGTTTGAGTATGGTGGGTACCCGCCCGCAGCAAATTACTTATTCCTAGGGGACTATGTTGACCGTGGTAAGCAGAGCATAGAGACAATATGCTTGCTTCTTGCATACAAGATCAAATATAAGGAGAACTTCTTTCTGCTTAGGGGAAATCATGAATGTGCTTCCATTAACCGCATATATGGTTTTTATGATGAATGCAAGAGGAGGTTTAGTGTTCGTGTGTGGAAGATTTTTACCGATTGCTTTAATTGTTTGCCTGTTGCCGCTCTCATAGATGAAAAGATCCTTTGCATGCATGGTGGATTGTCACCTGATTTGAAAAAGTTGGATCAGATCAGGAATATTGCTCGCCCTGTTGATGTACCAGATCAGGGACTTCTCTGTGATTTGCTGTGGGCTGATCCTGATAAAGATATTGAGGGCTGGGGAGAGAATGACAGGGGTGTGTCATATACATTTGGGGCTGACAAGGTTGCTGAATTTCTCCAGAAACATGACCTCGATCTCATCTGTCGTGCTCATCAAGTAATGTGACTTGAACTATTCTTTCTGTTTTTATGCATGCAAGCTTCGGGTGACAGAATCTCATTTGAACAATTGAGTTTTGGGCTATTTAAAATAATCTTATTCATATTCTATGATATGTTGAAGTGACACACTCGTTGGATGGTTATACTGAGATTAATTAACACAATCTTGATTGTCAATTACTTATGCTTGTAAATCATGTGAAAAGCCAAATAGATAATTTAGTAAGAATCATCATCTATTTCTCTCTCTTTCCTTTACCTGTACTAGCATGCGTGTGTGCTAAGCATGCACATGGCTATGCTTGTTCTTGAACTTAAGTTTCTTCAAGTTTCATATGATTTATATTTTACCAGGTTGTGGAAGATGGTTATGAGTTTTTTGCAAAGCGGCAGCTTGTGACCATATTCTCAGCACCAAATTACTGTGGTGAATTTGACAATGCTGGTGCCATGATGAGTGTGGATGATACATTGACGTGCTCCTTTCAGATCCTCAAAGCTTCTGAGAAGAAAGGAAAACTTGGATTTGGCAACAACTCATTGAGACCAGGGACTCCACCTCATAAGGTAAGAAACCCCAGTTGCTGCATTACTCATAAGTTACCTTTGCAGACAGTCATGACCTTTTTAACGTAATTGAGAGTATTTGTAATATAATATTAGGAGTATACTAGTACCTGGACTAAGACTCATAATTAGTAGTTGGACATGTTCAAATCTTTCAGTATTAAACTGTCTTGAGAGATAACGGCTCTTAATAGATGGTCTGAGATTTTTAGAGGCATCATGTTTTTTTTTAGAATAGCATTGTCTATACATCTATGGATTTGGTTAATTCTATTCTGCTGCATTTTGTTTTTGTATGGACTAATGTTTCAAGAGATGGTGGATCCATTAATTAGTTGATTAGGGTGCTTATTATATTAAAGTAGTTTGAGAGAAACAAAGAATTGGCACCGGAATCCTCAAGAACTTATGAATATTGTTCTTTCTTAACAGTTCAGAGTAAAACATTGCGTGCATTTTAATCAACATAGTGAGAAAAATCCATCTGCATTTTACTTTGCTAGATATGTTTGATGTGTCAACTTTTAATTCCTTACTCTCTCTCTATCTCTCTCTCTCTCTCAGGGTGGGAAGGGTTGATTGGACCTACATAGAGCTCTAATCATATGATCCCAATCGCATAACAAATGAGGGTCATTATATTTCATGCCTAAGCTTGTAGACTGTGTAATCACCTTGTTCTGATCGGCGTGGCTAGTCACCGGGGCCCGGGGGTCACCTTTTCAAGTCTGCCTGTTTTGGCTACTACAGTAGAAATATGACAACACAGAAACAGTGTGTGGAAATAGCAGTAACCAAACAAAATAGAACTCTTGGGGTTTTTGTTTTTTGTCATGTAAAATGGTAATTCTGACTTCATTTGGCTGAATCACAATTGGTGTAGGTTCACGATTTTTGTTTCTTTTGCAAAACTTTCATTTTATGGTTGTTTGTAGTTGGGTAATTTTCATTATAATCGAATGCGACGATTGTGACCCCTTAAGTTTTGGTTTTTTGGTTGCATTTTTATTTTTAATTTTTTCCTGACATTAATTTCTGCTATAACCTAGACAAGGGATTCGTGTTTTGATCCTTTTAATTCACTATAGTAATTGAACTATTACATCAAATGTATTATGTTCACGTAAAATTGAATATATGATTGATTGATTTCCTTGGTGAAACTGAATTATATTCCCATTTACTCTAATTTTGAATCTCATTCCTCTTCTGATTTCTAACTTGAAAGAAATGAAAGATGGAAGCATTTAGATGCTTAGTTTTCAACAAAATTTAGTTCAAAATTTTTGGTGCCCTCATTGTTATTACAAGCTTTCTATAATCTTTGTGATATTATTTGGAATTTGAGTTTTTAGAAAGAGTAATACCAGATAGGCAGAAAGGGTAGTTTGTTCATTTTTCTTTCTTGGTCTAAAATTATGTTGAAAGACAACACAAACAATAATTATGGTTCAGCCACTGTGGCCTATTCATTTATCTTCTTAATAATTTGGTTAATTGATACTGATACCTCATGAACTCTACAAAATGTTGGACTATACCTTCAATATATATATATATATATTTAACATTAAACCCTTTGAACTCTCGTAAATTGGCAATCGTTGAAGGAATCTGCCCCCTCACTAGAGGGTAAATTCATTCAACGATTGTCAATTTATAAGAGTTCAGGGGGTTTAATAGTAAAAAAAATATATACAGAGGGAAATGTGTAATTAAACCATAGTTTATGGGATATTAGTGCCAATTAATCTAATAATTTTCTAAACTACATGACCTATTCATTTCTCTTGATAATAGTTTACCAAAGAAGCCCCTCAACCAGAGCTCCTATGGCTGATCATCCACCGCCCCCCTGATTTCTCTAATATTTTACCAAAGAGGTCCTAGAGCCCTAATTACAATTTACCCATCACTATCCATCAATTTCTCCTCGTAATAATGCTCAAACATCGTGGCTTATCTATTTATCCTCAATTCTTGCTCTTTGTTGTCTTAGGTTAATTGTTATAATAAAGTTATCGACTTGCAAACCAAGTCATATTTCCCTTAAATAAGGGAAGATCCACATGGGATCAAAGTACAAGATTTAGATCAAAGTGAAACCTACGGAAAAGTCCTCAGTATAACAATCTATTCTTTAACAATCTATGCCTTATGACAATTTACTCGATGCTATAGCTTTGTAAAAATCGGGCGTGTCTCGTGTTTAGGGGGACAATTAATGCAACATAAACCCTGACATATTAGTAATTATAAAGTGAATTTAACATTTATATAAATTTTATAAATAATTACAAATAATTCGATATTTTAAAATAGAAATACGAATAGAATTATTAAACTCAATGATGTATTGATGTTACTATATTGGTCATGAGAGGCATACTACTAGGGTTACCTCATCTCTTGAAATTAAGATACATGCTTAAAATAAATGTTATTAGGGCTACTTGCCTACTTCAATATCTTAAAATTAAATTACTTACTTAAAATGTATACTACTTGGACTTACCTTAAAAATGCATATTAAAAGGGCAATCTCGTCTCTTGAAATTTAAAATTTATCTTCAGTTACTTAAAAATGATGTGAAAATTGCTACCTTTTGCTTTTTTTTATACGTTTTCCGGTCACAGAATTAAAGCTCGATTTCACTTCTACAGACACCTGCGCGCCGCTAGAGAGAGAGAAAATATGAACGGGACGACGATGCCTCCGCCAGCTGCGGCGCCTGGCGCGGTTCCGGCCATGACCAGTGGAGCCGGGCAGCACCCGCCGCTGCCGCTGTCGCCGTCGCCCTCGTTCGTGAACTCGTTCAGAGTTGCTGCCGTAGCCGACCGATTGGCCTCTCACGTTCTCCAGCCTCAGCCCGTCAGTCAACACGACGCCATGGAGTTCTTCCATCTCTGTATTTCCCTCGCCAGGTACACACAGATATACGTACACACATAACACATTACATTATACATGAGCATGTGTTGAATTTAGAGTTGATCAATAATTACAAACGATAAAAGTTGTTGCCTTTTTGATTAACATTGTTTGGTTCTTTATGTTTTTTTTTGAAAAAAAAAAATACCTTTTAGTGTGGCATATGTGATTCTGTCATGTAATTGAATTCAGGTCTTTCTTCACCGAAATGCCGGATGTTCTGGTTCCGAACAGAACGTTTATTTTCAATGTCTTGCAGTTTCGTAATTCAATTTCCAAAATTTAGCTTCTGGTTATGATTTGTTTGAACAATGTTGATGGTAAATTGAATAATTTGTTTTTTTTTTTCCTTGTTAACTGGGATCTGCAATCAGTTGTTAGAATAAATAGGTCTTAAAATCCTTCATTAAAAAAATAAAATAAAATTGAAACCCTTCTTATTGGATGAACATAATACTTTTACTTTCCTACAATCAAAATTCTTGATCAATGGAGGAAGAATATCCCCATTGTTGTTCAATTAGATAGAGTAAAAGAAATCTGTTATTAAGTGAGCTAAAATTAATAAAAGGCATGTGTCTGATAAAGACAGACAAATAAACATGTATTGTAAAAAATATATGATCCCTGTGGAGCATAAGTCTTGTTCTTTTTATTCATTTGGTTATTTTTTTTTACTGTAGTTGATTAGATTCTCTTTGAAACATACAGGGGTATTGATTATGCAGTTGCTAACAATGAGGTTCCAAATACTATTCGAGACTTACCTCCATTAATGAAACAGGTGAATTTCTTTTGGTTATACTCTGTTGATATAAATGTATATTTACCTCTTCTTGGTTTCATGTATGTCACAGTATGTAATTGACTTATTTCAATGTAGACATAATGATATGTAGGGTATTAAAAATGATGGAATTTCTGAATTTACACGCTAAATCAGTGTACAATTAGTGACTTCAGTTTTTGCAAAATGATGCATGATAAAGCTTTGTACACTTTTATAAAAAAAAACAGCATGAATATTTCATGAACCAAGGATGAATATCGATGGAAATATTGGTACTACGATTTTGTGGACATATCGACAGGGTGGAACGTAAAATTTACGGAAAGTACATAAATTTGGCTAAAATTGTAAAAGCATAGAAATTTTTAATGAAACTTTAATAAATGTTAAAATAATCAATAATCTGACCCAAAAAAAAAACACGTTTTTTGGTTAAAAAACATATAATATCCAACAACTATATGAATATGAATATAGTGCACGTACGAGCCATCTGAAATTGAAAATCTTCCATTAAAACTCTATTCTTTAATACAGTTTGCACTTTGCATCATACGAAGCCATAGATATTTTAATACCAAAAGGAAGACATGTGGTTCAAACATAGTGTTGCTACCTTCTTGATTCATACAATATTGATACCATGACATAGAATTTGTATAGGAATCCATTAACATCAAGACAAAATAAAAGCAAAATGTGAGTACATAACTAGCATTTGCAGCTTTGCTTTTGAATAGCTATTCCAGTTTGCCTTTGGCCCTTTGCTTTTGAATAGTTTAAACATTCTACTTTATGTTCATGTCGTACTCAATTGTAATGTCAGAGAAATATATTGCATCAAATTAAAAAATAAACAATAAGGTAAATAAAACATTAGGGAATATCATCAATTTCTCATTTTACGTAAATTTCCACGATATTATATAAAAAAAACATTACATGTTCACCAATATTGATATTTTACGGAAATATCGAGGATATTTTTGGAAATTTCTTGGATATTTTGTGGAAAAGATATTACACCCCCTTATCGATATCGGTACCCCTATAAAATAGAAATATCGGGGAAATTGTCTATTTTTCAAACATTGTGATGAACTATGTATATAATTTAAATAAAGAAAATATAGAATCTTGCATCTTTCTATATTTCCCAAGAAGTCCCAGTATTTCTAAGGATCCCTGTTCTTGGATCAGATTCTAATGAATCTATTTCTTCAATTGTGGCTACGATATTTTGAATCAAAGGCAAGATATATGGATTTCTTTGTTGACAGAAGTTTTACTTTCTTTGTTGTTCTTTTTCTTTTCAAGAAGCACCTGGCTTGTAGTTAGAAACCATAGTTTTCTTATATTTTCTTATATGCTATAGGTATGCCAACGGAAAAGTGATCCCTCCTTACGAGCAGCTATTGCGGTGCTAATGCTCTCTGTTAAGGTATTTCTAAATGATGTCATTTATTTTTAAGATTGAGACATTATTGAGTTAAATTAGAGTTTACATTGCACGCGGTTTTTGATTTTCCACTGATGACTGAATTAGATTTCCTGTCAGATTGTTTTTCTTGGTGGGAGTGGTTTGTTTATAACAATGGATTCATTTTTTTTGTATTGTCATTACATTATTGGGGAAAACACATATTCGTTTTATATTTTAATTTTTTGGGTTGTGATTTGGGGTGTTGGATACTAATCGGTTTAAACATTGAACTGCATGTACACTTTAATGGTTCTCTAATTGAGATTAGTTTCTTCAATTCTTTCTTTTGCTGGTTTATGTTTCATTTTTGTTATTTATGCTACTGGTTGCCATGCCTAATATTTAGGAGAAGTTTATTTTAGTCAAATCTTTTATTTTTATTTTATTTTATTTTTATCTTCCTCATGCTTGGAGATATTTCTTTAAGAATGGCCTAAAGCCGTAAATTAAATATTCTAGGAAGTATCAACAATTTGTTATTATCTTCCAACTGATATTGTGTGTTGATGGTAGAATGCCTGCAAAATTGGATGGTTTTCATCCGAGGAGCGTAAAGAAATTTTTGTTCTTGCAAATGAGGTTTGCTACAATTATTTTCTGTTAGAGCATGTTTCAGCTTATGGCATATGCATCATATAGATATTGCTAATTATCATCTTTCTTGTTGTTTAGATGGCTAGCAGCTTCTCATGTCTTGGAGATACTATACCTGGACCAAGCAATTTGATTTCCTCAGTTTCAACAATCATGGACAGGTAATAGTTCTATCATGCTTATGTTTAATGTTTTTACGTCTGACAATTTTGAGCTGATTTTTTTTTGGTTACTTTTTCCTGTAAATATCTCTTGTGATGCCAGTCTTATAGCTTATGGCCTTAGGCATAAGGTTATCATTCTATCAATTTTGAACTTCTGGTTTTGGTATTAGTTGTAATAGTGGGACTGACTTCTTCTATCACTTTTATACCTGAACAACTTCTGTCACGTTTTTACTACTTTGAACAAAATAAGTCTCGTGTGACCTTCTTTCCTTAGATTTCATATTGATTTCAATTTATGTGACGTAAAAATCCATTGTTATTTTCAATTCCAGGAAAGCATGCTAGGTGGTAATAGCAATTTTTGAATATGATAATATGCACGTTTTTTCCCATGGGTTTATGTTGTCACTTTCACTGAATTCTTTGTCAATTGGATGGATATGCTATGTGACAGTAATCACGACTAGAAGGTGTAAAAGTGGCAATGTATTTCATTTTATTTTTTTCAGTTTGGTTTGAATTGTTTAATATGTTACTATATTGAAGCACGATCAATTATGACCACTGTCATAAAAGTTTCTTATTGGAAATTCTCTCTCTCTCTCTCTCTCTCTCTCTCTCTGTGTGTGTGTGTTTGTGTGTGTGTGTGTGTGTGCACAGGTTCTATCCACAAATGAAGATGGGCAAGATTCTTGCTACTCTTGATGTTAAGGTGGTTTCTCATGCCACTACAACTTATTTGCTCATTTATAATTTTGTAGCCTAAAAGACTGACTAAAAGTGCACGCTAATCTATGCTGGTTGCTTTGTAGCCTGGATATGATGCATTCATGATTGATTTCCATATTTTAAAGAGTACGAAATATTCTCCTCAAGAAAAAATAGTAAGTTTCTCTCCTTTAAATTCATGTACCGTCAGTATTTTTTATTTTTCTTCTAACATGACTTTTTCTTAAAAAAAAAGTTTTGGGAAGCTCTGTATAAAGCGCTGTATCCTGTATGTCAAGCAAAGCCCAAATCTTTTCCTTGACCAAATGGCTTTTGGTGAAACTATGTTGTTTTTGGTACAATATTTTAAGTTGCATTGGATCAGAGCACATGTCTCATCTTTTATGTATGTAATTCCGCATTGCCTCTGTGTGTTTGGTACTTGATTTTGAACTATATTTTCTTGCTCGTATTGATGTATGGTCTGATCTCCCTTTTCTGTACATGGTATCTTGGTTTCTGCTAAAACATTATACCAATTTAATTTACTTACTGTGTCCTTATATTGCAGGGTTTTAATTGCTTTTTTTCCCCTTTAAGATACAATCTATGGATTAGAGCAATATCTAGTGTTAATAATTTTTTGGTTACTCATTGTATTTTGTTATTTTAAGCCCTTGACGTGATACACCACATAGCTAAGTATATGTTGCCACCTGCTACTATAAAATTATAGTATGGGGTTGATAGAAAATTTGTAGGACAATTTCACCTTATTGGAAATCAATTTGATGGATATATGTGGGGACAGAACACGCATTCACCTATGTTTTACGGTTGACACTCTTGAAGACAGTTGTAGAATAAATTAACTTAATTCATGCCTCAAGCTGCATAGGGAGTTTACTTTCATTTTTTGTTTGGAAATTTGCATGTAGTTTTCATAAAAGTGTTATTATGTACTTTTTTTTTTTTTTTTTTTTTTGTTGTTGATGTTGAAGGGATTATGTAAATTGGTTCTTATATGGACATACAAACTGTTAAATGTAGTTTAATTTTGATGCCTAATATTATAATTGAGAAATGGTTCTCCTATCAATATATATATTTATAGAAATATTCAAGTTAGTGCGCACTGACTTTATCAGTGCGTTGGATATGGACCATTAGATTTACATACTTTGACTCAAAGTGCATGCATTTGTCAAAACTTCTCCATAATCAGTGGTCCATATGCATTGGTGCTGATATAGTTACATTGATGCGCACTGATGTGAATGGGACCGTATATATATATATATATATATAATATTTGAGAAATGGTTCTCCTATTAAAAAAAAAATACAATTGAGAAATGGTGTGTGCATGCACCTGTGCTTCTACCTCAAGAGTCTTGGGAGTTGCCATGCCCTTGTCTAGGCATGACCTTCATGTATGTCGCCATAATTTGTTTCTGACAAAAGTGAATGTCTCCTCAAATCAAAGTTGTGCAGATTCATTTTCCAAAGTCAGTATGAATAGTATCAAACGTGTGTTCCTTGGAGAATTGAAATTTAATTATTCTTTCATTAGAATGATGTACCCGTATTAAGTTTGTTTCCTGTAATTGACACCAGTTAATTGTCGGTGTGAAGATTTCTTGTAACAGACGCAATATGTTGTATCTGTATTGTATGGAAAACAAATGCCAACTATAATATATTTTCATGTATATACTTGCAGTAATGTTAAACCCTATAAATTTGTTTGTTTCCCCTTTACACTCAAAATATATATACATTGATATAGATATATGTTTACATCTTTGAGTTTCCCTTTTCCTGTTTTTCCTGCAGCGGTTATTTGTGGCACAAACCGATAATATAGAGACATCTGCTTGTATTATAAGTCCCCAACAAGCAAAGTATGCATCATGTTCTTTTTTCTTTTTTATTGGGTAACTTAATTGCAGCTAATTCTGATAAATTTTTCTTTCAACATTTGTAGCTTTCTTATAAACGGAAAGGGAGTAAATGATAGAACCAGTGTGTCAATGGTCAGTGCAATTACACTTTCTGGATAAGTTAAGGTATAGAGCTTCATCTGATGGTCATGTAATATAGGTTTAACTGGTCATTTTTTGGTGTTTTTCTTATTATCAGGGCGCTGGACCACAATTACCAACAAATGTGACTTCAATGCTCAAATTTGGAACTAATCTTCTTCAATTAGTGGGTCAGTTCAACGGTATGCTTGAACACAAGCTTTTGGTGTCTATACATTTCGAAAATCTATTTGATCCTTCTCTGACGGTCACTGTTATCATTGTAAAGGTCATTATATTGTAGTTGTTGCCTTTATGAGCATGGCATCTTCACCTGAAATTCCCGTGTTACAAGATTATCTTCAGCCTGGTATTACTATACAAGATTCAGGTATGCATAGAAGGAGAAAAAAGAGAAAAGAATCGAGACATTCGATTGCTTTGAATTTTATTTCTATTTCAGGACTTTACAATGTTGTATTGAATTTTAAATGCATCACTTTTGTTTTGTTTTACTTTTTTGTTTTTGTTTTTCTAATTTCTTTTCTTTTGGTTCATAAGATTCCGACTTAATTGAGGGGCCTTCACGAATATCACTTAGTTGTCCCATAAGGTATGCCGTGATTCTTTTTGCTTATCATTCCCTGCATTATGAAGTTTTTTTGAAGGCTGTATTTTGTTTTACATGTTCTTGACTATTACTCTCATTATAGAATTTTAGGTGAAGAGGTTTTCCTTAGCATTGTATTTTGAAGCAAGTTGTTCTTATATACCTTCTATGCATTGTGAAGTAGTATAATCACTTATTTTGGTGGGCTGGGGGTGGGATGCCCTAGCATGTGAAGATAATGTCTCGGGGGGTGGTGTCTAATTTCAGAACATTGATTATATTTATGATGTTCATAGAGCAGCAAATTTAGTTTTTATACTTGTGTACTGGATCTAACAGCGATGAACGGTGAAAGTAGGCTTCTCAATGTGGTAGTAGCTTTATCTAGAAATGTTGCTCTATACCCTACTCCTTTTCCTCCGGTGCCCTAGTCCTCCTTGAGTTATCTTCTTAGTTCAAAATTCCACTATTTTATACCAATTCTGATACATCTATAAAATAATGTCTGTCCTTGTTTAGGCATTTTGTTTTGTGCTCCCTTTCATTCTTCTAGAGCTAAATTTATTTATGTTTGACTGGCTCTCTCTCTTACAGTTATACTCGTATCAGAACTCCTGTCAAAGGACATTCATGTAAACATCTTCAGGTGAGTGTTCCACATGGTTTAAATATTTCTGCATCATCAGGTAAAGTTTTGAAGTAGTTAGACTCGTGGTCTCTGGTTTAGTTACATAGTGATTGTTACTTTGTTTTCTCTGTGTGTTTGTTTATGATTTATACTGCTTCCATTGCCACTGGACTTGTTTATGTGAATTTAGGGTAGAAATTGAATTTCTTATAGATTTCTTGATTGGGATTTGGGAATGCAAAATCTTGTGATAACTTTAGAATTGTAATTGTTATAATTGTGAAATAATTAAATTTTCAGCTAATATAAATGTTGGAAATTGTTTTGATGTTTTAAATCCTGTCACTGGTGTCATTTCACCCCCTTTATTTAATAGTCTCATATCCTTCGATTTCTGTTTTGCTATAGTGTTTTGACTTTAGTAACTTCGTTGAGATAAATTCAAGAAGACCATCCTGGCGCTGCCCGCATTGTAATCAACATGTCTGCTACACTGACATTCGTGTTGATCAAAATATGGTTAAGGCAAGTGGCTGCAAAATAACAATTTTCCTATGGTATTTTACCATTTTGTCATTTTAAAACTATTTATTTTTTTCCCAGGTCCTGAGAGAGGTTGGAGAGAATGTCACGGATGTAATTATCTCTGCAGATGGATCATGGAGGGCTGTCTTTGAAAGTGATGACAATGGGGATACCCACAATAATACTTCTAGTCGCAACAAAGAAAGGTCTGAGCAGCAAGAGTCCACTGACTGCATGAATTGTGACCCTGTTGTTTTAGATCTTACAACAGATGACAGGGACATGGATGCAGCAACTGCTGATGAAATTGAAGACACGAAACCTCCCCTCCTGTCTAATCTTCAAAGTCAAAATGTTGGAGTTAATCGTAATGTTGATATTCATTCAGAAAATAACTTACGGTTTACAGGTCTCCGTTCTAATGGGCCTGCTGCTATTTCTGGCGTTTCAGATGCTCAAAATGATGGTGGCATTTCTGAGCCTACTTTTGCCAATCAGATGACATCTCCTATACTAACTGACGCCATTTCTCCTGCGCTTGACCGGGGAGCTG
Source organism: Acer negundo (assembly GCA_035582765.1). Classification (NCBI taxonomy): domain Eukaryota; kingdom Viridiplantae; phylum Streptophyta; class Magnoliopsida; order Sapindales; family Sapindaceae; genus Acer; species Acer negundo. Next base: position 30,623,699 of record CM069238.1, read on the forward strand.
ATGTGACTACCTCTGTGATGCAAGGCCAATATTCTACTCCTGGTAATCTGCAGTTACAACAATCACAATTTCTAGATTCTACTGTCAACAATGAATATGGGAGATTGTCAATACTAAACAGACAAGTAAACAGAACTCCAATTGCAGTTCAGGCCCTCCCAGCCGCATTTCAGACACCTTCTCCACAACAAAGGCCAGGAACCAGTTTTAATTCCTTGACCCCAAATGGTTCTTCCATTTCTTCTCAGGCTGCTTTATCAGTTGCAAATGGTTACAGACCCACTACCACTGATATAGAGCGGCAGTTACAGCAACAGCTGATGTATTCTAGATCCCAAATGAATACATTTATGAGGCCAGATATGTCTTCATCTCCATTGCAGTATCACTCAGCAGCTCAGGTTAGACTTATTTTCAAATTTTAGCACCTTGTTCCTTGTATTATTCAGTTGCTTGATTTTTGGACCCTAAGTTATCTTCCATGATATATATTCATTTATGTTGATTTTCTTGGAATTGGTAATTTTACTTCTTGCTCATTGAACTATTTGGTTTCACTTTTAGTATGTTTGCATGTTTATCTAGATAATATTTCATCTTTCTTTTCTCTTTAAAGTATTTATTTATTATTTTTAATTTCATCTTTCCCTACAAAATTGGACTCATTGAGATTATTTTGTTCAACAGGTTGTTGGCCTTCCAGCTTCTGGTACACTCCCTGATACTAACCAGGTCTCCCCTGGCCTTTCATCTGAAAACCAGAATTTGCACCAGCAGCAAGCTGTGAACCTAAGGAGGCCTCAATTTAGGAGCCAGTCCCCCAGCTCAATAAACGTATCTTCACCTTTCTCACGAAGTTCAATTCCGCAAGGGGGAGCACAACCTGGGGTTGGCCACACAGCGGGTTCGAGAAGTAGCCAAAATGCCCGGGTTATGCTTGGTGCTCAGCGAGCTGCAGGCTTAGCAACCCAATTGGTTAGACAGGCATCGACAGTGCCTCCTCAAGTCCCAACATCCAGAACAGGGTCTTCGTACCAAGTGCAAACTGATGGTGTTAGAGTACCAGCCGGGGAGCAAAGAGTGAACATCGAAGGAGGGGTGCAGGCAGTCCGGGCTGATAATGTGGTGGATTTGACATCAGAGCAAAATTGGCGGCCCACCGGTCGAATGCGAGGGAGCCTCTCTGGTCGGGCATATTCTGAAGCTCTTAGCCAGTTCATGATCCAGCAACCTACACAACAAGCTCAACCAGCAAGAGCACAACCAAATCCAACTCCTTCGCATCCTAGTGTTCCACCTGGTTTGCAGGCGTTTATTGGAAATAGCAGGAGTGCCCATGTTCCTCAACCGCAAAATAATCCAAACACTGAACCTGCTAACATGAATGGAGGGTCCGGTACTCTGCCTGATCATTCACTGGGTACGCGCTGATGTCTTTCTTGTCATTACTAATGGAGTTGCCTGACAATGCTCTTTATTATTTATAGGCGTAGGACCGATTTTGTATCTTACAGTCTTCTTGTCAACTCACTACCTATAACTAAAGTGTATTTAGGCTTCGTATTCGGTCAGATAAAGGTTCGTTCAGTTGATATATTTAGATCAGTTATGGAGGGTAATGGCCTTTATTGGAGTTCATTTTCGACCATTTCAGCTTACTAATGTAATTACACGAGTACCTCCATTTTTGGATTCTTAAGATATAATTATATAAATATATATATATATATATATATATATATATTAGCTTTGTACTCTTGTTAAATTTTCAATGGTATGCAGATTTCTCCCTATGTTGTCAATCTCTTCAGCATGTAAATCGACTGATGTTTATTTTACTTGAAATTTTTACATGGGTTGAACCTCAGCGACCTTGAAAAATGCAAGCCAGGTAATGGGTTTACCCAGATTATATTTACAATACAAGGTTTATTTACAATACAAGGTTTGAACTCCGATCGTGAAACTTTATTTTGAAATCTCTAACCACGAGACAATGGACCCTTGGTAACCAACCTTTTAACATTGGCATTGAGTATAAAAGATCGTCACCAAAGAGTACTCTTAAGAAAAACAAATAAAAAATAATTCTATTGTCATAGATAAATCTTCAGGAGTTATGCTGTTCTTTTAAAACTTAATATAAGCAAAATTTAAGTCAACTAATTACTACTACATATGAAACATCTTAAAAATAAATAAAAAGAAAAGAATGAGATGAAAAAAAAGTTGACATTGCAGAAGACTACAGCTCCCCACTGAGTTAGTACTCCCATTTCTTCACCTCCATACCCTCGGGAGCACTACCTTCGACCTTCTTTGCACCCACATCTTTCCAGTCCGTTGAAAGCACCGTTCCATTTGATTCCACCTGTAATTTTGCACGTTCTCGTTAGTATCAAAAACTAGATGACGGAATAAAGAGGGAAAAAGATATGAACTGTCGAAAGTTCTTAAACTGTGCTAGCTAGGTCTTGACTAAAAACTGGGTAGTCCTTTGTCAAAGGCACGTCTGGCCTAAGTCCAAAAACAGTAAGTTGGTTACAAAGTTTGGTTTTTGATAATATAGGAACCGTAATGCTTTCTGAATTTCTACAAGACAGCAAAATAAATGTCTGGGAACTTACAAAAGATTTCATCATAGCTCTTCTCATGTCCTCATCTGCATTTTGATAAATGTCCCGGAACAGCTTGTTCACACCAGCATCACCATCTAGTCTCTCTTCTTTTTCCTGAAAGTCAGACCATCATGGTGTTAAAACCTCATCAGCAGGATGTTTTGGACGGTAAAATATTAAGGAATTCATTTATTTCTATGGTTTACAACTTTTCTTTCTCTTTTATGAGTTTAGCCTGAACAATAAATGTCCGATATAAATCTAGCATTGTTGCTGTATTACCTCCTTCTTTACTTCGGCTTCCAGCTTGTCCCAGTCTCTTGTTTTCAGCGAAGACGGATATGAAGGCCTCTGAGATGCAACCACTAATTCATAAATGAGAAACAAAACTCATAAGCAAGAAAGAAAATAATAACTAAGGAGCTCTTTCAAGCCATAGATGGTTATGGAACCTACATATAAATGATATATATTTACTGATACAAAGAATTACAAAGCTAGTGAATATTTAGGAGTTCTATATATACAGTATTCACTGATGAATGTGTCAAAATCATCACATCATCTGTTGATGATAATCAAACTTTCATGAGCTTTGTTGATATTTATGTATTACAGAGTATGTGGCACACCTGATGGCACATTTACTCTCTGCAAAACTGAAATTTCTGAGCTAAATTCAAGAGATGTCCAGTTAATAGCTTCAGCTTTCGCTAGACGGATTTCAACTTTGTTAGACAATACTTCGTATCTGCAATTCCTAGGTATTATCTGTTCTCAAGAAAGCAAACAGCAGAAGTTTACTTGCAAAGGAACACCTTAAGAGAAAATCATATCCAACAATATTTTTATCATTATATTTACGGAATGCAAAAGTCATGTGCAGATTAACAATCATCTTAGTCTCACATAAATAATCAGTCTGATACAACACAAATCATAACGAAGTACAAAGATGACAAGCAGATCTAATATGACAGCTTTTCTTCTACAAAAATGGAGGAAAAGAGAGTGTCAGTTGCTCATGATAAGATGATTAAAAAAATTTTAATATTTTATTGCGATCATAAAATTAAGTGAATGCACAGAACATAATATTCAAACAAGAAGATAATTAAGCGATGCCCTAAACATTATCAAGTCCACAATGCATATACCTTTCCAAACAATCGGGGTTGAAAATGATAAGCATCTTCACCAGGGACATCAATGGTAACACTCAACTGTAAGAAAAATGTAAATTACATCAAAATAAGCTTCACCTACTGTTCTAAGGAAAAATTAAGAAAAGACTAATTATTCAACAGCTGAAAGATTAGCATTCTATACATAGTAAAGAAGAATAATGGACGACTATAGATTAAAGGAATAAAGAGGATAAACGTACAATCTGCTCGCCAAATTCAACAGTCACACTCGTTGCTGGTATTCCTTTTGCAAAAATAGTCACAAACACTTCATCTGCCTTTTGGTAGAATTCATGTCTATACAGTTTTACCAATAATTAGAAAACTTCAAATTACCAGTAACAAATAACAATAATTGTTAACAATAAGAGATAGTGGGAAGAGAAAATTGAGTTGTCTCATTTAAACAATCAATGGTACAAATATATATAGAGTAGACCTAGAGTAGAGAAAGGAAATGGAATCAATCTACAATCAATTCTCAATCAATCTAATGCTAACTGAATCAATCTAGAGCTGATTGACAACTCAATCTATTAGCTAATTGACAACTCAATCTATTAGCTAATTGATAGTTGACTTTAACAATAATAACTAACACTATGTTTGGATTGACGGAAGAGAAAGGAAAGGATAGTGTTTTTAATGATTGTTGTTTGAATGGTTATGAATGGAAAAGAAGGGAACGGAAACAAATGCAACATTAAATGGGTTAGTTTTGGGATATTGAAAAATTCATTAACTTTTGATTCCTTTCCCTCCATTCGGCCCAATTTTGGTGAGAAACCAAATTGGGTGAAATAAGACTATTCCCTCCCTTCCCTCCATATCCTTTCTTTTCCTTTTCATCTAACAATCCAAACAAGAGATAAGAAATCTACTCATATCCTTTCCTTTCCTTTCTCTCCTATTCCATCAAACCAAACATAGTGTAAAAGCAACACTAAGACATGAAAGCTACTCGAAATGGTGGATTAGTAATGTTAGAAGTATTATTCAAAACCATAAAAATGCAAACTTTAAAAAGTTAGAAATCACCAACTAAGCAAATAACTGCAAAACCTGTATTTTGGTTTGACAGATGTGACTGGCTTCGTTAAAGGAGTGGAGCTTCTTGGAAAATCTGGTGACAATGGCTTAGCCAGATTGTTGTTCTCCTCTAAATAAACACCCAAAATCCAACAACTTATAAGACTGTAGATATAGTAAATGTTGATTGCAGATTTCAAAAATTCAGGCCTGGTTCTAACAAATGTGCACTATATTAGTTAAATAAGCATCCTAATATCATCAGAACAAGTACATACCAGCAATAGACTTATCACATTCTTCAATCAACTTGGTAAATCTTGAGTCATTCTCTGCCAAAGAGCTACCTTTTTCAAGGGCTGATTTAGCAGTGCAATATTCTTCAAGCTTCATGCAAGCAGTGCTGTTACACACAAAGTAAATCTCACAAATTCAAAACTCAATGATTGATATACAACTATTAACTTCAAAAAAACATATGCAATATCATCAGTAAACATGATTATAGGATCCACAGATACAATTCCCTGGACAATACGCGAAACAACTGTTTGCAATGCCCAGATGACAATTTCCACAACAATGAGTTTATCCAATGTTAGCTCATAGTGGCATGTATCACAAGCATTTAAAAGGTCAAGATTTGATAAAATACTGACATAAACATCAACACATATAATATCATTAAAAGAGCAGAAACACACACCCTTTACGCAGATAAGCCTTAGCCAATTTTGGGTTCAATTCAATCGCTTTGTTTGCATCAGCAACAGCCTCTGCCTCAACATTATCACATCATTAAACAAACAACAAACAAAAAGTCAACAACTTTATCACAAACCCACATGAAATCCTAATTAAAAAAAAACCAACTTTATCTACAAAACACGAAATCGAAACTGGGTACCACCGTACCGGTGAAGTTGTTGAGTTTGATGTTGGCCTGCGCCCGGTCGGCGAAAAAGTCGGCGTTTTGGGGGTCGAAGTCAATGGCTTTGGTGTAATAATCAACGGCGAGTTGAAACCCGTCGTCCACGAACGCTTCTTTGGCTTTCTCGGTGAATTCACTGGCCATTGTTGTCGGTGTTGAAGCTTTTCAATAAACTTTTTTTTTTTTTTCAAGTGAAAAAAGATACAAGAATTTATAGGTAATGTATAATTTGTATATAAAACCAAGCAAGTTCTAGAGACTTCTTCTGGGATCAGGAATAGGGAAAGTATTTTTATGTCCACGTAAGCCTTCCGCCTTCATATATCAATCATGATTTTTATTTTTTATTTTTTATTTTTTAACGATTAATTATGTTTTATTACTATTTTTTTCCTTTTCAAAAAAAGAAAGAAAGAATTACTATTTTCTTTTTATAAATTGTGAAAATATCAATTAAATTTAATTTCTTAATTAATATTAACTTTAGAGTTTGTTCATGTATGGATATATGGATATTTACATTTTATTTCTCCTCAAATTTTTGATCTAAATGCAATGTAATCTAATGGTCAATAATAAATGGATTATGGAAAGTGTTTACTCATTAAGATTTTTGAAAAGAAAATGAAATTTTCATTAATTTTTAATGAATTTTTTTTTTTATATAAAAAAATTAGATGGATCTCATTTACAAATTAGAAATTGAATTCATATTGATATGATAATTTAATTTTATAATAAAACAATTTTTTTTTATTTTTTTTTAAAGGAAAAACTTCATAAAAACCTAGGAAGGGAAATCAAACACTTAAAAAAAAAAATAAAAAAAAATCATATTTTAATAAAATACAACTAAAGTATAGCAGCTAATTAATTATCCCTGAATCTATATTTATACTTTTTATAGAAAGAGTTAAAATTTTTAATTATATATATTTATATTTTAAAATATTCTAATATTTCGGGAATTTCACGTAAAATAAACATCAGTCGATGTAATCAAAACACATAATATAGTTGCGGGGTTTCACTATTGTCAATTGTTTACCTATTTTGGATAAGATACTGCTTACAATTAAAAATTTAAAATGAACTAATGCACAAATACTTGCTATTAAGCCTCAAATTATAGCAGCTATTTAATTCTAATTTACAATTAATTAAAAAAAAAAAAAAAAAAAAAAAAGTAGTCTGTTAATTTTAGCAGTAAAATACTTAACCGCCAACGCCAGCTCTCTCGAAGTAGACAGAACCGGAACTTGGGTTTACATGTTGTACTAATTAACACATTTATCAGGTCCGATGAAGTGCCGATCCGTGGCGTGTATCTGGTCAGGCAAGCCTCCGTCTCACCGAGTCACCGCAACCGCAGCGTTGAATCATCCCGCGACGCTTTACACCGGTGGATCCGATGGCTCCATCCTCTGGTGGACCTTCTCCGACTCCAACTCGGTAATTTTTAACTCATTCGCTTTTAAATGAGTATCAGGATTCTAGTTCTTTTGTTTATCTCAGATGGGTTTATTTGTAATTCAATATTGGTCCGCTTGATTGTTGTAGAAAGCCAAAATATGGGAGTTTTAGTTGTGATAGATAGCTGCCATTAGTAACTGATATAATGCTAGCTTTCCATTCATTTTCTATGCAAAAAATAAAATAAAAAATTGGAGTCTTGCTTATTGTTTCTCATAATGTATTTTTGCTCATGCGTCACTGTTAGGGAGATTCAGTTCTTTCGTGTGACTATACTATGATTGCCTGTTGATTTGGATTGTCATTAGTTTTTAGAATGATCTTCAAATTTAGCTTCTGTACTTTTATAGTGTTTAAGTTATGTTTGCCTGTTGATTTGCATAGTCTTTAGTTTTTAGAATGATCTTCAAATTTAGCTTCTGTACTTGTATAATGTTTAAGTTATGATTTCCTGTTGATTTGGATTGTCATTAGTTTTTATAATGATCTTCAAATTTAGCTACTGTACTTTTATAGTGTTTAAGTTATGTTTGCCTGTTGATTTGCATAGTCTTTAGTTTTTAGAATGATCTTCAAATTTAGCTTCCGTACTTGTATAATGTTAATGTTTGATGACGTTTTTGATATCTCAGGAAATTAAACCGATAGCTATGTTGTGTGGCCATGCTGCACCGATAGCTGATCTTGGTATCTGTTATCCTGTCTCAGGATACGGAAAGGCAGAAAATTTTGGTAATATTGGGGTGAATTCTTCCTTAGATAATGGTGCCTTAATAAGTGCATGTACTGATGGGGTGTTGTGTGTCTGGAGTCGAAGCAGTGGACATTGTAGACGCCGAAGGAAACTCCCTCCCTGGTTTGGCAGTCCATCCATTATTTGTACACTGCCCTCGAACCCGCGATACATATGCATCGGCTGCTGTTTTGTTGATTCCATCCAGTTATCTGACCTTCATTCTTTTGATTCTGTTGAGGGGGATGCGGTTTCTATGGATAAAGAGGTTCAAAATAGAAAACCCACTAAGTGTTCTGTAGTTGTAGTTGATACCTATGGTCTTACCATTGTTCAAACTATTTTTCATGGGAATTTATCTATTGGACTGTTGAAGTATATGGCTGTAGTTCCAATGGGTGAGGACAGGGAGAAGCATTCTGCACTCTTGGTTGATTCATTTGGTCGGCTACAATTGGTTCCAATATTGAAGGAGTCTCATCAAAATGGAGAGTGGGGGAATGGATTGCATAAAAGTTCTTCACAGCAAGGTGTGGCTATTTCGGCAGATGAATTGGTTGAGGGAGAACAATATGTTTCCCTTGAAACTTGTGGGAACATCATTGCTCTTCTACTAAAAGATCGCTGCATATTTAAGCTGTTGGATAGTGGTAATACTATTGGATTGATTTCTTTCGTGGACAATCTCTTTTCCCTTGAAGAATATTCTACTCGCACACATGTTATAGGGGGGTTATTTCTTAAAAGTAGTAATACTGAGAAAACTGTGAACACGAAGGAAGCCCTTGAAACATTTTCAGAAAAATTTGCAGTGTGGAATAATAGGGGATCCGCAGTTGTGTATGTTATATCATATATGAATGATGAATTTAAGTGTGAACCTTATTGTGAGATCCCATCTGTTTCTTATCCTACTGATTACAGATATTCCATTAGTTTTATTCAAATGAACCTTTACCTTCTGCGTATTGAATCAGTTTGCTTTCATGTTGAAGAACCTGCACCATGGAGACCATATGTCACAATTTGGTCACTACAGCAGAAAAATAATGGCCATGGAAAGCTCTGCCGGTGGAGCAGAATGGTTGGAGAAGGCTTTTCTTTTGTTGACTGGATTGATAACTCTACTTTGTTCAATGAAATTGAGGGCTTTAGCGATGACAAAAACAATTTAACTTGTTGGGAAAACACTGTTCCTTATTCAAAAAATACGGATAATATACAAGCAGATTTTGAAAGTGATGGATTTGTGCACAGGGAAAAGGTTGTATCTTCTTCCATGGTTATTTCTGAAAATCTCTATGCTCCTTATGCTATTGTGTATGGCTTCTTCAGTGGTGAAATAGAGGTTTTACGGTTTGATTTCTTTGAGGGACTTGATTCTCCTGGTGCAAGTCCTCGCCTTAGAGTGGAATCACCTGTATCCAGACACAGCTATTCGGGGCACACTGCTCCTGTACTATGTCTGGCTGCACATCGGATGGTGGGCACTGCCAAAGGATGGAGTTTCAACCAGGTTTTAATTTCTGGAAGCATGGATTGCACAATTTGTATATGGGATCTTTGCACAGGCAATCTTATCACAGTCATGCACCAACATGTTGCTCCAGTGCGCCAAATAATTCTCCCCCCTGCTAGGACTGAACATCCATGGAGTGACTGCTTTCTGTCCGTTGGGGAGGATGCGTGCATTTCCCTTTCCTCGCTTGAAACTTTACGGGTGGAGAGAATGTTTCCTGGACATCCAAGTTATCCTGCAAAAGTTGTTTGGGATGGTCCAAGAGGCTATATTGCGTGTCTTTGCAGAGATCGTTCAAGAACTTCTGATTCTGTCGACGTTTTATTTATTTGGGATGTAAAGACAGGTGCTCGTGAGCGTGTACTTCGTGGAATGGCTTCTCATTCAATGTTCGATCATTTCTGTAAAGGTATCAGTATGAATTCCAGTTCTGGCGCTGTGTTGAATGGGAATACTTCAGTTTCCTCATTACTTCTTCCAATACATGAAGATGGAAACTTTTCTCAATCTCATTTGCATAATTTTGAGAAAGGGGCCACTTTGTCGAATATAGCTGAGCCGAGTACATCTGAAGCACATGTTAGTAAAGGACATTCAGGAAAATTATCCCCAAACACACTATTTGTTCTTCAAAGTAAGAAGCAGCCCATCAAGTGCTCTTGTCCGTACCCTGGAATTGCTGCTTTCAGTTTTGACCTTGCAGCATTGATGTTTCCTTGTCAGAAGCTTGATTCCACAGAAAAGGACAGTGACAAACAAGAAAATACCAATATGAAGGAACAAGGAACTGAGACACCAAGCCCCCACCGTATGACTGTGGATGATGGTTCTGCTATGCATGGGATATCACCTGATAATGTAGAAGATCATGATTGGATTAAGTCACTAGAAGAATTTTTACTTCGATTTAGCATGTCATTTTTGCATTTGTGGAGTGTAGATAGTGAGCTCGATAAGTTGCTAATAAGTGACATGAAACTAAAAAGACCAGAAAACTTTATAGTAGCTTCCGGTTTGCAAGGAGAAAAAGGGTCTTTAACATTGACATTTCCTGGTGTGAAAGCTATTCTGGAGGTAATTTGAAGAAACCTGTTTACTATAGGGACCTGTTTTCTTTTTTGACTTATTTCAACTTTCCCTGAGTTACTAATTAACATTTCAGCTTTGGAAATCATCATCAGAATTTTGTGCAATGAGGTCACTGACAATGGTTTCCCTTGCACAACGCATGGTTAGCTTGTGTCACTCCACTTCAGCAGCCAGCAGGTATTATAGTGTTTTAAGTGGAAGTACTGCTTGAAATGAGTCTATTCTGTTAATCATTTCTACTTTCAACATTCCTCACATCCTGTACCTGCAAAAAATTTCACATTTCTCATAGTTATATTATCTTCATGTATAAGGTTAAATGAGCTCCAAAATGTTACTTCTATATTTGAAATGAGCATTCCTGGTGCATACATTTATTAAAATCCATGTATACTATATTGGCAATATTTGCTGACATTTTATTTGATGGGTTTTGTTTGCAGTGCCTTATCAGCATTCTATACACGAAATTTTGCTGACAGAGTTCCAGATATAAAGCCACCTTTACTTCAGGTTGTTTTCCTGTGCTAATGAATTGGTGTTTTGATTCGATAATCAATTGTACTTGGTTATTTGAAGGTTTCATTTTTTCTGGTATTTTTCCTTTTGAACTAAAACTATTGATCTATATTCATTATTATGAGGTGGAGAAATTGTTACTAGGATATTTATGTTCTATTTATACATTTATGGTTCATTTGTCTACTTGGATGGAAGAAACAAAAGCATATTTCCCGAAACACCTACCATTCCAGTTCCATATAGGCAGTAATATTCAGTTATTCTCTTCTTATACCGTCTTCTTGGACATCAAGTGCTGCATTCATGTAAAATTCTTATCTAGATGTTAAAAACCATGGCAATATGGTTTACATGTCTATTTCCCTTTCTGTATGTGTAATTAAACAAATGATAGAACACAAATCCCCTAATCACACTTCCTGAACATGAGGTCGCTCATTTTATTGTGATGTTACTCAACTTTGAACCAAAAGCCTTTCATCATCCTCTATTAGTTGATTGTGTGTGTTTTCTGTCTAAAAGATATCTATCTATATTTCATTGGTTTTTTTTGTTTTTGTTTGTTTTTTTATCTGCCATAACATAGTTGACAAGGATCCTAATATATGAATTTGTTATGGTTAACTCTGTGTGCTTTGTCGCCATCATCTCTTTCTCCGCTTTGCAGCTTTTAGTAAGTTTCTGGCAAAATGAAAGTGAACATGTACGTATGGCTGCACGCTCCTTGTTTCACTGTGCTGCCTCTCGAGCTATTCCACTCCCTCTATGTAGTGGAAAAGCAGCTGGCGATGCAAAATTTGTGAGGTCTCTATCTACAACTGAAAACGATGAACATGAGATTGCTAAGATAGAATTAACATCTAGAGATGGATCAGATTCTGAATGGTCACCTGAAACACAAGGAATTTCTCAGGTTGAGGAAATTAATGTATTGACATGGCTAGAATCATTTGAAGTGCAAGATTGGATTTCTTGTGTTGGTGGAACGAGTCAAGATGCAATGACATCTCATATCATTGTTGCAGCAGCATTGTCGATTTGGTATCCTAGTCTTGTGAAACCTACTCTTGCCACACTTGTTGTTCATCCGTTAATGAAGTTGTCTATGGCAATAAATGAGAAATATAGTTCCACTGCGGCAGAGCTTCTAGCAGAAGGCATGGAGAGTACATGGATGATGTGCATTGGTTCTGAAATACATCGTCTAATTGGGGATATATTCTTCCAGATAGAGTGTGTAAGTGGTCCATCATCCAACCCAATTGGAGAACATGCTGTACCAGCATCGATTAGGGAGACTTTGGTTGGGACTCTTCTTCCTAGTCTAGCAATGGCTGATATACTAGGTTTCTTAACCGTTGTAGAAAGCCAAATCTGGTCTACAGCATCTGATTCACCTGTTCACCTGGTTTCCCTCAAGACTATAATCAGGGTTGTTCGTGGTTCTCCCAGAAGCTTAGCTCAGTACCTTGATAAGGTTAGTGGATTCAAAATGAACACCACATATTCCATCTTTGACTTGAAGTGCATTGAAGGTGACAATGCATGGCTTAGAAAAAAATCCTCTGTTTAACATCATAGATTTCAAATGGCTTATGAAAACTTTGCCTACCATATTCTTTAATCAATTTACTCTTGCTTATTCCCATTACTAGTTTTCTTGTGAATTCACTGTTGATCACGGTCTTTTAAATGTTTTTTAGACTCTATTCCCTGTTTTTCCTTTTGTTCGGTGAATATTTTTTCTCTATATTCAGTTGTCCACAGTGTTGAGCAAATTATTGAAACTTAATTAACATTTTATCTTTAATTTTTAAGTGACATTTGGACAGACTTGCAGGTAGTTAACTTCATTTTACAAACTATAGACCCAGGAAACTCAGTCATGCGCAAGACTTGCCTTCAAAGTTCAATGGCAGCATTAAAGGAAGTTGTACGTGTATTTCCTATGGTAGCCCTGAATGACACATCAACCAAATTGGCTGTTGGTGATGTGATGGGAGAAATTAATAATCCTAGCATCCGGGTATATGACATGCAAAGGTATGGAATATTCCCTCCGTGATTAGAATTGGGTTTGGTAAAATCTTATGTATGCTTGACTGAATCACATCCCTACATAGAGTAAATTTGCTACAGGTCAATTAGTTTTAAGGGAGAGGTTGTGCACCCACAGAATCATTGAGAAAACAAACATTTTATTATTGTGCAGTATAATTTATTTTAATGGATAAATAAAATTTGATTTTACTTAAGCTGGACGGGTGAAGCAAAACTTAACAGTAGAAGTGACAGACAGTTGCTATTGGTTCTGGCTTTTCGTCCTATATATCATCATTCATTACTATGAATTGATTTTGCACCTCTAAAATTTTCTCTGGTCCATAGCTTCCACTACCATCTGACTCCTTGTTGGTTGTTTTAGATGATGAAGGTTAGATTTAGGAGGAGAAAAAGAAATCAGAGTTTCATTATTCCGTTCTCAAAAATATAAATCAGAAAAACGAAAAATCCATGTTTTACGGATGTCATTTTTATCTAATCAACACAAGCTCTCTTGGTCAAGCAGAGCAAGTTGATTGGGGGATGTGGTCAGCGTGTATACTGATTGTTGGAATCTCATTTATCACATGACATGTATAATATTGTCTGTCTATAAGTGTCATCATCTTGGCACTGTTAACCTGCCAATATTTCATTATTCACTTTAGGATAAAGTTAAGACTAAATGATTGTAAAAGGATGTGCTGAATACAAGCACAAAGTAAAAGTATTATTCTACATAACTCTCTGACATGTTCTTTTGGAGTTGCCACATACACATATTACAAATGATAGGAAAACAATCATTGTATGAGTGAACAGAACGACTATTGCTTTGGTTAATTTAGGTAATATATTAGCTAAAAGTATAGTTTTGCATGGTATCAAGAGGGTTTTTGAGGTGCGACTATTTTCAAAATATTGATGACTATTAGTTTATTGATGACTGTACGGCGAAAGTTTTTGTACTCACTTTTCTTTGGATGCTAAATCATTTAAATATTTTATTCTCTTGCTTTTTCTATCTCCTGTTTGGGATATCCAAATAGGAACCATTGTTTCACTGAACATGTCTTATTGTTCTCCAATGTAGCGTGATAAAAATAAAGGTTTTGGATGCAAGTGGGCCTCCTGGACTTCCAAGTTTGCTTTCAGGAGCATCAGAAACAATGGTGACCACTGCAATTTCAGCTCTGAGCTTTTCCCTGGATGGAGAGGTATCTATAATTAGTTTAGGGTGCCATAAACACCTATTTCAATCTACAAAGTTGTCTTCTTAAGCAACAAAGTCTGCAATATCATTTTCATGAGCATGTTCATTCAGCAATTCACATGGCAGAGAAACTCATTGTTATAAGATTAATCTATTATAGTATTATATGATTTGTTTGCCTTATCAAATTTTGAAGTTCATACCACTTCAATCAAATCAAGTTTCTTCAGAGTTTTATTGCAATATCATTTAACAACGGATGAATTTCCCATATCTTGAACTGCATTTTTCTTCTCCTCCTTGCAGGGGCTGGTTGCTTTTTCTGAGCATGGTCTGATGATTAGATGGTGGTCTTTGGGATCTCTATGGTGGGAGAAACTGAGCCGAAACTTTGTCCCTGTTCAATGCACCAAATTGATATTTGTTCCTCCAAGTGAGGGATTTTCACCTAAATCCACTAGGTCTAGTGTAATGGCAAACATAATGGGACATGACGGACATGGCAATTTGCAGGTAATTTTTGCTTTGCGACTATTGCATTAAGTTTATAGATATTAGATATTAACCACCAGCTATCTGGTCTAACTTCTAGGCTTCTTTTTTGATTCAGAATTATTTCGTATAAAGATGTGATGTACGGTGTTTAATATTATGAAATTTACTGCTACTGTACTTTCTGAACCACGATACCTTTGTACCTTTTGTAGGAGAATGCCAGTAGTTTGAGTTATGCAGACAGTTTGAAATTAGTGATTCATAATCTTGATCTCTCTTACCGGTTGGAATGGGTTGGTGAACGTAAGGTACTACTTACAAGACATGGCCTTGAATTAGGTACTTTCCAGTTATAAACATTCCCTGTGCAGATTCTTCTGGGCTGACTGGATCACAAACGATATTTTAAAGTCTCCAAGTTCAAAGGTTTTCCGAGCATTGCACACTTCCGGTCACAATTGTCTGAAGAAGAATTTCGTTTCATTAGGTAGACGATTCCACCTGCTAATACCGTGTTTTGCTTTTGCCATTACACTCAAGATTCCATACGCTGTTCGTTTTTCACAGAACATGAAAAATGTTCTACTCAGAAGCATGAACAATTCAACTCATTTTTTTTGCGGTGCTTGCTAGAAGTAGACATCTTGCAGGCAGTAATGTAAAGATTCCATAAATTTATCGGAGGCTGGAAAAGGGGATACGCAATGTGCAGTCCATATAGTCCTATATGGACTGCACTTTTTGGCGGAAAATTTTATGTATTTGTATACGATAACCATTAGATTGCTGAACCAAGGAAAAATGCACATGATATACTGAAAATGTTCCAATATTTGGTGGTAATAGTTATCTTGTAAATTAAAATTTGAAGTTAATAATAGTGCTATTATTTGCCCTTGCATTATTTTTTCTAATAAATCATTTCTTTCTTCATTTTTTCATGTTAATTAACTTTTTGTATTGTTTTCGTTATGAACATCCCATACTTGAGGCAAGGTTATAGTTATTTTTAATGGGATGAAGTTTTTTATTTATTTATTTTTATTTTTTGCAATAGTTATATCTAAATTTTGATATATCTTATGCCGTCATGAACCATGAAATTTATCAGTTGTAGATATTTTATTTTGTCAAACACAATAAAATCAAGAAATTAAGCACACATTTGCCAACTACAAGAAAAATTTAATAATCAACAACCACAAACATGAATATCAAAAAATTAGCTGCTAAATTTATTGGTGATCATCATCATCATGACTACATACATTTAATCAAACTCAAAACACTAATTACTTCTCGAAAAAACCTTGGAGAAAATTAGAAAATGAGTTCATATAAAAAAAATAAATAAAATAATAATAATAATAATAATAATAATAATAATAATAACTAATAACTAACTTCTCCATAACAAAAACCTGGAGAAGCTCAAGATCACAAAACCCTAATAAACTACAAGACACAACACACAAACTTGTATTAGGCAAGACAGATTATTTTGAAGGTTCACATAATGCTGCACCATTGTGGGTCACCAACATTAAAACCATCTTGTGGGGGTGGTGGCTGGGGAAAGTACTTGGGCTCCGGCTCGTAGAATGGGGCGGTGGCTCTGGCCATCGGAGCCGGTGTGTGAAGCTCAGGTTGCATCATATAATTGTGATTATAATAAGGATCTCCATAGCCATAATTAGTATTGTAGTAAGGACTATTATTGTATCCACTGTCATAGATATTATTAGGGTAGCCATGATAACCATTGTTGAAAGGAACTCGATTAGGGTTTTGCCCGGAATCGATCCAACAGAGCTCAGCATGCTTGCCTGATTTTGAAAGCATCTTCAGGATTTTTCCTGGATCTACTTTTCCTGAAATGTATGCGATCCCTTGTTGTACATCTATGCTGTAAGTTACTCCTGAAACAATATATGCACATTATAATCTACGATCTTCATATAATTATCCTAGTGTAGTAAATTTATCGAAACTGCCCGGATTGCATTTGGTTGCATGAATGAAATAGAATGACTTGTAAATATCATAATAATAATATGATATAAAGACAACAAATTAAAAAGGGAAATTAAGTTATTCTATCTCTAACACAAACGTCTATGTACTTATTCATGCAAATGAACATTCGAATATGTTGGAACTTGACTAACAATATTGTTAATTCAGTTTTCATGCAAAAACATGCATAAAACGTAGAAAAACAAAATTGAAATAATACCATTAATATTAGTCAACAATTTGATAAGAGACTTATGCCATCCAGTTTGTGTATCAATTTTCAGAGCACAAGTCTGAAAAAAAAAAAGGCCAAACAAAATAATCAACCAAAGAAAACAATAAATAAATAAGTAAATAAAAATAAAATTGTAAAAACAGAAGACTTAATATGAAATTATGAATATTGAGTAAAATACCATGTATCCAGGGGACTCCATTGAAATGAAAATTTGTTTTCTTGCCGGTGGAAAAACGATCGATAATGGAGATATATAATTTTTTAATTTGCAAAGGACATATATAATGGTTTTACAAGTGATAAGGGGTTTGGAATTTATAGAAAAAACTTGATTTGTTCTTTAATTAAGATTTTGGTTATATTTTGTTTAAAGAGGTTTATATGTTAAATAATATAAGCAATTATGATTTGGATATTATTTTCAAAAAAAAAAAAAATTATAATAAGGATATTAAATTTATATATTAAGGTAAGTTTTGGTAATATTTACCTTTTAAATTTCATCGAAATCAACAGATGATTTTTATGATTATTTAGTTTCCATTTTTTTTTTTCATAGTAAAAACCTGACTTGTTATTTAATTAAGAAATTAAATTAATTAAGATTTTGGATATATTTAATTCGTAGGTTTATATGTTAAATCATATAAGTAATTATAATATGGATATTCTTTTTTTTTAAAATTTATAATATGGATAATTATATATTAAGGTAAGTTTTGGTAATTAATATTTGCCTTTTTAATTGCATAGAAATCAACCATGATTTTTATGATTATTTAGATTCCCTTTTTTTTTTTTTTTTATGCATATTAAAATCTTAAGAGATTGCTATTCAAATCTTTTTTTAGGTAGTTAAGCAAATATTTTCCAAATTATCCGCACGATCAAAAATCTCATTTTCTTTACACAGTTTTAGACCGTTGGATTAAGATCACTTTGTAATGGTTGAGATTATCATTGACATTCATAGTTATATACTTTTGATGAACATATAAATTAACATAAGTAAAAATGCAATCTCTACCATTCAAAATGCTATAATCCATTAATCCAATGGTCGATAACTTAAGGATACACATTTGCCATTTGCCATCTTTCTTAGGTACTAGTAAGGCAGGTAGTAAGGCAGGTATTGCGCATGGACTCTTACTCTTCTGGATGTATCCCTTTTGTAACAACTCTTCAACTTGATCCCGCATTATTTTGTGTTGTTGCAGACTCATTCTAAAATGCGCCAAATTTGGTAGACTTGCTCTAAGGATTAGATCACTATGATGTTGAATTTCTCACATCGGTGGTAGTCTGATTGGCAGCTCTTTAGGTGTTAAATCAAAGAATTCAGCTATTAAAGGAAGAGCCATCTCGGGTATGGCTTCATCTTTCATATCTTCTTCTTTAGTTAACAACACATAAGCTTCACATTCTTCGGTCAACTGTTGGCTTGCCATTGCTAGGAAATTTTCTCCCTCTTCTTGAAGTGCCTTAACCTTTAGACTGGGTGATTTCAAATATAATTTGTCTTCCTTTCCACCAAAATTCGTAAGTGTTGCTTTTACCTTTGAATCCCATGTCAACGTCATACTGCCAAGGCCTCCCTAACAAAATATGACAGGCATCCATCGTTACCACATCACACACTACGTCATCCTTGTAATTCTTTCCAATTGCCATTGGTACTCGGCACACTTCACTAACCATATCAGCTGCTTCGTCTACCTTTCATATCTAACGAAGGCCATAAGGTTACGGTGCTTTTCAGTTGGTAGTTTCAGCCTCTTTACCAGGTCTTTGGACACCAAATTTTCTGAACTCCCTGTGTCAATCACGACCTTTGCTATCACTCCATTAATAAGGGCATTGGTTCGAAATAAATGATGGGGAGTGGACATTTCTGGTCCTCTTTTTGGTGTCAAGAAAACTCGTTGAACAATACAATTTAATTTTCCCTCTTAACTGTTAACAATTTTCGGTACCTGATTCCCTGCTGAGTTGCCTTGCTTAATTTCCTCTGCCTTCCCAGTCTGAATGTCACAAGGTTGTTGCTCTACCATTCCGACGAAATTGTCTTCTCCATCTTCTTTAACGTCGTCTACAACTTTCGTTTATGACAGCTGACTTCATCCTCTGCATAGTCTCCTTCAGCAAAATTAACAGCAGGTCTCTATTGGCATTGATTTGAGTGGTGCTCAGGTTGATGGCATCTGTAGCATAGTGAAGGCATGGGACTAGCGTTAAGGATTCATTGCTTGTTGAGGAGGAATTCTTCGTGGTCGATTTTCAGCATTCGAAGTTTCCACGGTCGGTTCTAGTGGTGTTGTCACTTTACTTGGTCTAGCTTGGAATTGCTGATTGGTGAACCTAGTTCGCACAAGAGGTGCTCTTGTTGGTTCCTCTGCTTTTCTTGCCAAAGCGAAAGCTTGTCCGAGTGTGAAGTTATTAAGCATTTCATTTGGTCTTGAATCTCTCGTTTCAAACCTCCTCTGAACCTTGCGATTTGCATATTTTCATTATCTGGAAACAAGTTCCGAGAATTTAGGTGGATAAATTCATCAATGTATTCTTCCACGGTTCTATTTCCTTGCTTGCAATTCTGAAGTTAGACATACAAGCGCTGCTCATAATCAGGAGGCAAAAATTTGGCCATGAACTTACTCTTCATCTTTTCCCATGTTGCGATCGATGGTTTTCCATACAGCACTCACATGTTTTTTAGGTATTTCCAATGTGCTACAACCGACCTCTTCAGTTTGTTGGCAACAACTTTGAGCTTTCGATTTTCAGAATAATCCATCACTCCAAGTCCCGTCTCAACTTCATCTACCCATGAAAAAAATTCGTCAGCATTCTGAGTTCCCTTGAATACTGGCATCTCTACATTGAGTTTGTAGTCTCGGTTTCCTTGGGTCCTCATTGTGGCCCGGTCATCTGATTTAGCCACCGGTGGATTCTGGGTAGAAATCACAGGTAACGATTGCAGATTTTGGATTTACGGTGTGTTATCAGGATTATGAGTCAATGACGTCGGGCCACAAGTGATCTCTCCATGTCGTTGATCGATTACCCTGTTGCCATTTGGTGACAACGCCTCTAGTCTTTGAAGAACCTCCTCAAGTTGTGCTTGTATTAACGGAACTCTATTGAGTAGTGGACAAATGTCGTTGATGGCGGCAGTAACAACCCCGGTTGCTATTGCCCTTATTTACTGATCTTCGTCAGCCGAACAATTACCCCCAATATCGTCGCGCACCATCAGAAAATTTACTGAAAGCTTTGGCTTTGATACCACTTGAAGTAGCGGAAGCTTAGTAATCTCGAATCCATGAGAGAGTTCTTGAATCCACGAGAGAATTTGTGTTCAAAAGAATGATTTTATTGATTATGAAAAAGTTACAAAACCTTTCCTGACTCTTTGCTTAAAAAGAAAATAAATTAGAATCCTAATTTGACTAAAAAACTAAGATCAAACAAGTTTGATTTATTTCCAACACTAAATCCTAAAGACTTGTAAAACAAGAAAAACTCAAATTGATAACTAAACCAACTTGTAACACTGATGTTTTAGAGTTGGTGTGAGCTAGGACTCTTCATGACTAGTCCCCACAGCTGCTCTCCCTTCATGTCCTATATCATATCCATTGATATATTCGTATTTTGGAGGGACCATGGGCGTACCTAGGATTTTTTTGCTGGAGTGGACTAAAACAAAACTACAATTTTTTATGAGGAAATTTCATTAGTTGAAAAGCGAAGATACATTTATATAGGAAATAGAACGACCCTTATCCCTTAAGATGCATTTACTAAACAAATTACATAAACTTTCGATAAAATAACTTTTTTTTTTTTTACAAAAAAAGGTATAAATTTTTTTGGACAAAGCTCACCACTAGCCGACTAATCAATGTGTCTAAAATTACAAAATTTGGGTAATGTTTCATTTTTTAAAGCATTACATAAATTTTGGGGTTTTTTTTCTTAGGTGGAGGACTCAAACTGATAACTTTATGGTGCAGGTGTAAGGGGTTTACCACCAAACCAACCACATCTCATCAACAATGTTTCATTAGATGTAATAAAATATGAAGTCAAAATTAGAAATAACAAGCTCAAAAACCTAACCTATTAATTAGAAATAAATTAAAAATTAAAAATTAAGAAAATGTCTTCCTCTAAATGCAAGAACAAATGATGTATTTTTTTTTTCTTCAATTGTGATCGAAGATGGTTGATTGTTATTTTATAATTTGAGATTTTAATTTTTAATTAACATTCAAGAGAAAGAAGATGTTAGACGTGTGGGTTTTGTGAAAAAAAAAAAAAAAGTGTGGGACAAGAAATTAAAGCATAGAGGAGAGGACCAGAGGAGGGGTGATGTGAGGTTTGATTGGTTTGCTAATTGTATCTCATTTTTAGAGAGGTTTTTTTTTTTTTTTAATCAAAATGCTGACTTGGGCAACAGCCCGGGTCAACCTTCTAACATATCCGTTCATCTGAGGGACCGATATCGAAACAGGTAAATATTCAATATCTTGTAGAATATTCGACCGATTTCAAAATATCCATAAAAAATATCCATGAAATATTGTGAATTTCACCCCGAAAGTCCTTGGACATTTTGCATATTATTAAAATAATTTTCTTAATCCTAAACAATTAAATTATTGTTAAAATAATTTAGATTGAAAAATATTTTAGAAGAAGCATTAACAAATTTATAAAAATTTCCAACATAATAATCAATAGTAAATTTATTGAAGACTTGAAGTAAAATTGGACAAAGAACCAAAGAGTGAATGTGTAAAATATGTAAAATTTTATGAAAGCAATCTGAAAAAGAAAAATTGTTTGTGACTAAAATGTGTAAAACTCATTCTAAATAATATTAAATATGTACCAATCAATTTATAAATATGTAGAATTGTTTTTTTTTTTTTTTTTTTTTTGTAACTTTGTGCCGACATTCCAAATAAAGGAATCTCAAAACTGTTTTTGTAAAACCCATAATTGTTTCTTTTATGTAGAGAATCCAAAGAAACTCAATTATTTTCATCAAATAAAAAAAAAATAAAAAAAAAACTCAATTATTTGGTTTGGGCAATATGACAAAGAATCACAATGATAGAATTTTAAAAATAGAAACACAACGAATGTTGTGAGCCTGTGAAAAATAGAAACATAATGAATAACTTTGAAAAAAATAAAAAATCATCATGTATTATTTATTCTTTGTAGAGAATATGAATGAATGCAGTAAAGAAAATCTCATTCAATTATTCATCTATTTATTCACTGTTTATTTGTTCAAAGAAATTCTCACTCCATTATTTGGTATGAGCCGTATGGCAGAGAATCACAATGATAGAATTTGAAAAATAGAAACATAGTGAATGCCTTTGAAAAAAAAAAAAAATCATCATATATTATTTATTCTTTGCAAAGAATATAAATGAATGCAATAAAGAAAATTTCATTTAATTATTCATCTATTTGTTTACCGTTTTCACTCCATCTATAAATTAATCTTAACTCTTCTCTTTCAACTTTTCAAGTTTTCATCCTACACACCTACACTTAACATAGCAAATTTTACATTACAAGTTTATCTCAAATTCTCAATATCTTCATTAAATAAGCAGGTACGTAAATGTTTACTTTGATAATTTTTTTAATAAAAAATAATGATATTATAATTGTATGCAAATTTTAGATGTTGTGTGGTATTGTTTCTAACACTCATTTGAATTTTCATATTTATAAATTGATTGGTACAAAATTTAATTTTGTTTTGATAGGGAATTATATTGCATAAGATGTTTAGTACTAAAAATGATCCAGTATGAGAGTATTGCAGACCAATACTGAATAATAAAAATGGTATTATATGCACATTTTGCAATCACACAATGCAAAGTGGAGGAATTACCTGATTTAAATTTCATTTAACCGGTAATGAGTTGAATAGAAATGTAAAAGTATACTCAAATGTGCCACTGAAAGTTAAATTTCAAATATCTCAATTGCAAAATAAATAAATAAATAAACAACAAAAAAAAGCTGCAAGAGAGATCGAACAAATTCAACAAGAATTAAGGGGAGATTTTCGAAAAGGAAGAATATATCTATCATTATCCTAAAGGTATGCTTCCTGATGAGCGAGATGATTATCGTTATACAATAGATGCATCCAAAGCATCTGAATGACAAAGAGAACAAGAAGTAGAATCTTTGGAGGGAGGTCAAATAGAGGATAGGGTTCAGGAGTCGATGGTAGTAGTCAACCATCATAACAAGTATGTTGCACTCAAAGTGGACGAGAGTCATGTTATAAACCTCCATTTGCACTTTCATTGTACAAATCATAAATCATCAGGTGCAAAGTAAAAGAATATTAAAGATATGTTTGCTGGTATCGAAGTTTTTTATTTATGATAATATTCTTCCATATAAAGCCAGCTCTCGTCATTTTAAGAACATTATTATTGGTGCTCAAGAATCAGGTATTATTTTTTCTTAAATAATAATGTTTTTGAAATTTTTGATTTGTTTTTATTTTTTATTTCACAATCAAATTTAACATGCATGTGAATATAGGTGTCGGAGTTCAACCACCATTAGCACATGAAATTAGGCATAAGTACTTAGACATCGAGTACAAGGAAATGAAAGAGTATGTTGATAACTTTAAAAATAAATGGGAGAAATATGGCTACACCATAATATGTGATGGGTGGACAGGACCGACAAGATTGTCGATAATTAATTTTATAGTGCATAGTAAGAGTCACACAAGTTTCCTAAAATATGTTGATGCATCCAACAAAATTAAAGATCATCTGCATTTTTATGGATCACTCAAAGATGTGGTGAAAGAGGTCGGTGAGAAGAAAGTTGTGCAAATTGTCACAGAAAATGGCTTTGCATTTGTGAAAGTATGTACAAAATTGATGAAAAAATATTCCTTGTTTTGGACTCATTGTGCAGCACATTGTATATATTTGATTTTTGAGGATATTGGAAATAAGGACATTGTTGCAAGTGTCATTCATGATGCTAGGGTCGTAACAAACTTTATATATAATTATGGATGGTTACTATCGCAAATGAGGGAGGTTTGTAAACGGGAGATAGTGCGGTTTGGTGCAACTTGATTTGCGACCAATCATATTGCCCTTGATAGTCTTTTGAAAGAAAAAAAAAAAGATAAATTTGAAACGATTATTTACCAGTGATGCATTAGCTACAAATCGGCTAAGTCGTACGTCGAATGGAAAAGGAATAGAACTGCGTATTTTAGATTTAGAGTTTTGAGATAATGTGACTTTTGTAGTTAAAATATATGAGCCACTATACTAGGTTCTGAGATTGGTTGATACAGAAGTTGTACCCATTATGTCTATCGTGTATAAGTTAATGTGTGTGATGAAAGATGCAGTAAAACAACAAAGATGAAGTAAATTGATTTTAAACATTATACAAAAACGGTGGGATAAAATGGTCAATCACCCACTACATGCTGCTTGTAAATTTTATTTTGGATTGTTTGTCATTCATAATTAAAATTTAGTATAGTATTTATACTAATTTTTTTTTTTTCTTCTAGCTTACTATTTGAACCCAAAGTACCAATATAGCTAGAGATAATATTGGGGATAATTCAGATCTCCTGAAAGTCGTACATAATGTCTATGCGTAATTAGACTCTGAAGCTGTAGGAGTTGCTAATTTTGGAAATGATGTAAAAAGTTACAATTTACAATCAATTTTATAATTCCAAGATTATAAATTCTTTGCATGAGAGTATTGTGTCATATATTATTTATTTATATATATATATTATTTATATATTGATCTCATGAATGTAGCCCATATACTTTAAGGATGGAAGGAAACGTTTTGGTGAATAAGCAACCATTACAGTTAGAAGCAAAATGCAACCGGTTATATAATCTTTATTACAAAAATTTACGTATTAATAATAAATAATAATATCACTGGAATAATATTTATACTTATAATACTTAATAGTTTTAATTGTAGCTGATTGGTCAGTAATGTATGGAAACCGTGCTCCATCATTGCGTGCAATAGCAGTTCGCATACTATCACAAACATCATCATCTTTTGCCTGTGAAAGAAATTAGTCCACATTTGCTTTAATCCACACAAAATAAAGGAACCATCTTGCCTATTCTAAGCTTGAACAACTTGTTTATTGTTATTATAATATGAAATTGAAACTTAGGGATATGACAGTTGAAAAAGATAAAGTAAATGAAACTAATTTTACTGATCTACTTCAAGTAGCTGCTGAAGCATGTGACGATAATTAGAATCCTATTTTTGACCGGGTTAAACTTGCCTCCTTAGATGATGAGGAGGGAAATCATGATCCACATATTGCTTCTCATGCTCGAGACATGGGAATAAATGGTGAACAAGTGATTAGAGAAGAAGTTAGTGTAGATCGTTTAGTTATTGTTACCAGCTCTTCTAATGACCAACATACATCTGATGGAAATAGTGGAGGAAAAGATGATGGAGATGATAGGGATGATGGAGATGATAGGGGTGGTGGGGATGAGGCAAGAGGTTGGGATTTTGGTGCAACAAGTTGGGATGTTTGTGCCGAAGGTTGGGATGTTGGTGCAATATATTGGAATGCTAGTGCAGCATGTTGGGATGCTCATACAGGTAATTTTGATCAAAATCGTGGTAGACAATAAAGAGGAACATGTCAAATTGATGTAAGATTCTTTGAGTATAACTCTCTCCTCAATGAATATAGACAAAGAAAATAGTTCTTTGGGTGATTTGCAGACAATGTTTGGTTTTCATGTATCATATTATGGTAGTTATGGTGGCTGTAATATATTTGATTATCTTTCTCCAGAAATGTCATATGCAATACATATGCATGCAGATCAGCAATATCCACTAAGTTGGGTAAATCCAAACTACCTAATTCATTGATCAATTGGAAGAAATCAAGCAACATACACATGATATATTAATAACTACCTTGAAAACTATGCAAGCACGTTTTCCTGAGAAAATTATTGTTCGAAACTTCGAATCAAGGTATAAATATATCTTTTCTATTTGAATCAATAAGGAATTCATTTTGGTTTTAAATTTCAGACATACAATGTACTATTATGTATGAATTATGATTTATGATAGAATCTTAGAAGTATAAAACTATATATATATTTTAATGATAATTTTATTTATTTAATATTTAATATATTTATACCGTATATAATATTGTAAAAGTGAAACAAAATATTATTCTATTAAATACTCAATTTTAAAAATTATACACAAACTCTTTCTATGTTATACTTTATAATAAGCTCATAACTATGCTAATTTATCGTTAAAATATGATTCATTTGATGTATAATTACTTATTTAAGCTTGTTCTAAAATTCCACAAAAAGTTTCTGATTTTAGATGTAAATATCCATCATTTTTTTTTTAAATTTTTGACAGTATATCCACCGATATCAATATTATCCCCGAAATATCTATAAATTTAGAAGTCCGATATCGATTCCGATACCGATATTTTATTCCTCGAACATAATCAATACAATCTAGCTCCATGACTCCAACTCAATTTTGAGTTTTCATTCTACTCTTTCAATTTCATGCCCTTTCACGCAAAATGCCCATTACCCCAAGTCACCCCTCATTCAAACTTCCAAACATATCTTATAATTCATAATCTTATTCTTTTCTTGTTGTCGAAGAAATGTTGGAGGAGGGTTTTGTACTTTTTGATGGTTGAGTGACGAAGAAGACGAGAGCAGAAAATTTGGAGAGAAAGAGAGAGAGACAGAGAGAGGCGTTGGGTTGATAGCGGAGAAGGCAAGTAGGTGGTGAACCGGTGGGTTGAAATTGTTTTTGTTATTTGATTATTTGATATGATTTGTATTGTCGTTTTGATACTGTTTTTGATATTACTTTTTTATTGTGAATTTTGTGTTTTCTTTTTTTCGTCAGGTATAGCAATGGAAAATGAGATTCTTTTCTCTCTCTTCAAGTTTTTTGCTCGTAAATTCTCGGCTTCCCTACTCTACGGTTTCGTTAGGCCAACTAACCATCCTTCATTTCTTCAATTTGAAAAAAATATTTACTCCAACCAATTTTCAAAATAAAAATCGTAAATTGAAGATGAGTTTTGGTTCTTCAAATTTGAAGATTTAAAATTGGATCTTCATTTCACTATTTGATTAAAATATTATTATTTTCTATTTTTATCTTTTTTTAAAAAAAAAAATAAACTTAATTAATCATATATAATTTTTGATTTATAAGTGTAATTAGTATAAAAATCATACCATTAGAAATATTTTATTAAGATCTTTCAACCGAGTATAATATTTATTATATTTTAATTATTTTTATATTTTAATTTTTTTATTAATGAACTAATAGGTATTTTAATTCAAAACAAATGTTTTCAAACTATTAATTTTTATAAGTAATTAACATATATCATAATAATTAACTCAAAATAATTCAGTAAAACAAAATAATAACATTAACAATCTTAAATTAAAATATTACAATTGAAAAAAAGTACATTGAATATGAAAATAAAATCAATAAAAATAACATTGAAACTTAAAAGTTTACACTAGTATTACGATAAGTCATCTCAATAGTAATTTGAAAATCGATCAAAACAACTAAAATTACCCGACGACTCACCTTCAAATTGCCCGGAACTATTAAAATTGCCATGGATAGTGTTAGTAGATGATCTTTGTATCTGGAAATTACGAGCCTCGCTTTCAATAATTTCTATTTTTCTAGATCTCCAATATTCACATTCATTTGGATCATTTATGGAGTCCAAATCTTTCTCCATAATTCTAGTCTCTTCGCATTCTCGTTTGATCTGTAATTTTTGTTTAGCAAGCTCGTCATGCGCCGTTGAGTAGCCTTCCAAATGTGATCTATATTAATTTTTCTTTCTTACTTTTTATTTTATTTTATATAACAGCCAGAAGCCACCCATAAAACAACCTCGACCTAAATTTATTAAAAGCCCTCACTTAAAGCATAGGAAGACCGAGGAGCCAACAAACAGACACAAATGGGAGCCAAAGACAACCCAAGAAACAACACTAACCAAGAAAGAAAGCAACCAAAACAAACCACAACCAATACAGGGCAGAAAATAAAACTAAACATGCCTAACATAAGCCGTATCCAATTTATCCAAATGAAGAAAACCTTTGATAACTTCAGGAAGTTGACTAGAACTAGAAAACACATTATTCCTACCACTGGCACCATAACGCACCAAAATATCAGCCACTTTATTACCTTCTCTATAAAAATGATGAATAGAGAAATCAAATCATTTCAATAAATCTATAAGTTGGTCCTAAAAATCCCATAAATACCAAAGATTACAAATCCGAGACCGGATCCAAGAGACCACAATATCATAATCACACTCAATGTCAATACCATCGTGGCCCAAATGTTTACAAATATAAATTCTTTCCACCACCGCCCGTAGCTCAGCTTCATTATTAGAACACGAACCAAATAATTTTGAAAAACCAAAAATGAAATTACCTGAACTGTCACGAAGCACACCACCTCTACCAGCGGGACCTAGATTTCCCAAACTGCTCTCATCCAAATTGAGTTTTAATCTACCTGCAGCAGGCTTAAGCCATCTTAGAACTTGAATTTTTTTTGTTTCTTTAATAAAATCTGCATCTCCATGTTTCTCAGAATACGATCATCACTATAATTCTAATGACGCACCTCTGTCAAAGGATTACTTAAAATCTGAACCCAATGCTTAATGGAAAGCCAAACATTCGAAATGCTCTCCAACTTCCCCTTAGCTGCACATCTTCTTCTCCACAACCTCCAAATAACTAAACAAGGGATTAACCCCATTAAAATTCCCAAGTGGGAAGACTAGTCAACTCTATTAAACCACTATTTGACTCTCTCCTTCCAACTTCGATGGGTGAGGAATGGCACTCCCACCTCAGCCAAAACTTTTCTCCATAAGTTGGACGCAAAATCACCATTATTCAAGATATGATCCAAGTCCTCAATGCCTCTACTACTACAACAATTGCAGGCCGAAACAATAGGAACCCCCACACTTCTCACCTTCTCATCAACACTTAAACAATTAAACGTAGTCTTCCACATACAAATAGCAATCTTTTTCGGTAAACACTTGTGCCAAATCCATTTAGCCCACCCAAACTTAGAGAGTCTAACTCTGACCACATCCCAAGCAGATTTAGTGTTGAAACAACCATCCTTCTCAGGGAGCCATAACATAACATCTTCAGAATTTCTAAACTTTCCAACCCTTCCCATAACTTCATCCGCTTTTTCTGAACCCAAAAACCTTTGTAACTCCTCAACATCCCCCACATTATCGGTAACTAAATCCTTCAACCTGATTTGGGAATTTTTCTTTCTTACTTAAATTGTCTTTTGGTAAGACTCCAACAATTCGGTATTTTTTTCAATCATCTCCATAATTTTTTTCTTCTCATCATTTTGTTTTCTTTTCATTTTTTCTTTATTCCTTCCCATGGGTCGTGAAGATGCATTAACATTTTCACACTCGAAAGCTTGTTCATCTTCATTGGCATTCAAATCAATAGAAAACAACGATGTTCTTGAAGTCTTGGATGTAGAAGACTCCTCCATTTGTAACATAAATTATAAAAAAGATTAGAAAATTTTAGATGTAATAAAAGTGAGTAAATTATTATCTAATAAGATAATGTAGAGAAAACATTTTTATTAAAGAAAATTTGAAATATTATTTATAAAGTAAAATAATAATATTTTATTGTTTAGAGATTGTAAAATGAAGAATTGTTGGAATAGTAAAATTATGAAGATAGAATATTATAAAAATATTCCATTTTTCAATCTTCAAATTGAAGAAAAAATTGAAGACTGGTTGGAGATGACCTTATCCACCTCAGCTTCTTTACGTTCTTTTTTTTTATTTTTTTTTATTTTTATAATTAATTTTTTTTTAAAAAAAGAAATCTATAGTTAATTGTTAAATGTTAATCTTGAATTAACGCAGCATAAACTTTTATCATCTCTCATGCAAATGCATTTATGACTTGGTATTAATCTTGAATTACAAGATACAATTATCGTTGTAAGTGTTATAAATATGGAACTCACATTCAAGCTTTGAGCATAAGCCCGTATAGATTTGCTCTTGGGACACTTCTAGATACAATTTTCGTTGTAAGTGTTATAAGTATAGAACCCACATTCAAGCTTTGGGCCTAAGCCCGCACAGATTTACTTTTGGGATACTTCAAAGTGCATTCTCCACATGTGTATGATATTGTCCGTTTTGGAGCTAAGTCCGTACGGATTTACTCTTAGGACACTTCACAAAAGACCTCATACCAATGAAGGTTATTTCCGTACTTATATACCTATAATTATCCCTATGTCTAACCAATATATGACTTTTGTTGTACACTCAATAGTAAGTACATTATAGACTTCTATTTCTTAGTTATTTTTAATGTAAATAAGATTGAGACGTTCACGCATAAGAAAAATTATGAACATAAAATTATTTTCCGTGATTTCACACGAGTATCATATATTATAGGGGGTGGTGGGATGAGGTGAGGTGACTGGTGAGCGAGATGGGTGATTCCACATTTCCATGTGCCTCTCCATTTTGTCAAAAGCAGGCACATTTTGTCAAAAGTTGAACAACAAAAGCATCACCTTTATTTTGTTGTTTGTGCTTCTTATTCTTCTGACTCTGTTCTCTCCTGTCTAAGACACTCAAAACACCAAATCCTTACCTTTTCTACTATTCATTCATCACACCTACTAGATAAACAGTGGATGATTATATAATACTATTGTATTCTCCAACCCTGCTTTATTCTTTTTTCCTCTAAATTATCTTTATGCCTTAGATTTTTGTCAACATGAAGCTTTAGTTTTACCCTTCCAATAAATAAATAAAGGGTAGTATAAATTTGTGCTCTAAGAACACATAATAACAATTACTTTATTTTCATTTATAAAAATAAAAATACTGTATTTATTGTAATAAAACAATAAATGCACTGGTTGACCTATGCTTTTATATCTATAAATGGGAGTAAAGAAGTTGTTAAGGGCACAAGTTAACACTACTCATAAATATATATATATATATAGTATTATATTTAAGGTCACATGAAGCTGAATAATTCACACATTATGTGGGTATATATTTATATATTTATATATATATATATACATAGTCTTTCTATTCTCAGTTCATCCTGACAATAAATATATCAGGACGATGAATGTGGACCATAGATTATAGAGAAGTTTTGTCAAAGTATATAAATCTAGCGGTCCACATTTTTAGTCCTGATATATTTATTATCGGGACGAATTGATAATAGAAAAAAAAAAAATATATATATATATATATATATAATGGCATTTTTACAATTCCAAAATTATATATGCTAAAACTAGAACACTCTAGTCATACTAAACATTTTTCTGAATTGGGACAATTAATTGAAGCTTTTGGCACGAATGCCGAAGAAGCTTCTCCGGTCCATCCTCATCTTGCGTCATATTTAGGTTGGTTTTGTGCTCTTTTTTTGAATTTGGTGGACTAGCTAATAGTTATCGAATCTGATCCTACATGACAATGTAATTTTTCATCAGATGCTTGTTAGCTAACTTTTTTTGTTTTTGGCATATTAGGGAGTAAATGAGATCAAGTGTGAACCCAATTAAGAATATTAGCCTAATAAGAATGGCCAATACCTAGATGCCATTCCTTCATTTTAGACCTTTATTTAGCACCCAATCAAATTCCACATACAATATGTTAAAAGTAGGCTTCAAATTAAAGTTGATGGTATCATTGTAACCATCACAAACTTGTGTGAGACTGAGTCTGATCAGTCTGAGATATGCAGGCATGACTGCTGATTCAAATTAATAGGGTTTAAAGTTCTGAAATTGCATGACGAGTGAGACAATCATAGTTTATATCATGATCATGATAATTGATATAAGGAATCCACATTTATATATCACACACAAAATAATAATTATCAGCTTATAACTGTTGTCATTTTGAGTTTTATATACAAGAACTAGGAATTATTTATAGAGCTAGATTCTAGACATATCATAAAATTATGTAGAATATAATTTTTCACGCAAACCCCTCATTCAAATTTCCGAAATCTAAAATACCGTCAGACAAATACATGACTACTGGTTTCGTAATCTAAACAACTAGCTTCAAAAACAAAAACACAGTAACAATATTATTATGATAATAACAACAATTAAGAGGTTATTGATTTCTAGCATATGTAGCTCTATAAATAACAATCAAAACAAATGTACCATCTATACAATTTACTAGAGTTATTACAAATTATGGGACAGTTTGGGGTTGCTGTACTTGGGGTCTTGTTGTCTGTCTTGTCATTCCATAATGTGCTAGCTATTGAAAATGAAAAGCTACTAAGCTCACAAGATTTTGACTATGGAGATGCACTTGGTAAAGCAATCTTGTTTTTTGAAGGGCAACGATCAGGGAAGTTGCTTGCACGCCAGAGAGTGAAGTGGAGAGGAGACTCTGCACTCTCCGACGGCAAGCCTGATAATGTACTTATATATTGCTAAATGTTTGGTGTTTTATGAATTTGAGCTTCTGCTAGATCAATTTAGCTATGTGAATTTTTTTATAGGTCAGCTGGTTGGTTTTTTGGGCAGGTAAATTTGGTAGGAGGTTACTATGACGCTGGTGACAATGTCAAGTTTGGATGGCCAATGGCATTTACTGTGAGCTTGTTGAGTTGGGCTGCAATTGAGTACCAAACAGAGATCTCCTCTGCCAATCAACTCCGTCACCTACGTAGGGATATTCGATGGGGGGCAGATTTCATCTTGAAAGCACATACTTCACCCACCACACTCTACACTCAGGTCCCATACATGACAATTTCAAATTTGTATTCTTTGGTTGTGTTGTGTTGTGTTGTAATTAACTTCATGATCATTTTCACAGGTGGGAGATGGAAATTCGGATCACCAGTGCTGGGAGAGGCCTGAAGACATGGACACACCAAGAACACTCTACAAGATAACTCCTGATTCACCGGGCACTGAGGCGGCCGCTGATGCTGCAGCTGCTCTTTCTGCTGCATCAATTGTCTTCAAACCAATTAATTCCAACTACTCTTTAAGACTCTTAAGCCAATCAAAATCTGTAAGAAATCAACCCCGTTTCACTTATATCAGGAAAAAAGCTCACATCAGTTGAGGATCCTGACTTATTCGAAATTATATATTCTACAGCTGTTTGAATTTGCAGACAAGTATAGGGGATCTTACAAAAATTCATGCCCTTTTTACTGCTCTTTCTCAGGCTATCAGGTAAGATAATGAATCCCCGAATCAAAACTTTTACATGGATCAGTTGGTATTATTAACTTAATTGATTGCTCTTTAGATTAGTTAATGAACTAATTTGTATCTCAATTGTGAATAAAAGGATGAATTGTTATGGGCTGCAACTTGGCTATACAAAGCAAGTGGAGATAACAAGTACTTAACTTATGTCACCTGCAATCAAGGATGGAGTCAGGCAGTGTCTGAGTTTAGTTGGGACAACAAATTTGCTGGAGCTCAAACATTACTAGCAAAGGTATAACTGCCTTCAAAAAAATACAATTGATACAATTCAGAAATTCTACAGAAAACTGGAAGAGGAAGTAACAAATTCTGTGTTCAGGAATTTTATGGTGGGCAGAAGGATTTGTCTAAGTTTAAGACCGACATAGAGTCCTTTGTATGTGCATTGATGCCTGGAAGTAGTTCTGTACAGATTAAAACAACTCCTGGTACACTTTTTTCTCATTACTACATATCAATGAATAAAATTGTATAGATTTCTTTGATTTAAAGGGACTTGATAATTTGAAACATATATAATTTCTGGTATATATTAATTTGTAGGTGGGCTCCTATATATTAGAGATAGTAGTAACTTACAATATGTAACAAGCTCTTCTATGGTTCTATTTCTCTACTCCAAAACCTTGAGTGCAGCTCATATGGATGGTGTCCAATGTGGGTCCGTGCATTTCTATGCATCTCAAATCAAAGCCTTTGCCAAATCACAGGTACATATGTAACATTTGTAACATTACATGGTGAACAATCATATGTTTTGTTTTGTTTTTTTAATCCCTTAAAACCTAGTGTGGGTGAGATTCAATTCCAGAACCTCTTACATAGCTATTAAAAAATCTCACCAATTGAAAGGAAAATTACTCTAGTGGTAACTCATTTAGTCAAACGCTATCAAAATAGCTATTAGATGAGAAATTCAGTTTAAAATTACTATTTTAGGTAAACAGTGTAATGGAAATAGACATTTCTACACACTCTATTCAATTTTGTACGTAAATAGTTAAGTGTAAGGGCATTTTGAAGAAAGGAGGAGAAGATTTCGTGTTTAAGAGAGGGAATATTGGGGGTGCTCAAGGTCGTCCAAAATTTATCAAGTTTATGAGAATTTGAAGGAAAAAAATCGCTAAACCTCCTAATCGAATACAAACCTAAATACTCCTCCTTTTACTTCGACATATTAGTTTTTTTTTTTTTTTTCAAACTTCACAGCTTCTCTGTGTTTTTACCGAACCGTCCTTTGATCTTTTGGTTCGATCTTTTACCAAAACGCTCTTACCCTTAATGGTTTCCTTTAGCGTTGACCATGATCGCATTGTGCTACAATCAGGTTTATATCATCTTTTTTTTTTTCTTCAGGTGGATTACATATTAGGAAACAACCCCATGAAGATGTCATACATGGCAGGATTTGGAAGCAAATACCCATTGCAAGTACACCATAGAGGTGCATCTATTCCTTCAATCAAGGCTCACCCAGCCAAAGTGGGTTGCAATGATGGCTATTCAATCTACTACTCTTCTAGCAAACCTAACCCAAACACACATGTGGGTGCAATTGTGGGTGGTCCTGATTCAAATGACCAATTCAAAGATCTCAGATCAGACTACTCTCACTCTGAACCTACTACTTACATGAATGCTGCTTTTGTTGGCTCTGTCGCTGCTTTGCTTGCTCGAAATGAATCCGAATCCAAATGCTCGCAATAATTCTAGCTAGAAGATTTTTAATTAATAAGTCCGTGAAAATAGTTTCAACAAAGTCCTTGTACA
The DNA here is from genome assembly GCA_035582765.1 of Acer negundo. Taxonomy (NCBI): domain Eukaryota; kingdom Viridiplantae; phylum Streptophyta; class Magnoliopsida; order Sapindales; family Sapindaceae; genus Acer; species Acer negundo. Next base: position 30,659,069 of record CM069238.1, read on the forward strand.
CAAAGTCCTTGTACATGCGCTTCATGTATGTCACACTGTAATAACAAGTCTGGTTTCATATATACAATATTTAATAATTGTAAATGTAAGGACTTCAGTGCTTGCAAGAAATATTATTGCTGGTTGTATACAATACCGTATTTTTTTTAGTTAGACCACGAGGTATCCCTCACTCCGATCAGCAACCAATCGTTAACGAGTGGGGCTAATCCCCGCTTTGGCCGGGAGGTCAGTAAAGCCTAGCCACGAGGTGTTTCTAGTGGGGTTCAAACTTGAGTAGAGCCCGAACCATTCACCCCACTGGAAATGCGGTGACCAACCGCATCACAGTTCGTGGTTATACAATACCGTATTAATTGGCTAGGTACATAATTAAGCTTATCCTGTTTCAATAAATTATATATACATATATAACAAGCAGCTGTCGTTTTTGTATGTCACACTTGCATAAAAACATTAATATTACGTATAAGAAATCCAAGTTGATTGTAGATAATAATTAATTAATTAATTAATTAGTAGATTAAAAAAAAAAATGAAGTTGTTATGTCATGAAAAAACTAAAAAAGAAAAGAGTAAATGGTACTATTGCCCCTGAATTGTTCACGAATTGATGTACCTCCTAAATTTATAAAATGGTCACTAAACCCCCTGGACTCTCTGAAATTGGCAACAAGTAACGGAAATGAGACGAACGATTAGGGCAAATTGCACTTACATATCCTAATTATATGTATAATTGCATTATAACTGAAAAAAGATAATAATATCACTATACACCTTTTGATCAGTCGACTAACATCTAAAAAAATAAAATAATAATAATAATAATAATAATAATAATAATAATAATAATAATAATAATAAAATAAAGATAATAATAATAATAATAAAGATGATAATAATAATAATAATAATAATAATAAAAATAATAATAATAATAATAATAATAATAAAAGTAAGGACTTAATCCTTGAAATTGAAACCCTAGCCTCTCAAATTTTCAGGACTTATTCCTTGAAATTGAAACCCTTCAGAAAAGAGCAGATGGATCATCTTCTGAAGTTGCTGAGATCTAATCCAGAGTCTAGTATTCCTAGTGTTTCTATGGCTCAAACAGGTAGCAACTTTAGTGCCTTCTCTTGTCATTCTAGTCCTACACCTTGGATCATTGATTCAGGTGCTTTTGATCACATGACAAATCTCTCTCTTGTATTTCATTCTTATTCACCTTATTCTGGTGATAAAAAGGTCAGAATTGCAAATGAAAATTTTTCATATATTGCAGAAAAAGGTTCTATCAAAATTTCAAAAAACATTACTCTAAAATCTGTTCTTCATGTTCCTAATCTTGTCTATAATCTCTTATCTGTGAGTCAACTCTCTAAAGATTCTAATTGTCGTGTTACCTTTTTTGATTTTCACTATGAATTTCATGATCTAAGCATGGAGATGATGATTGGCAGTGCTAGAATGGTGGACGGTCTCTACTATTTTGATGACAACTTCCTTTGTAATAAACAAGCTCAGGTTTTTAGTACTAGTATTAGTTCTCCCTCTGTCTGTGAACAAATAGTGCTTTGTCATCTTAGACTAGGACATCCTAGTTTTTTCTCATTTGAAGTATCTATTTCCCGATCTATTTAAAAATGTGGATTGTTCATCTTTTCAATGTGAAAGTTGTTATTTTTCAAAAAGTCATCGTACTACTTACAATTCAAAACCATATTGTCCCTCAAAACCATTTTACTTGATTCATAGTGATGTTTGGGGGCCTTTGAAAATTACCACACCTTCCGAGCAAAAATGGTTTGTAACTTTCATAGATGATCACACTTGACTATGTTGGGTATATTTGATGAATGATAAATTTGAAATTGAAAATTTGTTTAAAAACTTTTCCAATATGGTTGAAAACCAATTCCAAACAAATATAAAAATACTTCATTCTGATAATGGAAATGAGTATGTCAATCAATTTTGGGGAATTTTTTTAAAGGAAAAAGAGATTCAACATCAGTCTACTTGTAGTGATACTCCTTAACAAAATGGTATTGCCGAGAGAAAAAATAGACATTTACTTGAAGTTGCAAGTGTCATTATGTTCTCGATGCATGTTCCAAAATATATATGGGGAGATACAATTTTGCATATTATTTGAAAAATAGAACGCCTACTCGTATTTTAAAATATATTACATCATTAGAGTGTTTCAAAACTTTTTTCCCTGAATGTTGACTTTTCTTTGACTTACCTTTGAAATTTTTTGGGTGCACTGTGTTTGTTCACATACCTAGTAGGCTTCAACCCAAACTTGATCCTAGGGCAGAAAAATGTGTGTTTATCGGTTATGCCCCCAATAAAAAGGGATATAAGTGTTATAATCCTAAAACAAAAAAGATTTTTGTGAGTATGAATATCTCATTTGTGGAAAATCAGTCTTACTTTAGATAAAACTGTCTTCATAGGGAGATAAAGAATAGTGAAGCTCAGTTTTTGGAAATAGCTATTCCTCTATCTAATACCTTGTTTCTTTTGCATGTTCTTGATCCTTCCATCTTTACTAGTCAAGAAATTGATAGTCACAATAATGAAGAAAAGGGAAATACTAGTCTACCATTACCAAACTTAGATGACTCACAAATAGGGGGAGAAATACTAAGACACAATCACACTAATCCTACCTCGTAGCTTCATGTTTACACTCGAAAGGGTATTCATCAAAGAAATAAAGACTTGCCTACAACTCTAGCACAAAACCAATCACTATCTCCTATCGATGGTTCATCTACTACTTCAGGTAACTCTAATCCTTCTTTGTCAAATTTCACTTCTACTGCTTTCGATCTTGATATACCTATAGCAGTAAGAAAAGGAGTCTAAAGATATACAAAACATCCTATTGCTAAATATGTGTCTTACCATAAGCTTTCTAAGTCTCATAAAGCTTTTACCTTAAAAATATCCCACATGTTTATCCCGAGAACCATTCAGGAAACCTTGGATAATTCGGATTGGAAATTAGCAGTTTTAAAAGAGATGAACATTCTGAAAAGAATGGGACTTGGGAGATAGTTAACTTACCGAAGAAGAAGAAAACGGTAGGGTGCAAATGGGTGCTTAAGGTTAAGTGTAGAGCTGATGGAAGTATAGAAAGGTACAAGGCACATTTAATGGCAAAAGGATTTACACAAACACATGGTATTGATTACCAGGAGACTTTTGCTTCGGTCGCAAAGATTAATTCAATTCGTGTCTTACTATCCTTGGTCGTTAGTCTTGACTGGCCCTTACACCAGTTAGATGTAAAAAAACACATTCTTAAATGGAGATTTGGAAAAGGAAGTCTTTATGAGCCTGCCACCGGGGTTTGAAAAACGTCTTGGTGAAGGGAAAGTGGTAGATTAATAAAATCCTTGTATGAGCTCAAACAATCACCAAGAGCATGGTTTGAACGATTTGGGAAAGCTGTGAAGGGCCGCAAATATACACAAAGCCAGACAAATTATACTATGTTCTATAAGCATTCAAAAGAAGGAAATATTGTTATTTTAATTATTTATGTTGATAATATAATATTGACAGGTGATGATCATGTTAAGCTAAAAAGACTCAAGAGAGTTCTTGCTAATGACTTAGAGATCAAGGACTTGGGAGCCTTAAAATATTTTCTTGGAATATAGTTTGCCAGGTCTAAAGAGGGCATCTCTGTGTCTTAACGAAAATATGTGATGGATCTTCTTGGAGAGACAGGTCTACTCGGTTGCAAGGCAACAGAGACACTAACTGAACCTAATTTGAAGATCTAACCCGCTAAACCAGAAGATGTGAAGAACAGGGAACAATTTCAGAATCTGGTTGGTAGGCTGATTTATTTGTCGTATACCCGCCCAGATATAGCTTTTGTAGTGAGCATGGTAAGTCAATTTATGCACTGACCAGGTCCAGAACACTTTGAGGCAATGCATAGAATCCTAAGGTACTTAAAGGGATCACCAGGGAAAGGCATGTTATTTGAAAAGCATAGTCACCTATAAATTGAAGTATATACAAATGCATACCAGGCTGAGAGTATAACCAATAAAAGGTTAACCTCTAGTTATCGTACTTTTGTTGGAGGAAACATTGTTACTTGGCGGAGTAAAAAACAATATATGGTGGCAAGAAGCAATGCTGAAGCTGAATTTAGATCAGTTGCTCGCGAAATGGGTTCAAAATTTTTTTGTCACTATTTGGAGTGCTTTTTGTAAGACAGGTATCACATTATTAATTTAAGTTTAAAAGATACTTATTTAGGTGACCAAACAAAAATACTCATTTTTGTCAGTTTGTGTCTTTTTTAAACGTTGAGAGAAAACCTTTGAGAGAGAAAACCCAAGCCTTTTTGAACTTTTTCTGAGCCTTTTATAACAGTCCCCGAGCTTTTTAAAATGTTACCCAAGCCTTTTCAAGGAAAATTCATAGGTTAATCGGTTTAGAATCTCCGAGCCTTTTTACACTAGATCTGAGTCTTTTCGTGTCTTTTCAAGCCTTTTCGAACCTTTTTACACTAGATTCGAGTCTTTTTACACTAGATTCAAGCATTTTCATGCCTTTTCAATTCGTACCTCTACGAGCCTTTTCAAGCCTTTTTACACTAGATTCGAGCCTTTTTACACTATAGTCGAGTCTTTTCGTGCCTTTTCAATTCGTGCATTTTCAAGCCTTTTTACACTAGATTCGAGCATTTTCGTGCATTTTTAATTCGTGCCTTTTTGAGCATTTTAATACATATTTCGAGCATTTTAAACAGTTATTCGAGCTTTTTAATAATTTATGAATAGATTAGTGAATTTTGATTATTCGAAACTTTTAAAACTGTTCAAGCATTTTCAATATTTTTCATACACTACCTGACCCTTTTAATGAAGTGTTCGAGCATTTTCAATTAGTCTCCGAGACTTTTCATTTGTTCTCTGAGCCTTTTCATTTGTTATCCAAGACTTTTCAATTAGATTCAAAATTCACACAACCGGCTGGTTTACAAAAGACTCGGAGAATAAATAAAAAGGAACCCAATGAAGGGTTTTAAATTGAAAAAAAAAAATTTTTTTTTTAAATAAATAAAACTGTTTTAAATCGACCCCCGAATGCGTCTGCGTAGCGCCACAAATTTAATTATTAGATGGAGATGAATTGATAATGTTATGATATTCAACCTTCATTAGAGGTCTGTTATAGAGGAAGATGAAAGAAAAAATATCAAAAAACTTTAAACTAAGAAAGAGAGAATGTGTAAAATAAGAGCATTTTTAGTAGTTCACTATAATAGGTATCTTTTAAACTTAACTTATTAAAGGAGTGACTTTGTCACCACATGAGTTTAAAAAAGTGACATTTTCCATCATTTCCACATAGACCTATTAGATTTTTTTTTTATAGTGATGTGTCAAAATCCATAAAATATTTTTTACTATTCTAGACTGATATTTTTATTTATTTATTTATTATGTTACATAACCAAATTTGTAGTAATTATGGTTTTATAACGTTACAAAGCTAATTTTATAAATCAGATTTTATTTAAATTTTGTAACTTCTATTTCAAAGGATAAAATATAATTATGTAACTTCAACATTCATTTATTTATATGTTCTTAATCTAAAGGTTGCTTAAACTTTTTCTTTGTCTCTAAATCAATAAATTAAGAATGAACGGATGGTATTGAAGTCACATCATTCATTTAAATAGAAGTAGGTTTTAAAGTAGATTTAAACATACTCACACACGGAACCTTAATTAAGTAAAAGTAAGTTTAAAAGTTGATATTAACCTACCCACACACAAAACCTTAATTAGCAACTATAAAATGTTTGAAAACCAAATTTTTGGAAAACTCCGATTGCGTATGGGTAGGTAGATTCCTCATGTTGAATTTAATGGAATTTGTTGTCTGCTTATATTAACTTGGTTTTGCACTAGCCTCTAGTTGACTGTCTGCTAGTGGCTCCTCTTGCCATTACAGATTTCAAAAAGCCATAAAATCGGCAAACTAATGTTTGAAAACCAAATGGCAGCCTTCTCAAAATGACAAAATTGTGGTAAGATGACAAAATCTCGAAATGGCAAAATTGCATGTCTGCCTTCTCAAAAGTGTTCTTTCGACCATATGTTAGTCAAAGTTCTAACGCTTTTACTCGTAAAGAAGATGGCATCCCTACAAATGATTTCAACGGTTGTAATTTCACCAGATTTGAGTGGGAAATGTTGTTCGTCTCTTATAATTAGGTTGCTTTAGAATTTTAGTTAATGACTTGATGTTCTCTTTGCTATATTAGTCTGGTTATATGGTGAAGATACATTCGTCTTAGGTTTTGTATGCTGAGTAGGGCCGGAGAAACCATCTTAGTGTTGTTGAATGCTCAAATTCTAGTTTACATTACCGAATATGATCCGTTTCATTGGCTTAAGTTGATTTCTAATAATTGTGTATCAGTTACTTCAGTCTTTAACATACCGTTTTATACGCTAGACCATGTAGATTGTTATCATACAACCTTTTTATTTTTGAACCACACAAGTAACGTCCGCAGAAATTACTGCAATTCTACAGAGAACATACAAAAATTACCAATAATTATGACATATATGTTGAAGATAAAAAGGGGACCATTTACATGCCAAACAAAAGACACAATGATGTACGTATATGGTGTTTGTGGGGCAGCAAGAGCTTTGAGTTGGAGGCTAAGGTCCAAAACATCACATGAGATGATATGGCAATCAAAACCCAGGTGATGAAAGCCAAAACTGCTGAAATATGGGTTCAAAATTTTTTTGTCACTATTTGAGGCGCTTTTTGTAAGACAGACACCACATTACTAATTTAAGTTTAAAATGCACCTATTTAGGTGACCAGACAAAAATACCCTTTTTTTGTCAGTTTATGTCTTTTTTAAACATAGAGAGAAAACCTTTGAGAGAAAACATTCGAGCCTTTTCGTGCCTTTTGACACTAGATTCGAGCCTTTTCGAGTCTTTTTACACTAGGTTCGAGCCTTTTCGAACCTTTTTACACTTGGTTCAAGCCTTTTTACATTAGATCTGAGTTTTTTCGTGCCTTTTTGTGTCTTTTCGAGCCTTTTTACACTAGGTTCGAGCTTTTTTGTGCATTTTCGTGCCTTTTTACACTAGGTTCGAGCTTTTTTATGCATTTTCGTGCCTTTTTACACTAGGTTCGAGCTTTTTTGTGCATTTTCGTGCCTTTTTACGCTAGGTTCGAGCCTTTTTGTGCATTTCCTTGCCTTTTTACGCTAGGTTCGAGCCTTTTTATGCCTTTCCGTGCCTTTATACGCTGGGTTCGAGCCTTTTTGTGCCTTTCCGTGCCTTTTTACACTAGGTTCGAGCCTTTTTATGCCTTTCCGTGCCTTTTTGCACTAGGTTCGAGCCTTTTTGTTCCTTTCTGTGCCTTTTTACACTTGATTCGAGCCTTTTCAGACACTATGTTCAAGCCTTTTCATTCACTACCCGTGCCTTTTTCATTCACTACCCGAACCTTTTCATTCACTACCCGTGCCTTTTCATTCACTACCCGAGCCTTTTCATTCACTACCCGAGCCTTTTCATTCACTACCCGAGCCTTTTCATTCACTACCCGTGCCTTTTCATTCACTACCCGTGCCTTTTCATTCACTACCCGTGCCTTTTCATTCACTACCCGAGCCTTTTCATTCACTACCCGTGCCTTTTCATTCACTACCCGAGCCTTTTCATTCACTACCCGTGCCTTTTCATTCACTACCCGTGCCTTTTCATTCACTACCCGTGCCTTTTCATTCACTACCCGAGCCTTTTCATTCACTACCCGTGCCTTTTCATTCACTACCCGTGCCTTTTCATACACTACCCGCCTTTTTCACTACCCGTGCCTTTTCATTCACTACCCGTGCCTTTTCACTACCCGTGCCTTTTCATTCACTACCCGAGCCTTTTCATTCACTACCCGAGCCTTTTCATACACTACCCGAGCCTTTTCATTCACTATTCGAGCCTTTTCATACACTACCCGAGCCTTTTTATACACTACCCGTGTCTTTTCATTCACTACCCGAGTCTTTTCATACACTACTCGAGTAATTCACACAACCAACTTATGGTTTACAAAAGACACGAAGAACAAATAAAAATGAATTCAATGAAGGGTTTTAAATTGAAAAAAAAGCTCTGGGGGCGCTGCCCCCTGTACCCCCGCGAGCTCACCGGGCAGCTCGACCCCCGAATGCGTCTGCATAGCGCCACAAAATTAACTATCCAATGAAGATGATTTGATAAGGTTATGGTGTTTAACTTCCATTGGAGGTTTGTTATAGAGAAAAAATGAAAGAAAAAAGCTCTGAAAACTTTAAAGTAAGAAAGAGAAATGTGTAAAATAAGGGCAATTTTGGTAGTTCACCATAATAGGTGCCTTTTAAACTTAATTTATTAAAGGAGTGACTTTGCCACCACATGAGTTTAAAAAAATGACATTTTCCTTTATTTATCCTGAAGGATATAGTACCTGTTGCATGGAAAATTTGCAAAATCTTGTTGCTTGCAATACTCTGTCTTTTTCAAAATAAACCATAACCCCGGCTAATGAGCACACAGCTGCAAGTGATAAGATAGCCGTTACCAAATCACCAACAACTAACAAGCCGACTAGAACTGGATCCCGAAGGTCTCTTTTCCTACTTAAAGCATAGCCATCTAGACAGGCAAGTCCAAAGCTCCACAGCATTTGAAGCCCCATTGATGCAATAAAATAGCAGAAAGAAAAGTAGATAGAGAATCCAGGGGAAGAGACTATGAGTCCAACAGAAGCAGCCGTGAACACACATCGTCCTATGCTCAGCACCAGCCCACTCACTGTCCCTCTACTCCCTGTCAACGGACCCCCTCTCGACTCCCTCATCTCTCTCTCTCTCCCCCACTCATTCTCTCTCTCTCCACTTTCACAGTTGCTCACTTCAAAGAATAATAAAATTTAAAAAAAAAACACAATCTTCACAAAATGGACAAAAAAAAAAAGAATAAATTGAAGGGTTTAAAAAATTTTTGTCACTATTTGGAGCGGTTTTTGTGAGAATATCACCACTTTACTAATTTAAGTTTAAAAGACACCTATTTAGATGATCAGACAAAAATACTCTTATTTTGTCAGTTTATGTCTTTTCAAACTTAGAAAGAAAACAGTTGACATAGAAAACAATAGAGAGAGAAAGCATCGGCTGTAAGAAATATGCCTGAAAACTTCACGGCGAACAACAAAAACCACATCAAAACAACAAACAACATAAACTTATCAACAACAAAAACGAAATCAAAACATATGCATACCCTAAAAAGACTCATAAAAGGCTCGAACACTAAAAAAGAAGTCCCGGAGATACATTAAAAAAAATGATGGTTAAAAAGACTCGAAAAGGCTTGGAAAAGACTCAAAAAGGCTCGGAGATATAAAATTAACAAAAAAAATATGGTTAAAAAGGCTCGGAAAATGCACGAAAATGCTCGGAAATGGTATGAAAAGGCTCGAAAAAGGCATGAAAATGCTCGAAAAGACTCAGAGATACAAAATTAACAAAAAAAACTAATGGTTAAAAAAGCTCGGAAAATGTATAAAAAGACTCGAAAAAGGCATGAAAATGCTCGAAAAAGCTCGGAGATACAAAATTAACAAAAAAAACTGATGGTTAAAAAAGCTCAAAAAAGGTATGAAAGGGCTCGGATAAAGCTTGGAAAAGGCACAAAAAGGCATGAAAAGGCCCGAAAAAGGCCCGAAAAGGCTCAAAAAGGCCCGAAAAGGCTCAAAAAGGCCCGAAAAGGCATGAAAAAACTCAAAGAGGCTTAGGCACTAATAGAAAAGGCTCAGAAAAGGTACGAAAAGACTCTATAAATGCATGAAAAGGCTCAAAGAGACTTAGACACTAATAGAAAAGTCTCAGAGATACAAAATTAACAAAAAAAAATTGATGGTTAAAAAAGCTCGGGAAAGGCTCGGAAAAGGCTCGGAAAAGGCTCGAACAAAGCTCGAAAAGGCATGAAAAGGCTCAAAAAAACTCTAAAAAAAGGCTCGAAAAAAGGCTCATTTTAATGAAGTGTTCGTGTCTTTTCATACACTACCCGAGCATTTTCAAGAATTGTATGCCGAGCATTTTCATGAAGTGTTCGAGCCTTTTCATACACTGCTCGAGCCTTTTTGTTCGAGCATTTTCATGAACTTATATGCTTTTTAAAAGACTAAATGACAAGGTCGAGCCTTTTCAATTGTTCCCCGAGCCTTTTCAATTAGTCTTCGAGCCTTTTCATTTAAATTCAAAATTCACACAATCAGCTTATGGTTTACAAAACACTCGGAGAACAAATGAAAATGAACTCATGACTGTGTTTTAAACTGGAAAGAAAAAAAAAAAAAAAAAACTCTAGGGGCATTGCCCCCTGCACCCCCGCGAGCCGGCTGACCGCGAGCAACTCGACCCTCGAATGCGTCTGCGTAGCGCCACAAAACTAATTATCCAATGAAGTTGCATTTATAATGTTATGATATTTAACCTCCATTGGAGGTCTGTTATAGAGAAAGGTGAAAGAATAAAATATCAGAAAACTTCAAAATAAGAAAAAGAATGTGTAAAATAAGGGCAATTTTGGTAGTTCACCATAATATGTGCCTTTTAAATTTAACTTATTAAAGTAGTGACTGTCACCACATCAGTTCAAAAAGGTGACAGTTTTCACCAATTCCACCTCGCGAAATTTGTGAGGTTTTGTGTATCAAGAGAATCTTAAATGAACTGAAGGTCTTAAGTCCCTCTCCAATAGTCCAATAAAGGCATACTGCAATAACAATATTGTAGCAATCTCAATAGCAAATAATCTTGTTTTTCATGACAGAACCAAGCATGTTGAGGAAGACAAGCACTTCATCAAGGAAAAAATAGAGAATGGGCAAATTTGTATGACTTATATACCAACTGATGAACAGATTGCAGATGTTCTTAAGAAGGGACTGTCCAAGAAACAATTTGAAAAATTGACGGCCCTATAAGTGGAAATGGTGGGACATGTCACTCTTTTGAACTCATTTGGTGACTTTGTCAGTACTTTAATAAGTTAAGTTTAAAAGACACCAATTATGGTGAACTACCAAAATTGCCCTTAGTTCTTCATTTATGTTATTCTGTTTATACTTTTCTCTCTCCACACTTCCAAAAAAACGAGACTTTCTCTCTCCACTTTCTCTCTCCACATCGACTCTCTTTGTTTATCGAAATAAAAATTCAAGGTTCGATCGACTTTCTTCTTCAACTTATAAAACATTTGGACTTGCTTCAGTACAAGAAGGTAATATTTCTGGCAAATACTTCTGTTAATTTGTTCACATTTTCATTTGTTTATATAGAAAACTGTAATATCTTTTGTTGGATCTCCGAGCCTTTTGTTGCCTTGACCGAGCCTTTTAATGCCTTGACCGAGCCTTTTTCGAGCCTTGTCTTGCCTTCATCGAGCCTTTTCCTTTTTTTGAAATGAATAAGTATGGAGCCTTTTGTACAAATTTCCGAGCCTTTTCTTGCCTTGACCGAGCCTTTTCCGAGCCTTTTCTTGCCTTCATCGAGCCTTTTCCTTTTTTTGAAATGAAGAAGTATGGAGCCTTGTCTACAAATTTTCGAGCCTTTTATTGCCTTGACCGAGCCTTTTCTTGCCTTCATCGAGCCTTTTCCTTTTTTTGAAATGAAGAATTATGGAGCCTTGTCTACAAATTTCCGAGCCTTTTATTGCCTTGACCGAGTCTTTTCCGAGCCTTTTCTTGCCTTCATCGAGCCTTTTCCTTTTTTTGAAATGAATAAGTATGGAGCCTTGTCTACAAATTTCTGAGCCTTTTCCGAGCCTTTTTTGGCCTTGACCGAGCCTTTTAGAGAAATGTTCGACTTTTGAAGTCTTCTCCGAGCCTTTTCAATATCCTCACCCGAGCCTTTATAAAAATATAAGATGTGAAAATATTTTTTAGTCCTGTGTTTTTATTAATTGTTAGTGATGAATAATTTGACAACATCATGAATCGGGTTAGGATTGTAATATCTTACAACGGTCGATGGGAGCAGTTTCCCGACGGAAGTCAGAGGTTTATTGGATCCGATAACCGGAGAATGTATGTGTCAAAGAATATGACTTACGAAGAATTGTTGGCGATCGTGCATACCATTGTGAAATACGATGAAAACAAATTCACTGTTGATTTGTCATCAGTATCAATCGTTCCTGGCAGTACATGTCGTACATTTATAAGGAATGATGACGATGTCCAGTTTATGCTGGGGGAAGATCGAGTGATCCCTCAAGTATGTGTCAGTGTAACTGAGAGAACAGTTGGAGATATGATAGGGAATGATATTCCTCGTCCTGAAAATACCCAACAGTTTGGATCCTTTAGTGGTAGCAACCAAGGGTTCACCCAAAGGAGTGCCACCGAAGGTGGGGAAAACATGTGCGGTGTCCCACCGGTAACGGTCAATCATACAGATCTAGTTGAACCTCAAATTGTTGATGTGTTTGGGTGTCGAATTGAGCAGTACAATGAGCATTACAATGAGCAGAACAATCACCCGAACCATGACGTGGATAATGATGCAAATAATGAATAGGTTGATGATATGCAAAATGTGGATGAAGAGCCTGAACAAATTCAACCACATGGTAGACGTGTACAAGGAGTTAGTTACACTGCACCAGATATGGCTGGGACTTCCGAGGTCCGGTATAACATAACAGCATCTGATTCTGATAATGTGACAACGTGGGTTATTCCCGGAGCAGATGCATACTCGTTTGGTACTTGTACAAGCAACACCTTCGCAGCGTAAGAACCTAGAACCATGATTTATAAAGGTCAATTTTTTCCGAGTAAAAAGGATTTGAAAAGGCTAGTTAGCCATTTTTCAATGCGGCAGAACTTTGAATGGAAGGTGAAAAGGTCGAATAAAACAACTTTACATCTGGTCTGCATCATTGACGAATGTACGTGGAAATTAAGAGCGGTGAGGAGAGATGAAGGGACTTACTTTCAAGTCAGAAGTTTTGTCAACGAACACAGTTGTCCGTTGGAGGAGATTCACCGTCGGCACCGACAAGCTAGTGCAGTCACAATCGGAGAAGTCGTTGCCCCTAGACTTCAGCAACATGATGGACGTCTCATGCGTCCCAAGGACATAATTGCCGATATGAAAACAATATATGGCATCCAAATCATGTACAGTAAAGCACATTATGCCCTGCAATATGCATTGTCATTGAGCTATGGAACGCATGAAGAAACTTTCCAACTGCTGCCATCTTTTGCATACATTCTCGAACAGCAAAATCCTGGCACAATCACAGACTTACAGTGCGCAAACGATGGTAAATTCCTTTACTTTTTCATGTCTTTATGGTCCTCAATTAGAGGTTTTCGGAGGTGTATGCGTCCTGTGATTGCAGTTGATGGTACACATTTGAAGGGAAGATTCGGGGGTACAATGTTTGTTGCAACTGCACAAGATGGAAACGAACAGGTGTATCCAATTGCTTTTGGGTATGGTGACTCAGAAAACAACAATTCATGGGAGTGGTTTTTGGAATGCTTAAGGGGGGCCCTTGGTCATATAGATGATCTGGTTTTCATTTCCGATCGCCATGCAAGCATTGAAGCAAGGATTTCTAAAGTGTTCCCTTATGCAACCCATACCATATGTTGCTGGCATTTTGGTGAAAATATGAAGAAGCAATTCCACAGAAAGGATGTTGCCGACATAATGGATAGTGCTGCTAGGTCGTACAGTGAAATCCAATACGATCGCCACATGGAGGAGTTACGTAAGCTGCACAAGGGTGCATATGATTATGCCATTGATGCCGGTCCACACAAGTGGTCCCGCGTTCACTGTCCCCAAAAAAGGTACCGGTTGATGACCACAAATGTTGCAGAGTGCATAAACTCATGCTTAAAATTCGCACGGCAACTACCACTAATGACACTGGTAGAGTTCATTAGGAATATGCTACAGAAGTGGTTTCACGATCGTCATACAGCTGCACAGTCCATGCGTCATCGATTGACCGACGCAGCACATGGGGTGATCCAGAAACGAGTCGAGAAATGCAATTATATGACCGTAAATGCAGTTGACTGGAACATATTCTCCGTTAAACACAAGGAAAAACAGTGGACGGTTAACTTAGCCCGGAAGACTTGCACATGCAACAAATTCCAAATGGACTCTTTACCTTGTTCATATGCACTCGCAGCGGCAAGGTACATGACAAGTTACATTTAACATTTTTTTATAACCAAACGTGAGTCTCACTGTTTTCATTGTTGTAGGGAGTGGAACTTGGATTTCACATCTCTGTGTGCAGACTACTACAAGAGGGAGACACTTATTGATGCATACTCGGCTCCTATTATGCCTGTTGGCCATCCTTCTTCATGGGTGGTTCCATCCGATATCGCAGCGCGAGTGATTTTAAATCCAAAGACGAAGAGACAATCAGGTCGCCCCATGGAGGGTCGACACGTATCGTCTTCAGAGAGGACAACCACACAGTCGTGTAGAAGATGTGGACAACCAGGACATAATAGCAGGCGGTGTTAGAATCCGCCTATGGTTAATGAAGGTCCCAGGACAATTGTCCCCGATGATTACCGTCGCAAATGTAGCATCTATCACACAATAAGACACAACAAACAAACATGCCCTCAGAAGGACACGCCAGTGGAATGAATGGAGCCGTACAAGAGGAAGACGATCAAACATAACAAGGCAGTACAAGAGGAAGACGAATTGCCACCAGAAAAGCTTGTGATTAAGAAACATGTCTCCAACATGATGTCTTCCAACATCGTTAAGATTTTGGGAAACATGATCGATACAATTGTTTTATGAGACCTTTGGTTCTTATGCTTTTATGTATAAGTAATATGATTGATTTTATGTTGGAGAAAAGCTTGCGATTGCTAATGTGTTCCAACATCGTTTAGACTGCAGGGAACCATGGTCGATGCAGTTGTGTTATGGTTTTATGTTGAATACTTTTGTTTTTTTTTTTTTTTCTGAAATTGATTTGAATTTAGTTGTTTGTGTTGTGTAATGTCATACTTGATCCTTTGTTAATTGCAAACACTTAAAAAGAAACAAAAAATAATTTCATTACTGAAATGTTATGTACATAAACTAAATCACAATCTCGAAGACCAGTCCTTCGAGTTGTAAAAAACCTCCACAGCCATCTTCTCTCGAATGGTGGTCATATCATTTTCCGACCAATCAAAAGTATCCCTGTTCGCCGCCAGATACTCTGTCAATTTTAAAGCATGAGGACCACAGTTACCCCTACAATTCACCACATGAACAACCGTTAGAATGGAATTATATGAAAACGGATTTGGATAAAATCAGATCTTGAAACAGTCATACCTTGTGGCCTGTTGTGGCACACGGTCTGCAGACACATAATAAAAAGTGAATGCCCTAGTAGTCTTTGAGTACGTCTGATCGCCCCTCCGTCTGTGATTGTGAAAGTTCACCGCATGCAGCATCGATGGTACAAAATACCGTAAGCACGCGAGCTGCATTTTCCTGTGGCTGAATGGCACCTCCTGTCTGTACGGGTCAAAAAGGTAGATATTCCCTGCTGTGAGGTCGATGCTGGCCAGGGCCCAATGCGTACGTCCAAGGTTGCACGGAATCAGAACCTGCAGGTGTTTCCACATGTGCGATCAGTGTGACATTTATTTTTCATAACTTTAATGGAAAACATGTAAAATAAACACTCACGGAGTCAACATTGTGCCATGGTAAGTTTCCTAGCGGGAGCTGCCCACGTACCACCGTAAGGTCTTCGTCGGACCAATTCTGCTTCTGTGAAGACCAACCTGTACGGGGTCTATTAGACCAATTTCCCATCTTCCTGTCCCAGTAGTTACATAACCATGACTGTACAAAAACGTTAGGTTATAGATGTATGAAACACATCAATGCACAAGCAAATACCGTACAATTTAAACACTTACATAAAACTGTGAATCCAGTATGTTGATCCTCGGACCGTAGACAGTGGGAAATGCTCGCTGACGCTTCTGCAGAATCTTCAAGTACGCGTCAATGTGCTAAAAGTTTGAACATTTTCATTTGTTAGGATTGTACAATTTTTGTAACAACATATACATATATTACAGTTATGAACATACCGTATCCTCCAACTCCATAAAGTTGCTTTGAAACCGGTGGAACCAAAGGACATCTACTGGCAACTGTAGATCCACATCACGCCTGCATTATTGTTGAAGAAGTTAGATAACCAAGTCAAGTCAGTTTTACTAAGCTGTTTCAAAAAAAATACAGAGATTGTAATATCTACGATTATACTTACAATTCCCCCGTCGAGTTCCTCTTGTACGCTTGGTACGCCGCTAGGTGATCAGGATCTATCAGTTCGTGGGGCGCCCATACATGTGGTGGCTGTGGCATAGTCCTTGCCCTCTTCGGCCGACATGGGTCAGTGTATGGGCTCCGCTCCTGCCAACCTGGTCTGCGAATCCGATCCTGACGCTGAAGGGGTGGGGGACTCCGATCCAAACCATGGGGATCCACCGAACGTCTGCTCTGTATAGAAGGACTCCATCCCCGTTTGCTCCCAGCAGGGGTGCTCTGTATGGAGGGACTCTGGAATCGTGGATCGCCTGCAAGCCCTGCTGGGATAGACCCGATGGGTGCAGTAGGACGGAGGGACTCTATCCCCGTGGAATGAATGGAGGGATGTGCTGCACTAGGATCATCCAGAGGGGTGCGCAGTATGGAGGCACTCTATCCCAAGTCCTGGGGATGAAGAACAGGGTCTGGTAATACCTTATGCGGTACCTGCTCTATCTCCATATGTGCTGTCTCAATGTCATCAGTACCACCAGTAACCTCCTCTCTTGGTGTCACACCTAGCCCCTGCTGATCAGACACTGTCTGGGTACTAGGGTGCAGCTGACGCCCACTCTGTAAGTCTGCTCCGTCCTGATGACTACCAGTCCAGTCTCTGTCACTGAAGTGTCGGTCTTGGTCATCAATCGACGGGTCATCAAATGGTGGGTCATCGGACCGTCTGCCTTCAGTAGGTGTCTGCGCCGTCGAACCCTGAAGACCCCGAATCAAATCCAACAACTCCTGATGCTGTTGATCTCGCTTTTTTTCATTCCTTTGCACTTCGTCCCGTAACTCTCGAAACGCATCCAGCAGTTCAGTATACCTACGGTCCTGAAATGAAACAAAAATAAACACGTTGTGAGTACTAAAAGTTTCCAACTGCTTTCAAATTCAATACTGCGGTGCAACTACTTTTACGTACCTCTGGTTGCCCTCCGACGCCTCGTCGTGAGTGACCTTCAGGTCGAGGCTCTGTGGGGAACACAAATCGAACCCGCATATGCCTCACGGGACTCCTACTGCGACCCTCCACGTCAGAACCATCTGTATCACTGGGTCCCGAATGTGGATACTCAGTATCACTGGGTCTCGAATACGGACGCTCAGTATCATTGGGTTCGACAGTCGTACGGTGTTCGACATCGGCATCCGCATCATACAGACTGCCTCCCTCCTCAATGCCCTCATAGTACCGTTCAGCCAGCTCTACCGGTGTCGGCACCAATTTCACCCTCGCAAACATCTGAAATCAATGTTAGACCATTTGTAATCGCATACATACTATTAACTATTAACGTTAACATAACAGATACTTACACGTTCAATGAAAATGGAATCCAACTTATCCCCCCTCGGTCGCTGACTCAACTCCCATTTTAGAATACGGGGGGATAGCTCGATTTCCCTGCGGGTCCCACAATCTTCGATGGCAAGATCGGGGATAACCTCAAAAGCAAATATCTGCGTAATAGATAAGTACGATAATAATCAAACACATCAATCATATGAAAATAAAAAATACAATTAAAGTATGGAATCAAATTCTAAATTCTTACCAATAGTGCATAAGTACAACCATATATGGGTACGTCTCCACCTTGTGCACTTCAACGCCCTTTTCTCACTGTCTTTTTTCGAACCGTTCCTGACGACCATCCAACGCATGCTTGAAGCCAGAAATAGATCGCCTATACACATGCGCACCCCACGGGAATGCATCAAAAGCGTCCAAGTTCTCGATTAGGCGAAACTGCCATAATGGGACTTTCTCTCTCTCATCCAAACCCATTAGTATCCAGTTAAGCATATACAGTAAGTATAGCTTAACCGCATCGTAGTGCTCAGCAAAACCACCGGTCCGTACAACGGCTCTCAGCTCTCCAAACTCGACCTCATCTCGACCCTCCAAGTATCGCTGGTGTATGCCATTCTGTACCACATCATAGGTCGACATGTCGGGAAGTTGTCCAAACTTCAATCCGGTGATTAGACAGAACTCAACCTTCGAGAACCGGACCGAATGCTTTCCTAAAAGAAATCTCATCTCATCTTCCGGCCCGTCGTGATGCAACTCACGAATAAGCAATCGATGGACAATGCCAGCTGAAAACTTCATGTTGTGCTGCATCCGAAGGAAATGTCCAAAACATGACTCAGTGTACCGACGTCATTCTTCGACCGCAAGATCTTCAGGTACACTGTTAAGTGCATTTTCGATATCTCTAAGGTGACCGAAATGGTCATGCCGAGTTATTTTCCCCGGGTACCTTTCTTCCGCTGGAGTTTTCAGAAGATCTTTCAATGGATTCCTCATCTGCATATTCACACAAAAAAAAATAAAACAAATTAATATATATAACTTCATGAAAAGGCTCGGACACTGCAAAAATAAAAGTCATGGAGACTTTAAGAAAAGGCTCGGAGTGAGGTACAAAAGTCTCGGAGACTTAATGCAAAGGCTCGGAGGCTTTATAAAAAGGCTCGGCTTTATAAAAAGGCTTTATAAAAAGGCTCGGAGACTTTATTAAAAGGTTCGGAGATTCAAATTACAAAAACCTACATCATAGAATTAAAAGGCTCGAATGAAGGTTTAAAAGGCTCGGAAAAGGCTCGGAGAAAGTTTTAAAAGGCTCGGAAATGAAAAATTGCACAAAACATAATCACATTAATTAAAAGGCTCGGATGAAGGTTTAAAAGGCTCGGAAAAGGCTCGGAGAAAGGTTTAAAAGGCTCGGAAATGAAAAATTACAGAAAACCTAGTCACATTACTTAAAAGGCTCGGATGAAGGTTGAAAAGGATCGGAAAAGGCTCGAACGAAGGTTTAAAAGGCTCGGAAAAGGCTCGGATGAAGGTTTAAAAGACTCGGAGAATGTTCTATTCATCGTCTTCAACAAAATTTTTACACAACTTTAAACCCTAATCAAACAAACCTAATGAACAATAAATCAAACCTAATCTATGTGTCTAATCAAACACCAAACATCAAACGCAAATCAAATTAACAACAAAACGCGTGAGAGAGAAAGTTCAACTCACCCTGAACGCAGTTGGAGTCGAGTCGGGTACTGTAGCACCACCGCCGGTGATTCGCCGTCTCTTTTTTGGCCGGATTTCTTGCGCCGATAACTTCTCTTTTCTTCTGTTCTCTCTCTCCCTCAAGTTTTTTCTCTCACGTTTCAAAACACACAAACAGACAAAAATGAGGGTATTTTTGTCTGGTCACCAAGATTGGTGCCTTTTAAACTTATATTATTAAAGTGGTGCTATTCTTAAAAAACCCCTCCAAATAGTGACATTTAAATTTCGAACCCTTCCCTATAACTGATGACTTATTAATTGGTAGATTAATTGGATTGACTAATTGATTGTTAGCTAGTTACTAGGGATCAATTAGTTAGTAATTATAGCCTTAATTGTAAGCCTAATTGTAGACTAAGTTAGGGGATATATATATATATATATATATGTCCTATTATAACTCTGTGCATATAACATATCAATATATGAAAATCTTCACTTTCTAAAAAATATAAGTAAATCATAAAAACAAAAAATCCATGTTTTACGGATGGCATTCTTATCTAATCAACACAAGGTCTCTTGGTCAAGCAGAGCAAGTTGATTGGGGGATCTAGTCAGTGTGTATATTGATTGTGGGAATCTCATTTATCACATGGCAGGTATAATATTATATGTCCATAAGCCTCATAATCTTGGCACTGTTAATAACCTACCAATATTTCATCAGCCACTTTAGGATAAAGTTAGGACTAAATGATTGTAAAAGGATCCGATGTGCTGAATACAAGCACAAAGTAGAAGTATTATTCTACATAATTCTCTGACATGTTCTTTTGGAGTTGCCACATATAGAGGCGGATCCAGAAAATATTTGTTGTCCGAACTAAACTATATATAGTAATTTTTCGGTATGGGATTTTCCGTACTGAATTGTCGATTACTATCGGTAGCTATTTGATTGCTACCGATACTTATTGGATTACTGCCAGTAGCAATCAACAATTCGGTAAGGAAAATCCAACACTTGATTTATTATAATGTTAGTTATTTTATTATTAATTGTTATATGTATCTACTCTTGTATAATCAATCGTTTAGAAGTCTAGTCTTAATTAATCTTAAAAATTCAGGACTGTATTTATTTTTATTTATTTTTTAAACCATTTTTTTCAATGGTGAACTACTCAAGAATGTGTAAATTCGATACATAACAATTATTTGGATTTGTAAATGACTTGCTTCTATAATACTAGAAACAATAAGTATTATGAGTGTTTTTACATTTCACTTTGAACAATATAAGATATTTACAATTCACTAAACTTTGACATAAAAAAAAAAAAAATAGTTGAAATGTTGAAAGACATTATGTTATATAAAAGGATTATACACGTGTGAAATTAACATTGAATGAAAATAAAAAGCATAATGGATAATGCTTTATTTAAACGGAAGTTTACTAATAGTAGCTGAAATTAAATGTAAATTTAGAATATATTTTATTTACAATATAATTGTATAGGTTTTTTTTTTCTTTTAAAGAAAACTGCCCTGGCTATAGTCTGGGGCAGCCCTCCTTTTTGTCCACAAATGATGGGAAAACTATCTTTGTACGAGTGAACGGAACGACTATTGTTTTGGTTTATTTATATAGTTTTACGGTATTAAGAAGATTTTTGAGGTATGACTATTTTCAAAATATCGATGACTATTAGTTTACTGATGACTGCACAATGAAAGTTTTTGTTCCCACTGTTCATTGGATGCTAAATCATTTAAATATTTTATTCTCTTGCTTTTCCTATCTCCTGTTTGGGATATCCAAATAGGAACTATTGCTTCACTGAACATGTCTTATTGTTCTCCAATGTAGGTGACAAAAATAAAGGTTTGGATGCAAGTGGGCCTCCTGGACTTCCAAGTTTGCTTTCAGGAGCATCAGAAACAATGGTGACCACTGCAATTTCAGCTCTGAGCTTTTCCCCAGATGGAGAGGTATCTCTAATTAGTTTGGGGCGCCATAAACACCCCGGATGGAGAGCTTTTGAAATGAAGTGTTAGAAACGATGACGTTTGGAGTGGGTAAAAAACAAATAAAATGAAATCAAGTCCATTCAATTTATCAAGTGACACTGTCTCCAGATTCTTAAAAGTTTAGACAAAGCTAGACTAAGGAGAGGATCTAAAATCCGTGTCAATATCACCACTCATATATTATTTTATTCTCCATGAAAATCGGATGTCTTGCCGTCTATGTAAAGCTTTAAATCTTCCTAATTTAGAAGCTTGAACATGTGATATTCATGTACTAATGAACAAATAAAAATTCAGAAAACAAAGGCAAGCAAGGCTTCAAGCATCTTGCAATGTTCAATATTTTTTGCGTCATTTATTTGTCTTCGCGTGGCCTACAAGCAAATAAGCGAATAATTTATAAAGAGTTTTTTCAACGTATACGTTTAGAATTCAAAACATACATGCATGATCATCATGATTCTGGTATTCAAACTAGATCATATATATATATATATATATATTGATGTTAGAATAAATTGAAAAAACTTTAAACAAATTTGGAAAGAATTGAGTATGTGAAACTATTGGAGATAGATAAGAGAAGAATTAAAAAGGAAATGGTGAATGAGAAAATGATGGTGGCATCTAGCTAATGACGTTGGAGGAGTGGCTGTTAGTATCTTGTTATCATAATTAGTACAATCTAGCTCCATGACTCAAACTCAATTTTGAGTTCTCAATCTACTCTTACAATTTACATGCCCTTTCACACAAATGCCCATTACAACATGTCACCCCCGGTTCAAATTTTGGAAATCTAGAATAGCCGTCAAACAAATAAGTGACTACTGATTTCGTGACCTAGACAACTAGATGTAGCTTTATAAATAGCTATCAAAACAAATGTATCTATACAATTTACTAGAGTTATTACAAATTATGGGACAGTTTGGGGTTACTATACTTGGGGTCTTCTTGTGTTTTGTCTTGTCATTCCATAATGTCCTAGCTATTGAAACTGAAAAGCTAATAAGCTCACAAGATTTTGACTATGGAGATGCACTTGGTAAAGCAATCTTGTTTTTTGAAGGGCAACGATCAGGGAGGTTGCTTACAAGCCAGAGAGTGAAGTGGAGAGGAGACTCTTCACTCTCTGACGGCAAGCCTGATAATGTATACAAATATATATATATATATATATATTGCTAAATATTTAGTGTTTTATGAATTTGAGTTTTGGCTAGATCAATTTGGCTATGTGAATTTTTTTATAGGTCAGCTGGCTGGTTTTTTGGGCAGGTAAATTTGGTAGGAGGTTACTATGATGCTGGCGACAATGTCAAGTTTGGATGGCCAATGGCATTTACCGTGAGCTTGTTGAGTTGGGCTGCAATTGAGTACCAAATAGAGATCTCCTCTGTCAATCAACTCGGTTACCTACGTAGCGAAATTCGATGGGGGGCAGATTTCATCTTGCAAGCACATACTTCACCCACAACACTCTACACTCAGGTCCCATACATGACAATTTCAAATCTGTATTCTTTGGATGTGATGTGTTGTGTTATGTTTTAACTTGATCATTTTCACAGGTGGGAGATGGAAATTCGGATCACCAGTGCTGGGAGAGGCCTGAAGACATGGACACACCAAGAACACTGTACAAGATAACTCCTGATTCACCAGGCACTGAGGCTGCCGCTGAGGCTGCTGCTGCTCTTTCTGCTGCATCAATTGTCTTCAAACCAATTGATTCCAACTACTCTTCAAGACTCTTAAGCCAATCAGAATCTGTAAGAAATCAACCCCGTTTCATTTATGAGTAAAAAAGCTCACATCGGTAGAGGATCCTGACTTATTTGAAATTTTATATTCTACAGCTGTTTGAATTTGCGGATAACTATAGGGGATCTTACAAAGATTCATGCCCTTTTTACTGCTCTTTCTCAGGCTATCAGGTAAGATAATGAATCCCCGAATTGAAACTTTTACATGGATCAATAGGTATTATTAACTTAATTGATTGTGATTTAGATTAGTTAATGATGAACAAATTGGTATCTGAATTGTAAATAAAAGGATGAATTGTTATGGGCTGCAACTTGGCTATACAAGGCAAGTGGAGATAACAAGTACTTGACTTATGTCACAAGCAATCAAGGATGGAGTCAGGCAGTGTCTGAGTTCAGTTGGGACAACAAATTTGCTGGAGCTCAAATATTACTAGCGAAGGTATAATTGCCTTCAAAAAAATACATTTGATACAATTTAGAAATTCTACAGAAAACTGTTAAAGGAAGTAACAAATTCTGTGTTCAGGAATTTTATGGTGGGCAGAAGGATTTGTCTAAGTTTAAGACCGATATCGAGTCGTTTGTTTGTGCATTGATGCCTGGAAGTAGTTCTGTTCAGATTAAAACAACTCCAGGTACACTTTTTTCTCATTACTATATATCAATGAATCAATTTTATAGATTTCTTTAAAGGGACTTAATATAAGTTGAAACATATATAATTTCTGGTATATACTAATTTGTAGGTGGGCTCCTGTATATTAGGGATAGTAGTAACTTACAGTATGTAACAAGCTCTTCTATGGTGCTATTTCTCTACTCCAAAACCTTGAATGCAGCTCATATGAGTGGTGTCCAATGTGGGTCCGTACATTTCTCTGCATCTCAAATCAGAGCCTTTGCCAAATCACAGGTACATATGTAACATATGTAACATTACATATCGTGAACAATTGTGTGCGTGTGTATATAAATAAATATATATATATATATATATATATATTAAAAGAGTAATTACCTCGTTTTAATTCGGTAAGGGTCTTGATGAAATTATATCGATTTTTATGAACTTTGATATGAATTTTTTTGTGAATGATAAGTTTAATGATATCTACTAATTATAAATAAAAGTTGAGAATTTTTCAAACATTATCCCGATTTCGTTAAATATAAAGGCATCGGAAAAATGAGAGAAATATAGGGAAATTCAAAAAAATAATTTTAGTAATTGAAAAATTCTCAAATTTTATTCATAGGTATATTTCAATGAACTTATCATTCACAAAAAATTCAGATCAAAATTCATAAAAATCGATGTGATTTCATTAAGGTCCTTATCGAAATTAAAGTAATATATACCTCACTTGATAATTACTCTATATTAAAATCCCTTAATCCCTAGTGTGAGAGAGATTCGATTCCAGAACCTCTTACATAGCTAGTAAAAAAATCTCACCAATTAAAAGGAAAATTACCCTAGTGGTCACCCATTTGGTCGGGTGATATCAAAACGGCTATTTAATAAGAAATTC
Source organism: Acer negundo (assembly GCA_035582765.1). Taxonomy (NCBI): domain Eukaryota; kingdom Viridiplantae; phylum Streptophyta; class Magnoliopsida; order Sapindales; family Sapindaceae; genus Acer; species Acer negundo. The sequence continues at coordinate 30,683,893 of CM069238.1, forward strand.
AGTTCAAACTTACCATTTTAGATGAACATTGTGATGGAAATAGCCATTCTTTCACACTCTATTCAATTTTGTACATAAACCGTTTAGTGTAAGGGCATTTTGAAAGGAGGAGAAGATTTCGTGATTAAGAGAGGGATTATTAGGGGTGCTCAAGATCCGAAATTTCTAAAGTTTATGAGAATTTTTAGGAATAAAATCCCTGAACCTTATAATTGATTACAAACTTAAAAACTCATCGTATTATTTCAACATATTAGTTTTTTTTTTTTTCAAACTTTACGACTTCTTTGTGTTTTTACTAAACCCACATTTGAGCTTTTATCAAAATACCCTGAAACGTAACGGTTTCCTTTGGTGTTAACCATGATCAGAGCCGGCCCTGAGGTGGGGCACTAGGGGAGCCCGCCCAGGGCCCAAGAAAAAATTGCACAAAAAGAGGCATGTGATGCCTGATGTGTATATATGCCCATGATAAAATTACCCAAAATGGGGAATGTGATGACTGATGAGTATATATATGAAAATACATGGGATAAAACCCATATGTTAAAAGAATCAACCAGACAAAACAAAACATCTCGTACACTTTAAGACAGAAAAAAAAAAAAAAAAAACAGTTATATATATATATATATTTTTTAATCATTACTTTTCTGCTTTTAAATATTTAATTTTTTTTTCTCACCTCACACCCCTCTCTCTCTCTCTCACTCTTAGATAATCTCAAGTCTCAACTCTTCGTTCCTTCTCTCTTTTTTAAATTATCTCAATCTCTCATATCTCTCGCTCAGTCTCACTCCCCCAACCATAGGTAATTTCTCTCATATCTCTCGCTCAGTCTCACTCCCCCAACCATAGGTAATTTCTAATTTCGCTTTTGTTTGTAATTTTTATTGTAATGTTCTATTGTTCTATTTATAATTTAATATTCACATTCTATTTCTTCTTTTTCTGTTTTTTTTTCGAAGTTCATAATTTATTGGGTTAATTTAATATTTTAATTAAAAATATTTGTTGTTTGGTTTTTAGGAAATTTTCAAACCAATCCGAAAAGTAGCGTTAATATCTATTTCTGATTTGGAAACAAAATATAAAGAAGAATGAATACACATATTTGAAAACCAAATTAGTATTTATTAAGTATAGCATTTGTGATGATATTTAATTCTCAGTCATATGAGAAATTAATTATGAGTTTTATAATTTTATTTGTAGTGATCTATTTATTTTATGATATTTTTGGTGACACTGTTAATTTAGTTGTTTATTAACTATTATTTTATATTGTATTTTCAAGAAGGAAAAAAAAAATCAATCTCACGGGATAAGCAATTAGGCATAGTGGAACTGTCAGACTGGTGGACTTGCTAAATCCAATTGCTTGAATGCTTGATAGGTTTTATTGTTCTATTTTAGTGTTTCACCGTGATTGTTAGTTTATTTGTTATTTTAGTTATCGGTGTTTTATTGACTATCGTTAATTTGTTATTTTAGTTATGCACATAGGGCCTATTTTTTACATTTTCACCCCGGGCCTCAAGAACCTCAGGACCAGCTCTGACCATGATCATATTGTGCTACAATCAGGTTTATATCGTCTGTTTTTTTTTTTTTTTCAGGTGGATTACATATTAGGAAACAACCCCATGAATATGTCATACATGGCAGGATTTGGAAGCAAATACCCATTGCAAGTACACCATAGAGGTGCATCCATTCCTTCAATCAAGGCTCACCCAGCCAAAGTGGGTTGCAATGATGGCCATTCAATCTACTACTCTTCTAGCAAACCTAACCCAAACACACATGTGGGTGCAATTGTGGGTGGTCCTGATTCAAATGATCAATTCAAAGATCTCAGATCAGACTACTCTCACTCTGAACCTACTACTTACATGAATGCTGCTTTTGTTGGCTCTGCCGCTGCTTTGTTTGCTCCAAACGAATCCGAATCCGAATCCGAATGCTTGCAATAATTCTATCTAGAAGATATATAATTAATAAGACAATGAAAATAGTATCAACAAAGTCGTTGTACATGCACTTCATGCATGTCACACTGTAATAACAAGTCTGGTTTCATATGTACAATATTTAATAATTGTAAATGTATGGAGTAAGGACTTCAATGCTTTCAAGAAATATTATTGCTGGTTGTATACAATACCGTATTAATTAGATACATAATTAAGCTTATCCTGTTTCAATAAATTATATGTACATATATGATAATGATATATAACAAGCAGCTGTCGTTTTTGTATCAGTTAGAGAGGTGGTCGGCAATTTAATGTCACACTTGCATAAAAAAATATTACAAGAAATCCAAGTTGATTGTGGATAATAATTAATTAATTAAATAGCAGATTTTTTTTAAAAAAAAAATGAAGTTGTTATGTCATGAAAAAACTAAAGAAAAAACTATTTTGTCAGCATTCGAAAAACTGGTAAGCAAACCGACTTTTTTGACATTCAATGTTTCCAAAATTCAAGCTAAGAATCTAAGATTAATTAATTATACAAAACTGGTCCTTACAAGAAAAAGTAAGATTTATTGAAGGTTAATATGTTTAACAAAATTACTAATCAATCCGAAAACTCAAATTTACAAATTACAAGGATCCAAATAAAAGTATTGTTCCACGCATGCTAAACCTAAAAGTTTAAACTCATATATGAAGATCTAAATAACAGTGTCAAGCTAACTGATATGATCAAAGTTACTATGAAATTGATCAAATAGAAGTCCTTCAAAATCCTCGAAGCTTGGAAAAAGTTCATCGCTAAATACAATATCAGGCATGCCAATTTCATTTTCTACTCCAATATCTTCAAATAGTACTTGTACTTCCTCCTCTTGCTTTATCATGTCCTGATCATGATCTTGGAGCTTTTGTTGTTCAATGGAAGTCACCAAGTTATTATTAGAGGCTGTTGTTATAGGCTGTAGTGGTACTTCACTGATGATCGTCGTGGAAGGACCTCTTTGTAGTGAAGACTTGTTCCGGGTGCTTCCGGCGAGCGAGCTTCTTCGTGTAGGGTAGGCGTGGTTGTGCTCAGCGCTGTAGGTTATGATGTTGATTCCTGGATCGGAACGGCTTATCTCTACTTGTTTTCTTGCTAAACATCCCTTTGAACTACTGCACCTGTAATAGCTCCTGCATGTTTCATATTCAAATATTAGTCACAAATATTCGAAAAGAAAAACCGAATTAATACAGTTGACATTGTCAAGCTAAATGATTAACCTTGGATACGGTGACCCTTTAATGGGTTTCTGCCCGTATTTTCTCCAAGCCCAAAGATCAGACGAGAGACCATCAGCTGTTACAGCTTGTTGCACCACTACTCTTTTATGCTGATTCTTCCTCCTGATCGGAAATAAAAACCACACAAAAAATGGCAATTACACATAAATTAATTTCATGACTCCAATAAATTGGTAATTTAAGTCAATTAATTTATCAAAACACTAACTCACTAACCCTTTTCTCGGTTTTGTTTCACGATCAGTACTGTCAGTGCTATCACCACTAGAAGAACTACTACAAAGATCTGCAGGTTGCTGTTTCTTTCGAAGTAGTTGTTTCTTTGGTTTCTTCACAACTTGATCTGTGCTGGTGGTGGTACATGGAACAGATATGGAAGTAGTAGTGGTGAGGATGGTTGTTTGTGGATAAAAGGGCTTGTAAAGCTCCTCTAATTCATCCAAAATCGTTGTTGTTTCACATATATCAGGAAAACCCAATAGCCCATCTTGTTCATGATGATCAAGACTCATCAAATTAGGAGCAAAACAAGAAGAAGAAGCTGGCCAAGGGTTCTCCATAACACTAGTACTGTTGTAGCCTCCTCCCACTATCGCTTGCAAATCCCAGCTGTCCATGCAAACAAACGACTGATGATCACTCATCATCATCAACAAGAACTCTATAAACTAATCAAGTAGAGACAGACACAGAAGGAAGAGAGAGAGAGAGAGAGAGAGAGAGAGAGAGATTGCGATGAGTGTGGAGATGTTCAAGGAGGGTTTGTTTATATATATATATATTGGAGAGAGAGATGGATTGATTGTCTGATTGGTGCAGCTTTTGATGAAGTCTTGTTCTTGTTTTAACCGATTTTGCATTTCCATTTAGTTGACATTTTTATAAAGTCAAAACGGCACCAAACTTTTGCAATATTATTAATTATAATATATAATTATTTGGATTTTTTTCGATTAAATACTATCTTTTATGGCACTCTTTCATGCGTGTAGACTTGGGTGATTGATCTTATTTATTCTTTTCTTTTTTAATTGAATGTACCATTTGGGAATTGGGATGGTTGTGAATATCTTAAAAAATTTTAAAAGAAACTTTCTTACACTCAAAAGAATTGAATAATTATATATTATTCTAGGGTTTCTGACTTATGAACGATTGTTGTTAATGTATAATTGAAAACTTATTGTTTTTATCATATATATAATCAAATTTATATTTAGTCAAAACAAATTGTCATGTTGATATAAAATCTTTATCCTATTTTTTGCTTAATTTGTTGTGTGTTACGCATGTTTAAAAACCTCACTTAAGTTCTTTAAAAAGGGAAAATTTTAAAAGGGTATTAATATAGGTTTCTCTTTGAGAGTTTACAAATATATATATATATATATATATATATATATATTTAAAATAATAATAATCTCTTCAATTTGTTACTATATGAAATGACCAGCATAAATAAATAAAAAAATAAATAAATAAAAATAAAATGAAGACAAAAGTTTATAAAAGTTGAAAAACTTAGTGACCGGGTACGAATCCCACAATATAATATGCATTTTATAGGTATGTTTGATGAATTTTCTTTCAAGTATTGTGAGAGTGGATATATCTTATTATGAGAATAGATATTCAAACAATATATATACCATTTGATCTCAATATTTCAGTATATGTATCGTTTGATTTCGATATATCATAATATGTTTGTTATCCAAACTTATTAGAATACTAAATAAATAAAAATTAAAAAAATTAAAAAAGGAAAGAAAAAAAAAAGGTCACATTCAGCTGTTATGGTAGTCACATATCTATTATTGATTTAAATAATTCAAGAACAAGGGGTGCCATATTATTGGTCCCCCTCTCTATATATGCTTCCAAAAAGAATATAATAATACCCATCATACATGCATGCTCCTACAATTCCATCTTTACAACCTTAACTTCTTATCAATGTATCAATCTTCTCATAAATTAAGCAAAAAAAAAAAAGACAACCGTGTTGTTATGACCAAAATTTTCAAAGTCAAATAATATATATAAAACAAATCAAAGTCAAATCACTGCTTGCAATTTGCAGCTTGCAGCTTGCAACTTGCATGTGTCGATTTTCTCCATCTTCCTTTACACTAGTACATAATAGATTCCATATACATTAATCTCATTTTATTATAAATGAATAAGTAGGTTTCGATAAATTTTATGAATTATATAAAAAAGTTAAAATTAAAAAAATTAAAAAAAGCGATTACGTGGAATTGAGGGAACTGAGAACACGGACCACGAAAATCCAGTGTGAGGATTTTAAATGGGATTCGTATTTTGTAGTTTTTGTCTACTTAATTTTGATGTCCATTTTTGGTTATCTTTTTGAGTAGTGTAGGATATAGATGTGAGCTATAGGCAGCTAAAAAGGTTTGAAAATGAAAAGAAGTAGTACCACGCGGAATTGCAAGAAACCGACTTTCGAAGACTATGTAAATATCTTTGGTTTTCATCGTTCAAATTTTCTACGCCGGTGACAACTTCTCCATGACAACAATTACATATAATAATCTACTCTCTTTTTTTAGGATTAGAGTCAGAATTCTACCGGGTCTATTATGATTCACGAGTCTATGTAATTACTCTCTTTATAGAAGAGGAGTATTGTTACGTACGTTCAAATATTTTTGTTTTAAAAAAGTTTAATTCAATTAAAATATATAAACATTTGATATCAAAGCCGGTTATAGAGCTCTTCAACAAGTTTCTGTCAAAATACAATCTCACTTTTTGAAACAATGAAATAATGATGGTCATCTAACTCAATGTTGATAATGTTGAGCTTAGAAGTATGGTGGAATGTTATGATCATGTATTTTTATTTAAAAAAATAAAAAAATAAAAAAAATTGTTTTAAATTTAAATTTGAATAAGTTATTAACATATAGGATTAAACTAAAATTTAAATCTGCACAAAACAAGTCTCCTCACATTTACATTTCTATGCATGTTTTTATATTTTTATATGTAAATTGAAACTCGATCCACCTCCACTAAAAAAAGATGGTAGTGCACAATTAAACCAAATTAAAAAATAATATAATTTATAACTAATACTGTATGTTGTTAAGGATAATTATAACTAATATATTTATCTTTCAAAAAATAAAAACTAATATATTTCAATAAATAGAAATTATTGACTGTGTGAATTATTTTTATTCAGTTCGATAATTTGGACAGGTATTGTGTTTAAGTTCTGTACAAAAATAAAATATTCTTTGTTGAATTTCAATAAAAATAGATAATTTGACTCTTTTTTTTTTTTTTTTTTTTGGCCTTTTAATTTCTCTTGGTTGGAAAATATTCAATTTTGATAAAGCTACTATTATTTAGGTACACAATCGGGCTGATAGTTAGTGTGGGGCTTCAGTGTACCGGATGTACAAGTTGAATGACGCACCAGGTTAATAAAACGTGGACATGTAATCTCCTGTTAGCCTTTGAATTATAAAATTATATTTATATATATATATATATACATAGTCTTTCTATTATCAGTCCTAACAATAAATATATCAGGATAAATAGTGTAGACCATAGATTATGAAGAAGCTTTGAAAAAGGTATACACTTTGAGTCAAAGTATGTAGATCTTGTGGTCTGCATTCTTCGTCATGATATATTTATTGTCAGGAATAACTGATAATAGAAAATCTGTTTATATATACATATATATATATATATCGGTAGGGATCAGGTTACATAATTTTTGACACAAAATTTGACACTATTTTTCAGCCATTGGATCTATGAGATTTGGATGGTTTAGATTTAATACATTTTTATTTTCCTTTTCCTTTATCTATATAATTTATTTTTATTTTTTATCTCTCCTCTCACCTCTTTCATCTCTCATATATTCACTTTCCTAATCAAGTATAATTAATATATATTTTAAACTTAAATCTAATTAATATTAATTCTTCCTCCCTCTAATGTTTTTTTTTTTTTTTTTTTTTTTTCTCTTTCTATGTTATGAATTTCTCTTCTCTTTTTCATGATATATGATTTTATTTTCTACCAATATCGCTACACCAATGCTGCAAGCCTGCAGCAACTTTACAAAAACCAATTACTACGTTTCAAGATATAGTTGAATAAATAAAATTATAAGGAATATAGGAATATCCGAATATACATACAATTCATCTTGTTTTTTTATGCATAGTATACGAATTAAGTATTAAAAAAATGAGAATTCAATAATTGAAAGTATTATATTAATTAAAGCAAGAATTGAAATTAAAATTAAAAATAAAAATTATAGTACAAGTGAATTCATTTTTAATTTTTTTAAACAATACATGAATTCATTCTTCATACCGAAGAAAAAAGATTTAATAGTACATGAGTTGTTGATAACGGTGGATATAAAATAATAAATTTTGAAATGAGGAGAAAATATATACAATGTAAAAGAAAAAGTGGAAGGAGTTATAATATAGGTGGCTTTTTACCACATGTGTCATGGAAAAGAAAAAGTGGAAGGAGTTATAATATAGGTGGCTTTTTACCACATGTGTCTTCACCGCCTCTCACCCACTTGTACACCCACTTGTCTTCTTCTCTTTTGCTTGCTTATATATATGATCATCATACCATTTGTAATAATGTTAGAGAAATCATCAAAACCAATTACAAGTAAATGCTCTCTCTCTCTCGCTCATCATACTTACTTAATTCTTCTCTCATCTCTCTCAATTATTTATTAATTGTTGTTCAACTATTCTCCATCTATATTATTTCTTCATTTTATTTTATAACACGTTATCAGCACGATTATATGTAAATAAAAAAGATCCCTGATGGGTGATTTAATTACATCCCAATATTTTGAATCTATGTATATTTCGTGTCAACGGAACATATATATATATATATATATATATATAGTTATGAATTTATTCACTTTAAATCTCAATATTCTAAATTTATATATATTTCGTGTCAACAGAACATATATATATATAGTTCTGAATTTATTCACTTTAAATCTCAATATACTGAATTTATATATATTTCGTGTCAACGGAACATATTTATAGTTCTGAATTTATTCACTTTAAATCCCAATATTCTGAATATATATATATTTCGTGTTAACGGAACATATATATATAGTTCTGAATTTATTCACTTTAAATCTCAATATTCTGAATCTATATATATTTCGTGTCAACGGAACATATATATATAGCTCTGAATTTATTCTCTCTGAAATACTCTTGATCTATTTATAGTTCTGTATACAATATGGCTTATGCCGTCAACAGATCATCTATATATAGTTCTGGATTTATTTTTATGCACATAACAGGTGAGCTCAGCCTCCTGGAACTGTTAAATTACAGGACATATATACCGTCCTAGAACTGTTAAATTAATGCACATAACAGGTGAGCTAACCGTCATGGAACTGTTAATTTACAAGACATATATACCGTTCTGGAATTGTTCAATATACTCTTTACTTATATTCACACTAAATTAAATTCACAATTTTAATTTACAGAAAAAGAAACTATAAGCATGTCCAAACTAGCAAATTTGAAGTTCGATGCACTCAAAGTGTCAGGAGACAACTATATGTCATGGGTTATTGATGCTGGATTATACTTAAAATCCCAGGGCCTATATTACACTATTGATGATAGTCAGGCTAATGAACAGGATAGATCCACAGCTATGGTCATAATCCGTCATCATCTACATGAGGATTTGAAAGCTCAATATCTTACTGTCACAGAACCTGAAGATATGTGGCAGGAGCTAAAAGATCGCTATGATCATCAACAAGATGTTACATTACCAAATGCAAAGTACGAATGGCTGAATTTACGGTTCCAAGACCACAAATCAGTCTCTAATTATAATTCTGATTTATTCAGGATCACCACAAGATTGAAATTGTGTGGTGAGGAGGTATCTGAAAAGGAAATGTTAGAAAAAACATTCACAACTTTTCATGCCTCGAATATAATATTGCAACAGCAATATCGAGAACGCAGATTCTCAAAGTATTCAGAATTGATCTCGTTCTTACTAGTAGCAGAAAAGAATAATGAGCTATTGATAAAAAACCATGAAACACATCCGACTGGTTCTAAAGCATTTCCAGAAGTGAATGCTAATACCGTCGGATACCATGGTCGTGGTCGCAATCGTGGTCGTGGTCATAGACGTGGTAATAATCATAATCTAGATCATAGACGTGGTTATGGTCGTAATAGTGATCGTGGCCGTGGTAATGGTCGTAATCCTGGTCGTAATCCTGGTCGGGGCTATGGACGTAGTTCCAGAAGAGGACGTAGTTACTCCAGACCAAGTGAATACAAAGAAAAAGGTGTTCAGAACAAGCCAATTGCAAAAGAGGGCGTTTGTTATAGGTGTGGTTGTTACAATCATTGGTCAAATGAATGCAGCACACCTAAACATCTTGTTGAGCTTTATCAAGCATCAATCAAAGAAAAGGGGAAAAAACCCGAGACACATTTCATTGAAGATCCATATCCTATGGATGTTACACATCTTAATGTTACAAACTTCTTTGACGATCCAAAGGACAAACCAACTGCTTCAATTGGTGATGGGAATGTCCATACCAATTAAATACTACCTCAGTAGTATCATTTTGTTTTTTGCTTCAATTGGTGATGGGAATGCCCATACCAATTAAATACTACCTCAGTAGTATTATTTTGTTATTTTGTCTATGTAAGATATTTCTCAATATAATATATGCATTTAAATCATTTTGTCTGATGTACATTTTATTTTTCCTTTATGAAGCATATAAAATGAATCTAAATGATAAATTAAGGATTATTGAAAAGTTAGAAGCGGGAGATATATGTCTAGCCGACAGTGCAATAACTCATACAATTCTGCGGAGTCAGAAATACTTCATGAATTTAACTTTGCTCAGAGCAAATGTTAATATTGTATCAGGTCCAACGGACCTGATAGAAGGCTCTGGAAGAGCCATGATATTGTTATCAAACAATACAAAATTATGTATCGATGATGCATTATATTCAAGCAGATCCAGAAGGAATCTACTTAGTTTCAAAGATATACGAAGGAATGGATATCACATTGAAACTATGAATAAAGAGAATGTCGAATATCTATGTATCACTTCTCATGATTCAGGCCAGAAAATCATTATAGAAAAGCTGCGTGCTTTATCTTCTGGATTATATTACACTATTATTAAAAGTGTTGAAATTTATACAATTATGAATCAGAAGTTCTCAGATCCAAAAATATTTGTACTTTGACATGACCGTCTCGGTCACCTAGGATCTACAATGATGCGTAGAATCATTGAGAATTCTCATGGGCATCCATTAAAGAACCAGAAGATTCTTTTATCCCATGAAAACTTATGTATTACATGTTCCCAAGGGAAATTAACAATAAAACCATCTTTTTCTAAAGTTGGTCTTGAATCTCCATCATTTTTACAAAGAATTCAAGGGGATATATGTGGACCTATTCATCCACCAAGTGGACCATTTCGTTATTTTATGGTCCTAGTTGACGCATCTGTCAGATGGTCACATGTATGCTTATTATCAACACGAAATGTTGCTTTTGCAAGATTACTTGCACAGATTATCAGGCTTCGGCCTCATTTTCCCGATTACTCAATTAAGTCCATACGCCTTGATAATGCTGGTGAATTTACTTCTAAGACATTTGATGAATATTGTAAAGTGGCTGAGATTGATGTTGAGCATCCAGTTCCACATGTTCATACTCATAATGGATTAGCATAATCACTTATTAAACGTGTCTAGATAATTGCAAGGACTTTATTATTACGAACGCAATTACCAATTTCTGTATGGGGGCATGCTGTTTTACATGATGCTGCATTAATCCGGCTTCGGCCCACTGCTTATCATCAGTATTTACCAGTACAACTTATACTTGGTAATCAGCCAAATATATCTCATTTACGTACATTTGGGTGTGCAGTATATGTCCCAATTGTACCAACGAAAAGAACTAAAATGGGACCCCAAAGGCATTTGGAAATATATGTTAGTCTTGATTCACCATCAATTATTAGATATCTAGAACCTTTGACTGGTGATCTTTTCACAGCAAGGTTTGTAGATTGTCATTTTGATGAAACAAATTTTCCATCATTAGGGGAAAGAAAAACTTCTTTTGAAGAAAAGCATGAACTTTCCTGGAAAGTTCCAAGTCTAATTCATTTAGACTCATATACATCTCAATGTGAGAATGAAGTACGTAAAATAGTACATCTTCAAGCAATAGCAAATCAGTTACCAGATGCATTTACAGATGCTACTAAAGTAACAAAATCATACATCCCTGCTGTTAATGTACCAGCACGGGTGATTGTTCCAGAAAAACATTCTAAACAAATAATAGCAAAAGAATCATCTTTTGCACGCCAGAAGCGTGGTAGACCGCTTGGTTCAAAAGATAATGTTCCTCGAAAAAGGAAAATAAATAAATCCACTTTCTCTAAGTTAACTCCAGAAGAGTTAAGTGTCTCTTCAGGGACACACGTTACTAAAGTGACAAAATCCCATGTAGGGGAAGGAATCTCTGAAGAGATACAAGAGTATAGAAATGAGGAGATTTCTATAAATTATACAAGAGAATTGTGGAATCGTGAAGAAACAATCATTGATGATATATTCTCATACACAGTGGCAACTGAAATTATAAATGATGATTATGAACCTCATAATCTCGATGATTGTAGGCAGATGTCTGATTGGCCTAAATGGAAAGAAGCAATTCAAAACAGAATTGACTTCATTAGCCAAACGTGAAGTATTTGGATCTATAATCCAGACACCTAAAAACGTCAAACCTGTTGGGTACAAATGAGTTTTTGTACGGAAACGTAATAAGAAAAACGAGGTCGTGAGATATAAGGCACGACTCGTAGAACAGGGTTTCTCGCAGAGACCTGGCATCGATTTCGATGAAACGTATTCACCAATGATGGATACAATTACATTTCGATTCCTAATAAGCATGGTTGTCTTGGAAAGACTTGAAATGCGTCTGATGGACGTAGTGACCGCTTATCTATATGGTTCACTGGATTCAGATATTTACATGAAAATCCCTGAAGGGTTTAAAATGTCAGAATCATGTAACTCAAGATCTCGTAATTTGCATTCGATAAAATTACAAAGATCCTTGTATGGATTAAAACAATCTGGGCGGATGTGGTACAACCGTCTCAGTGAGTATCTGATAAAAGAAGGATATATTAATAATCCTATATGTCCATGTGTTTTCATTAAAAAAAATCAAAATCTGGATTTGCTATCATAGCAGTTTATGTTGATGATATGAATTTAATTGGAACTCCTGGGGAGTTTCTGAAAACTGCTGAATATTTAAAAAGGGAATTCGAAATGAAAGATCTGGGAAAGACAAAATATTATCTCGGCCTCGAGATCGAGCATAGATCAAATGGAGTACTTATCCATCAATCAGCATATATTGAAAAGATTTTAAAAAGATTTAATATGGATAATGCTCATCCATTAAGTACTCATATGGTTGTTAGAACTCTTGATCTTAAAAATGATCCATTCCGTCCAAAAGAAAATGATGAAAAGATACTTGGTACTGAGGTACTATATCTTAATGTCATTGGTGCTTTATTATATCTGGCTCAGTGTACTAGACCAGATATTGCATTCTCTGTGAATGTACTGGCTAGATTTAGCTCAGCACCAACTCGAAGGCATTGGAATGGAATCAAACATCTTTTCCGTTACCTTAGTGGAACGAAAGATTTAGGATTATTTTATACAAAGTCTAACATTTTTCCAGGTTTACTTGGTTATGTTGATACCGGGTATCTATCTGATCCCCACAAAGCTCGTTCACAAACAGGATATGTTTTTACATATAATGGCACAGCAATATCCTGGCGTTCCACAAAACAGACTTTGGTTGCTACATCATCTAATCATTCTGAAATCATCGCACTTCACGAAGCCAGCAGAAAATGTGTTTGGCTAAGGTCAGTTATTCATCATATTCAGGACACTTGTGGACTTTCATTATCTACAGAAATGCCAACACAGATATTTGAAGATAATGCGGCTTGCATTGCTCAAATTAGAGGGGGATATATCAAAGGAGATAGAACCAAACATATTTCTCCTAAATTCTTCTATACTCATGAGCTTCAACAGAGTCGACAAATTGATGTTAAGCAAATACGGTCTACAGATAATCTGGCAGATCTGTTTACCAAATCATTACCTGCATCAACTTTTGAGAAGCTGGTATATGGAATAGGCATGCGTCGATTTCTAAATTATAGGATTAAATGCTGAAGTTTGATGAGGGGGAGCGTTCAATCAGGGGGAGCAAAATTCAGAACAGACATATGTATACTGTACTCTTTTTCCCTTCGTTCAGGTTTTGTCCCACTGGGTTTTCCTGACAAGGTTTTTAATGAGAAAGTTTTTAATGTCCAACCCTATTAAATCTAGGAGATCATGGTATATATTTTACTTAGGTTTTATCCCATTAGATTTTTCCCTAGAAAATTAATATATGTGGTATAAATCCAAGAGGGAGTGTTATAATATAGGTGGTTTTTTACCACGTGTAATATACACAATATCTTCACCGCCTCTCACCCACTTGCACACCCACTCGTACACCCACTTGCCTTCTTCTCTTTTGCTTGCTTATATATATGATCATCATACCATTTGTAATAATGTTAGAGAAATCATCAAAACCAATTACAAGTAAATGCTCTCTCTCTCTCTCATCTCACTTACTTAATTCTTCTCCCATCTCTCTCAACTATTTATTAATTGTTATTCAACTATTCTCCATCTATGTTACTTCTTCATTTTATTTTATAACAAAAGGGAAAATATTAATATATTTGATTTAGAAAATAGAGGAGAGAGGAAAGAGAAAATAAAATAAATTAATCAATGTACCGATTGAATGAGAGATAATTAAAAATAAATAAATAAAATAAAATAAAGTGGAAATCTTAACTATCAAAATCTTAAATATCTAATGGCTATAAAATCGTGTTAAATAATGTGTGTCTCCGATTCTTTCCATATATATATATATATATAATACGAAAAAGAAGGAGAAAAAGTAAAAGTAAAAAAAGAAAAAAAAATACCAAAAAACAGATATGTGATTATGTGTCAGTATTTTAATGGCCGTGACACCATTCGGCCGGTGAACCCGGTGCACCGAAGTTTTTCTCCACTGATGATAGCTGTTTTAGACTTTTGACAGTCCAGTTGATTGCATACGACGTCGTCGTGTGAGCTCAAAAATTCGCTTCATGTATTTTCATTTTTAAATTCGCTGACGCTCTCCTCTCGCGCCAATTTCTCCGATCAAAGAAAAAAAAAAATGGAAGATCTGAGCAGATCCTCAATGCAGTTCTTCTCTGATCAACAACTCTGCTACGCCGATATTCTATCTCCTCTTGAGGTAGTCTCATTGTCTTTTCTCTTTTGTTCTTCTTATTTCCTTTCTGTTAATTTTTGCTTAAATTGGAAATTTTTCGATTCAGGTTCGAGCGAGAATCGAAGTTTCGGTACTCAGTTTTCTCAAGACCTTGAACTCTCCAGATCCTGAAATCTCCAATATTCCTCTGGTAGTGTAGTTTAACTTCTGTTTGGTGAATTCTAAAAAAAAAAATATTTAAAATTCTGATTTTAGTTGTTTTGTGAATTTTGTAGAATTTTCACTTCTAATTTCATGATTAAATTAGCGATAATCGATTGCAAGTAAAATAGGAACGGTTGCATTGAATTAGTTTTGACTGATGAAAAGTTCTAATAGTTTGATCCCTGTTAACACATTTTCTCGTCAACCAAACAGAAAATTTACTTTAAATGGCTGATTGTTTGAGAATAAATGTGAATACGTGAAACGACAGATCAATAGAAGATCGAGTAACAGCCATGCAAGTCAAGGACTGTTGACCGACGTTTCGTGGATTTTTCTCTCTCACTCGTATTGTACAAGGTCGTTGACGAAAGCCAATGCAGCAAAAGCCTTTGTTAGAGGTTACTATTTCGCAATCGCTTTAGCTGCTTTTTTGTTAATGAATTTTCAACATGCATGATTTCAACAACAAATTCTGTTTCGATTCAATATGTAGTGTGGAAGATGATGGAGATGTGCTTTCAGATTCTGGTCCAAGAAAAAAGAGTCACACAAAGAGAACTGTTTTATAAATTGCTTTGTGATTCACCAGAGTATTTCACTTCTCAATTGCAAGTAAACAGGACAATCCAAGGTCACTGCTCTGACATACTTTTAAAATGAATCTATTTCTGAGGCTTATAATTATGCTTAAAATTTTGATTGAGTCACTTAAGATCATCGTGTTTGTGGTGCAGATGTTGTGGCATTGCTTCGATGTAGTCGTTATAGTCTTGGAATCATGGCATCTAGTAGAGGACTAGTTGCTGGGCGATTGTTGCTTCAGGCACATTATCCGATCTCTGTTCTTTATATTGATTGCATTCTACATTATATATTGCTACTGTTAAGAGTATATAAACTATTGTTAGACTCATACTAGTCAAGCTTATAACTGACTTTTTTCTCTCGATGGTGGCTCTTCCTGGTTTCGTGGCTTTGAACATGTGATAGGAACCAAATGGTGAGGCTGTTGATTGTTCTCAATGTGGATCATCTGGGTACGCTATTTCTGGTGACTTGAACTTGTTAGAAAAATTGATCATGAAGACAGATGCAAGGTACATTATTGTGGTGGAAAAGGTAAATTTGTCTGTCCAAGTTCTCTATGAACATCCTCTTATTGGTTTCTCTCCCAAAAATACCAATTTTTAACACATGGGTTTGTATAGCATGCAATATTCCATCGGCTGGTTGAGGACCGTGTATTCAATCAGATTCCAAGTATTCTAATCACAGCCAAAGGATACCCAGATATTGCCACAAGGTACAACTGTTGTTTTAGTATAAACTCAACGGTTTGACGTCTCGTTTGGAAAAAATCTTGAACTCAAAAGCTTCAAATAACTAAAAGTTTAACCCATGTTATTTTTCCTTTGAGCATCATTTAGGTTTCTTCTTCACCGAATGAGTCGAGCTTTTCCTGACCTGCCAATTTTTGCACTAGTTGACTGGTAAGGATTTGACCAATTGACCTTTAACTCCACTGCAATGGATATATGTTTTTTTAGTACAAAGTTACATTAACTCAGACTATAATCTTTGAAGGAATCCTGCTGGGTTGGCTATACTATGCACCTTCAAGTTTGGAAGCATAGGAATGGGTTTGGAGGCATACAGATATGGTGCTTGCTTCTTTCTTGTTTCAAGCTGAACTTTATGTGCACATATCAACATTAATATGATCACTTGTGATTTGATTTCAGCTTGCAATGTGAGGTGGTTGGGAGTGCGAGGGGACGATCTACAGCTGATTCCTGAACAATCTCTAGTTCCCTTGAAGCCGCGGGACCTGCAAATTGCTAAAAGCTTGATGTCCTCAGAAATATTACAGGTATATTATCCAACTGTGTCACAATTTCATAGATTCAACAGCTACATTACATCATGTCTTCACAAAATCAAAAACTTCACGAGCAATTAACGGTGTTTGACAGGAAAATTACAGAGAAGAGCTAGCGTTAATGGTACAGAGTGGTCAGAGAGCAGAAATTGAAGCTTTATACTACCATGGATATGACTATTTGGGGAAGTATATCGCCAAGAAAATTGTACAAGCCTATTACATCTAACAGCAGTAGTCATACAAAGCATAATAGCATCATCCACCACCAGTTATGACTTGGACAGAGAAGTTGTACTAGATTAAAATTAGCAAAACCCGATAGATATTCAAAAAACTTCTAAAGATTATTATCGCAACTCCCTGCATGAGGCAGTCTAATCTGAGATCTGAGACATGAAAGTAGATTGTTGAATATTAATAATAATCTTCTCTGGAAAAGATTCTACATGTTATATTTCTTGTGCCTCGCTAACAAAATCAGATCGTCAATATTATTCAAGAATCAAGATACAAGTCTTCACAACCAATGACATAACTAAATTCTTCTATATTTGATCAAACAATACAAATGGAGCATGAATATCAATTGAAAATACCGACTAATTACTATAACAAATGCATGGGATATAGATCTAAATCTAATCCAGTCTCAGCTGCAATATACAGACCGTAACAGGACCTCAAAATTCGTGCAAAACTTTTCAGCCTCTCCTTGATTCGAGACTAACTCTCTTCCCCTCCACAGAGAAATTCGAACTACCTTCTAGCTGCAACCAGAAACTAATGTCAAAAATTATAAAGAAAACATGAAACATAATCCTGTCCGAAGAGAACACAATACGGCAAAACTTATGAGCTAATTACCACTCATTTACTTTAGTGGAAAAATTCTTAAGGCTACTATTAAACAATTATTCATCGTGTCCATCCATATACGATATATGATCAATCATTTTAAAGAAATTGTTGAGAGACATGCCATTCTGCCTCACCAATAAATTGTGTATACTATTTCATGATCAGTGGATATTCATACCTTTTGTTTTAAAAAAGCAAGGGCGTCTTTCTTTGAAGAGAAGTTGGATAAGACTGAGGTGGAATGTTCATCAATAAGAACTTTAAGTTGTTTTAGCTTTAATGACTCCCCAGGTACCTAAAATAAACAGCATATTAGATATGAAAAATATTTGTGAAAAATGCACAGCTTGCAATGTCCAATGACGCACCTGTCGAAGAAGCTTTTTACACAACTTCTTCAACTTCAACTTGGGTTCATCAATCTTTTCCATCTCTAATGCATCATCGCGTTTTCGTTTTGCAGAGGAAGGAAAATCAGCTGATGGTTCATCAGCAGACTCTTCCTCATCACTTTCATCAAAGGATGTCTTTTTCCCCTGATAGCGGACACCGGCTATTTTCTTTGGCTGGCTCTTAATCCCCAGTCCTTGCTTCCCAGTTGTTGAATTATCCTGAAATTTTGAGGCACAAGGAAACAATGCATCAACAGATAGTCGATAATAGATTTCTCCCACTTTGACATCACCAAGTTTTCATGTCGCTACATTGAAAAAGAAAAAAAAAAAAAAAAAAGTTTCCATGTTGCTTCAAGAAACTGTCCTTTACAAACAGAATTGCAGGATCAAATAACATGAATTTAAATATCAACAATGCCCCGCAACACTTGTTATTCACTCATTTTCGAAATATTGAAAGAAAAAGGCACCTCAATTATTTAAAACATGTATCTAAAGTCAGAGAACTGCAATACAAACACATCTTATTGAAGAGGCAACACGTAATATAAATTTGAAAAGAAAGAACTTGGCAAGGTGACATACTTGAACAAGTTTGTACAGATTCTCTTGGTCATCTTCACAGAACATAGTCCTTTCATTACTCTTTTTAGCATCTCCAGTTTTGAGTGATTTCTTTCTTCTAGACTTTGCGCCAAGATAACCCCCTGAGATAAACCCATATTTATAGCCCCACCATTCTGGGTTGACTTGCTCATTTTCGTTCCCTGTTACAATTGATTAAGGTTATTCCAGAAACAAACAATTATACCAATTTCTTTTCTTTTCTTTTTTTGGCAAAAGCTAAAAAAGTAACAAGGAATTAAAAGGCTCTACACCAAAAGCATGGTGCTTGCGCTTAAAATGCAGAGATAATGTGTTAACTAACAAATATACATAACAAAATAATGGTCAAATATGCATATGAAAAATGTCAAGTAATTACAACAGAAAGAGAATTAACAATGCATGATGAGTTTAGAACATGATAGAAACTAGTTCCAAAAGTACCAGCCAACCATATCGATGAGAAACAACTAATAAAAAACTATCAACTTCCTCTAGCAATCAACATCAAAATGATAAATTGCATATTGTAGAGTTGCATTACATGGGCAACTGATTAGATCAAGTAAAGTGGAACATCAACATACTGTAATAATTAAATTAATTTTTTCAATGCCAACAGAAACTTTACTGCTGTCTATCTATTAGTATTATTACCTCCAGCAATATAATCTTCACTATCGGATGCTTCCACAATCTCCAACACACCATCTTCAGTAGGATCTAACTCTGGCGACTCCTCAACCTTTTTGACCTATTGTACAGCTTTCCAGTGTAAATAAGCGGTGGCCAATATCAACTTGGATCATTTAATCAACACATCATATATGCAATAAAAAGAAGATTACAAGAAAAAATCCCTTATGGAAAAAATAAAGACAAGATTACCATTTTTTTATGAAAAAAAAAATTATGTTATATTTATAAACCAAGATTATAAAGAAATACATATCAAATCTGCTTTAGACTTTCTAAAACCAAATAAGCATTTGAAACTAAAGCAGAGACATCCAGAAATACCAGAAAAGAAGGTGTGAAGGCCAAAGGATATCTTCAGTACATTGTAAGCACAAATTCCAATAAGGTAATTACATCAATAGAGCAAGAATGCAAGATTTGGAAGTTTATAAGATGAAAACTAGATCATGCTATAACCACACACATACAGGCGTACAGCACATTGTACATCTTAAGAAACAAACGCGTATTTTAACCCAAAGAAGTAAAAAAAATGGGGATTGGAACTTACAAGAATCCCTTCAAGATCCTTCAAGGAATATCCATGGACAAGCTTCCCTCTTTCTCTTTTCTTATATCTAAAAAGAAGAGAAAGTAAACAACAAAAGGTTTTATTACAAGTAAAACAATTAGTAATGGGCAACTGAAAATGCACTTACATACATATCAAACACAACACAATTAAAGCACCAACCTTCCTTGTGGTCGAGTAGCCTTGACAACTGAATCCTGTCCATCATTTGATTTTTCTGTCTCAGTTTCTACACGAGCATCGTCTTCCTGAACTGTTGAATACAAACAATAAAAGTTCTCCTCAGAATATATTTTTTCATTTTTTGTACAATTAACTGCAAAAAATTCAATCTTTTCAATACAGTTTACCTTTGTCATCCTTGTTTGCTCCTTGCTGCCAACCAAAAAAAAAAGTCTTAAATCGAACAAATTATAAAATCAGTCCTGACAACGAAACTATCAAAAACATTACATACCACTTTCAATCTCTTGAGAATACTATCAAACTGTGCCGTATCAAATGCCCATGGGTTCGGCTTCTCTAGACCAACACCTGTTAAATAAATTTAAAATAACATAACGTAAAAACAAAGAAAATGCCATAGTCTATACAATCACATTAAACTAAATATCACTCCCATTTCACAGTAAACTCAAGCCAGTAAGCTCAGCTTCAGAACTAAAACTCCGAATCCCACAGAAAATCCAAAAGTTTCATACATTTCCTCATTTCCTTCCTCTACCAATTTTCTCAGCAACCAATCAAAACATAATTATTAGTAAGTTAATCTATGAAAACATTTTTTTTTCATTTGCTACTTATTCATCAACAGCCAAACTATGCATAAATTCAATTCAACATAATATTTATAAAATAAATAAACAACAACAACAAACACATTAAAGGTAATATAAAATAAATAAAAGAGAAAAACCAGTAGTGTCCTGCTTGTTTTTGACTCTGATGTGTCCTTTGATTCCTTGCTTGTCTTTCCCTAGCCCCTCTCCTTCTTCCCATCCCTAGCAAACAAAAAACAAAAAAAAGAAAAAAAAAAAAAGAAAAAAAAAAATCATCATATGATCAGATTTCAATCAAAACAAAACAAAACAAAACAAAAATTCATATAAATTGAGAACATAACACGAATATCTTCGAGGAGAGGAGAGGGAGTACCATTTGTTTCATGAGACGGAAGGCAGCGGATTGTCGTGCGACGCCGACGTAACAGAGAGGGGCGTCAGGGGCGGCCATGACTGGTTTCACTTCTTCTCTGCTCGGCCGACAATGATGCAGAGAAGTTGTATTGTTTTCTTTCAAGTCGACAAGTGTTCTGAGAGAGCGGACTCGAAAAACCTAAGAAGAAACAGAGGGAATTGTTGGCTGTGTCTCCAAGGGTTTTGCGTTCGGTGAGGACGCATTAATTTGGCGGTTGCGATTTGATCGGTTATATCAAAGGTGTGCCAGTTGAAGATCGCGTCCATCGGACGGTTAGTATTTCATCTCATACGTAATGATTAAAACACACGAGTTTTTTGAAAGTCCGTGTATTTTACCTACCGCGAATGAGTTATATAACCAGTCTCCTTTCATTATTTTCATTTAAATTTCCAGATATCACATTCTTATGAAAACAAAAACAAAATGCATCTTCAAAAAAGAAAATTTGTATTAACACCCTCTCAAGTTCAAATATCCTGTTGGGTAAAAATACTTATCAATAATTGGTTCAAATACAGTGAAATTGAATATGAATGAACGCTCTTTACCACCAAACCACATTACGATCGATATATTATTAATCTCAAATAAACATGGATTTTTATATTTTCTACTAATTGAACCTCAAATACTTGAAAGATTAGAACACGGAGTATAAAATTAACTAGAATAGGTTAAGGGTATGCCCTTCAATCCGTGATTTCCTCTTGAGTTTATGATGCCAAACCGGCTCGATGATAAAATGTATATCAAAGGATGGAACAATATTGTGGTATTTGCTTATCACTTGACGCCCGTTTGTTACTTATTAAAAGCACATCCAATTTGATACGGATTTGTATTGGTATGATCAATTAACGACCATGCATCAAAGTTAGATTAACAGTGTAGTATTAACTGAAGATCTACAGTTGATTAAAAAGTTTACTTGAAACCCATAACCTCAAAGTCGAGGGTTGCAGGACAACAAGAACTTTAAAACATTAATATACGCTTGCGCCATCAACATCGAATAAACAAAATGCAGCAAAAACAAAAGGATGTACCAATATAATCCAATGCACCAGCAAAAGTATGTACCAAGAATTAACAGTACCTGTGGCGTTCCATGCGTTAGATTAACAGTAGTATTTATCTAATGATCTACAAGAATTTGAGGAAGAATACGATTTCTAACAAAAATCACAAAATTGACTTGAACTAGCGGTGGCCACGGTTCGGTTTCGGTTCCGTGGCCACCTAAAACCGAAACCGTAACCGGAAAACCGGTTTGGTACACGGTTTCTAACCGGCGGTTTTACGGTTTCGGTTTCGGTTTAAAAACCGACGGTTTTGGGTTCGGTTTCGGTTTTTTAAAAAAAAATTCAAAAAAAATACCACGTGTCAGCTTCTAATTAGTCAATTTTTGTTAATTTTTTTTTCATAAAAAAACCGGCGGGTTTAACCGCCGGTTTTTGACGGTTTTTGGAAGTACCCAAACCGAAACCGTAACCGGTTCAACAGGTTTCCGACCGGTTTTGAAACCGCCGATTTCGGTTTCGGTTTTGGGACGGTTTTTGGAAGTACGGTTTCGGTTAAACCGCGGGCAAAACCGTCGGTTTAACCGAAACCATAGCCACCTCTAACTTGAACCCATAACCAACTAAGTGGATGGTTGGCTTGTTAAACAAGGAACATAAACTTTAAAACATTCATGCTTGCATGACCACAGCCTCAAAACTTTGAATAGGCAAAATGCAGCAAAAACAATAGGGATTAGAGTGAACCGTAGAATAGATCAATAATTAATACTCTTATGGTTAACCCTAAAACACTGCCTAACAAACATTATTGGCAAAAAATTGCAACTTTAAGTCCGCTTTCAAAATATATACTGAATTCAGTACCAAAACCATCCATGAATTATCTTCTGGGCAATAAAAATTCATCATTTTGGGTTTATAACCAGCTTCTTGCATTTGATCAAGATAATCATTTACGAAATCGAAAATAATAAATACTGAACGGTGTAGAACTATAAAATCCATAATATAACAAAACAAAACCATAGAAATCAAAATCTCTCTAATCCAAAAATTCCACGCAACCACATAATGAAAAAAAGGCAGGAACAAAAATATTAACCGGAGTTCAAACATTGTTACTATGACAAGAAATTTAACAGCTGGTGCTGGATCACTCTTCTTCAACCATTGTGCCCTTCTCGCTAACATAGATACCGTCAAGGAATTTTCTAATATCCTTGTTCTTGACATGACATTTCTGTACAAAACGGAGGGAAAGAAGTCAGAACACGAATCAGCCAGGTAAACATGTGTACAAACAGCATTCATATACAAATGCATGCTAATTGCTAAATGAGCGAGAAACAAAGGAAAGTACCTGATTTATCAAGGCAGCAGACCGGGACACGAGTTCAATGTCATTTCCATCCAACACCAGTTCATCCTTAACCTTCTCAGACCGAAGAATAGTCACACCATCAAGCATATCCACTTTACGAACCTGTTTTCAACAACAAAATATCATTCTCCAAATTCAATCAAACGAACATCTATGGAAACAGAATCCATAGATCAAAATAACATGTTTCCCATCGATCAAAATAACATGAATGGAAACAGAATTAATCTACTATAGAATGTAACATTTATACACCATTATTGACACGGATATGAAATGCAAAAAACTTAAATGAAATTCATATGCTAAGCTAATTACTTGGTACACTGGTTACTGTTCTAAGTCTGGATTTTAATTAACAGTTGAAATCAGCAACTCCGTCTATAGTGTCCTATCAATCAAATTATGAAATCGAATCTGTAGCACAATGTACTTACTCCAGAAAACAAGCTATTTGATACAAATATAGATAGTGAAACCACAAGCAGGTAACAGACACTGAATCTTCAAGTTCACGCAAATACACTATAAGATAGCAAAACTATATTCAAACTAAATCATTGTGTTTCAATACAGTTATATTGCAAATTAAAACTTAAAACAGTGTATATCCAGAATCAAAGCAAACGAAAGGTATAGAACGAAAAAGGAATTTTTTTTAAAAAAAAGAGTACCTTCTTCTCGCCGAGAAAGTTTCGGATCTCGATCGACTTGTTGCCGTTTCCGATGGAGGCGTTGATGGGAAAATGTGCGTACACGAATCTCATCTTGTAGCGGTAACCCTTAGTGACGCCGGTGATGAGATTCTCGACGTGGCTGAGGGCGGTCCTGATGGCGGCGCTAGTCTTGCGGGTTCCAAACCACGCTTCGATCTTCAGCTTGCGCTTGCCGGTAGCCTCGTCTGTCATCAAATGGAAGTCGAGGTTCAAGTGCTTGAAGTTGCGGCTAAGCTTACCTCTGGGTCCCTCCACCTCGATGATCTTCGCGTTGATCTTGATTTTCACCCCGTCTGGGATGTCCATCGTCTCTGATGACAAGATCGTCTTCATTGTCGCTCTCTCTCACTCTTCTTCAACCTGCGGCTTGTTTTTCGTCTGGTGCAGCGCAAAAACCCTAACCCTAGAAATTCACTTTTCGCGTTGGGTTAGTTATATAGAGGGAGATGTTGCTAATTACTATTATAACCTCGAACCTTTTTATTGGGCTGGGCTTTGTCAAAACCCTAGGCTTGTTAAAGCACAAATGCCTCCATGAATCCGACGGTTGTTATTTCATCTTATTCCGTGATAGATTGCAGCCGCAGGAGTACTTTAATCAAGGCTACTTAATAATCATACATTATTAGTCAGTAGTCACCTTTATTTTATTTTTTTTCTTTAAAAATTTCAAATATTACATTGATGAACAATGAAAAAAAAAAAAAAACAAGAGAGACACTAATATATTATTTAAACATTTATTTAATTTGATGATTTACTTAAAGATAAATTGTCTTGTGTTTTTTTTCTCATGGAAAGCTTGATAGATAATCTAAAATGTCTAATCCAACAATAACTTAACAAGTTAAATATGTCCTAAGTTGATTATTATCGGTTGACGTGCTTTAGTTTACGGTTTTGATGATTATCTCCTTAAATGGATACATAAAAGGTTAAGGCCTGAGTGCTTGACTCTAACCTGTGTGAGCGAAAACCCTATCTCCCGACATATGTAAATCATGTGTAACACGTAATCTGCATGGACAGAGCCATAAATTGTTTCTAGGGGGAGCATCGCGATATAATGAGTTATATCATATACTTTACAGGGTATTTTAAAGAAAAAATTAATAAAAAACACTGTATACACATTTGATAATTGACAAATTAAAACATCTCCAATGGTATCCTCAAAAGTAGGAGAGTAATTAAAAATTGATTATTTACCTACAAAAACACTGTCTAATGGAGTCACTAAAATTAAGCAATAGCAGTTATCAATAATCAAATTGCCTCTTCAATAATCAAATTTGAAGATTGACTTTCAATCATCAAATACAAACTTAACTCAAATTAACTATTGTAATTTTATTCTCTCTCTCTTCTGTGGCTTTTTTTCCCCTTTTTTCTGTTCTCTAATCATCTTTGTATTTCATCATTATTTCAACCTAAAAAATTTCAATCAGGTAAAATTCGTCTCTTCATTACGAATGAATCAATACCTATATCATATACTTTCTCTTGTCTTTTATAATTTATTTATTTTAGCATAAAAATCTAATATACTATTGTGGTACCATTACAAGTATGTCATTGTGAACTATACAATCATCAAATTTAGCAATCCTTGAAAACAATCCTCAAATGCTGAGGTGGCAACTTTTGAGGATCTATATTTGCTTACAACATTGGAGATGCTCTTAGCAGTTTGAATGTAAGTTCATTTATAGAGTTATAATATCTAAAAATTACTCTAAAAATAATATAGGAAAACCTTATGGCCCTCGATCCTCATGATTCAATAATAGTATCTAGGATTTGGAAAACTAAATAAAATTTATATTGTACTCAAAGTATTTTTCTAACATCCAAAAATGATTTTAATTTTTAAAAATTATAAAAGGTTTTTTGATAAAATACCATAACAGTTAAACATAAATATATGTACATGTTTTTGAAATGAGCAAATTGCACTCAACCTCCCTAAGGTTTGGCTTAGTGCAACCAGAAACAACTTTATCGTTTATTGACATTCACACCCCCTACAGTTAGGAAACTTAATTGTTACATTTAATAAAAGACTAAACTATCCATGATCCTTAAATTAAATTAATAAAAAAAACATTTAAAAAAAAATAGATCTCCACCATCCATCTCAAATATGGATAGTGGAGATCAAATAAAATTTTAAATAATTGAAAATTGAATCGAATTAGAAAATATATAAATTAAAAGAAAAACATAAATTTAAAAACAAAACAATTTTGAAAAGCAAAAATAAAAAATAAAATTGAAAAACTGGAAAAAATTCATATTTTATTATGCATCAATGATATTTATAAAATGTGGTATATATGTTTTCTCTAGTTTTCCAAAAAAAAAAAAAAAATTGCTTTTTAAAATTGTTTTGTTTTAAATTTCTGTTTTTCTTTTAATTTATATATTTTATAATTCAATTCAATTTGTAATTATTTAAAATTTTATTTGATTTCCACCACCCATCCATGTTTGAGATGGATGGTGGAGATCCATTTTTTTTAAATGTTTTTTTGTTTTTTGTTTTTTTTTATATAATTAATTTAATTTAGGGATCGGAGGTAGCTTAGTCTTTTAAATGTAACAGTTTGTCAATATTTAAGTTTAACATAACCACAGAGGGTGTGAGTATCAATTAATAATAACGTTGTTTCTGAGTGCATGAGGCCAAACTTTTGAGAAGTTTAGTGCAATTTACTCTTTTAAAATATTATAATAATTCGAGGTATGGGGAGGGGGAGAGACTCGAACACACAACCCTGTGGTGTGGGTGTGATGGGCATACAAATAGGCCAACACTATTTTGTGTGATATATGTAAATGCTTGGTTGACTTGTTTTAATTATTTAAATCAACACATATTGATTACTTACAAAAAAAAAAATAACATTTCAAAAATATAATATGGTATTAGGGTGAGTGAGATAAGTAAGATTATATGAAAGAACAAAATTATTTGAATCGGAAAATAACGATTTTCATTTATATTTAAGATACATTAAAAAAATATACTATCTATAGATTCAATGATATTTTTTCCAATGTGATTCGAAATAATATTTTTCATATATAGAAAAACTAGAAAAATAAATTAATTAATTAAAATAAGGTTAAAAATACAAAGGCTTACAAAATAAAGATATTACAAAAATTAAAATATAGATCAACTTGTAAATTTTCATAGCTTCAGGGAGTTTACTTTTGCTCACCCCCTTTTCAAATGGATGACACGTGTCTAAGGAAGGGTAAATTTCTCCTAAGAGATGACAGTATTTAGACAAATTTACCCTTTCTATAGACACGTGTCATCTATTTGAGAGAAGAGGGTAAGTAAAAATGAACTCAACTTCAGAAGCAAATGGGCCCCCCTCAGTCCCTGTTTATCGACACCTAAACCTTGCCCACACTTAACTTGTTTTTATATATTTTTGTTTTTATTTCTTTATCATTTCTCAATTCGATCTAGTTTGTTATAAGTAATATCGATTATGAAATTAGTTAAATATACGGGTTAAATGTTATGTCTCTCACACCACACCTACATCGGAGTGTGAAATCGAGTCGTGTTCATCATTCAAAACTTTGAACTTATATAATATTTTAAAAACATAAATAAAATTAGACTAATTAGTATTACTATTAAGAAAAAAAATCCTAATATTTAATGGGACATAAAGGGGTCTAAATGGACACTCGAGATTGTTGTGAAGAGTGGACGCAAGTCGAGTCGATTTGGTTTTCAACTGAAACCGTCCATATTAAACTCAGTTTTTATTTATTTTTAATTGGATTGACTTGTCTCAACAGAGTGACTCAATTTGAAGTCTTAATTCTTGAACACATATTTTCGGTTCAGTAACAACCATATCCACCTTTGATTGTTATGTGTGTGTGTGTATATATATATATATATATAGACAATATTTATTAATCCGGGACTAGGTTTTTTTTTAAAGCTTTTGTCATTGGTAGTAGGGATGGTAAAATTATCCACGGATACGGATATCCGTAAGAATCCGCTCCATTTTAAATGGGGATGGATAACAGGGATGGATGTCATCCTAATATCCATTTTATTTATGGGGATGGAGATAGATTTCGTCTATGTATATTCGTCCCCTTCCAGATTCATTATAGATTTTAATATTTTAAAAATATAAAAAATTATTATGTAATTATGAATTATAATTATATATAGTTATTATTATTTGTATTTGAATTTGATTGGATGAATTTGTTTATCCCTTAAAGTAGGATAAAATGTACTATTTCACGTGTTAAATATATTTTTCTTTTGTAAACTATAAAAGTTTACATTTTTTTTTTATCGGATACAAATACAGAAGGAACGGAAATGAATATCTCTACCTCAATTGGATTATCCAAATCTGCCCTGCTCACTTAGAAACTTAGAAATAATGATGGATACGAGGATAGAGATACAAATTTCAAACCGATACAGGAATGGGATATCCATTCCCAATCCGATCCGTTACGATCCCTGAGTGGTAGGATTCGACCCGCTCCGTCGGAAGTCAAAAACCTTCAGCCGAGCTACGCCCGTATTGGCTATTGTTGTATATATACACACATATTACAATTTACCATGCATCCCTGTAAAGCTGATTCTAGAATTCGTGCAGGCGCAGCCTGGCATTTTGCGCTCTCCGTCTCTCTGCTGTCTGTCTGGTGGCTGGCTTTGGAGATTAGGGTGCAAAAAATAAATAAATAAATAAATCTGTAAATGGGGTCTATGCTCGGCGATTTTCCTTCATTTGACCCTCACAACTTCAGTCAACTCCGACCCTCCGATCCTTCTAATCCATCTGTAAGTACCTCATTATCTGAATCAAACCCATAAATTTTTTAGTTTTATCTTCAAATTTTTATATGATCAGAAAAATACGCTACTTTGATAGTCTATTACCAATTTTGTTGATACCCATTGCAGTAAATATCACCCTAGTAGTCCAGATAATATATATATATTTTTTGGGATCGAATTATATTTGAATGATCATTGAATTGTAGGTTATGGGTATGCTCTTGTATAATATATTAGTGGAGTCTAATAATGATTTTTTTTTTTTTTTTTTTTAATTTTATTTCTATGAGAATTTTTAGAAATAATATTGGTGATTTACTTTGCCAATCATTGAGTCACTTTATCTTACTGGTTTTTTAATATTATGCATGCTGCTGTGTTTGAAAGGATGCAAGAAAAAATTGTGGCAGTTCAAGAATCTAGTATTGTTGTGATGTTCGTGTATTGCATGTTTGTCGATATATACATTGTGTTACATGGTTTCGGATTGAAATTAGCCTAATTATGGTAATGTCCGAATACGATGGCTCTAACTGAAACTCTGAAGGCTTCAAGTAAATTTTCTATGGCAAGAAATGCTGTTATGTATTATTATCGAGTAGGCTAAGTACAACGTGTAAAAGGCAACTTTAAACTTTAAAATTTAGATGTTTGAAATATCAATGCAGGCTTACTTTGTTGGAAGTTGTGGTAGACTGGTAGTGGATCTTTATTGAGCTCGAGACTTTGTTAATACGGTGCATGGTCTGGTTGATGGAATCTAGTGATAATACATGGAAGCTTCTAGACAACCTCTAAACGGATTCAGATTGTTAAAATGCATTGTGCATGTGCTATTATGCGTACAGCTTACCCAAGTAAACTTAAGCTGCTAATCATAACTCTTATACTGGCTAATTGTGGGCATTGAGCTTTTCAGCAGAATTTGGAGAGGTCAAATAAAGCATGTCGATTGGGTAGCCAACATAGTATACCAGTTCACTAGTCAGTAAGAAAACCTCCCAACAGACTTTAATATGTTGAATAGCCGCCTCTAGACTTAAATAATGAAAGATGTGATAGGATAAGTTAGAACTCTAGTTGTTTGCCGGTTGTTGGCACTGCCTGCCCCCATTGTACAAAAGAAATATATTTCTAAGTATTGTTTTTTTGGTTCTTTGCTAGAGCTTCTTCATTTATATCATAAATATACATTTATTGTCAAACTATGATATGCAATGCTTGAATAGTGCTTTATTATGTTCCTGTTGTTTAGGTGCTATACTATCATCCATATCCTTATTGGTCCTTGCTTGGTTACTGTCTATTCAAAGAAAAATAATTGTTATCTACGAGCTTTCTAACTATGCTATGCATATGTTGTATTAATTTGGTCGAGGTAAGATTGTATTTAGCTACAGTCAAGAGGGTCAGTTTCTCAGGCAACAGTTTGCTTGTGGATAGTTCTGGGAGAAACTGGGGGCAGAGAGTTTTAAATGGCAATGTATTGCCAAAAATATCAAATCTTGGCAAGATTGAAGAGCTATATTGGGGAGATTGATAAAATTAACTCCTTGTCCTAATATTGGTCCTATTTAGTAACATATATGCTTTTATATTATGGCTGCACGTTGAAGTATGATTGTTGGGTAGAAAACTTGTTGAGAATTAATGGTTTGAGAGGACAGGAAGGTGTTAAAATTGAGTGAAGAATGGAGATATGTACCCACACATTGTATCATACCTTCATATTCTTCGGTTTCGTGCTCCTGCCTGGCTGCCTCTCAACTATAACTAATTACCTTCCAGCTCCAGATTGCTGGCTGCAATACTTTTGAGTGCAGTTTTATGCTATTGGCTGTAGTTTAAGTGAAGAAATACAATATTTATGGTAGACTAATATCCATGTCTTCATAATTTGTATATGTTTTATAAATAATTTCTTATCTTGCCAACTATTTGAAGAGCTTAAAATGCTTTGGTTAATGTTGTTAATGATATTAATGATTTATTTTTGCATATATTAATTGTTTTCATTTAATTTTTGGTTAGAAAATGACACCCGCCACCTATCGCCCTACTCATAACCGTACTCTTCCACCACCAGATCAAGGTAATGCTAAGATCTTTGAATCTCCTTGCTATTTTTTCTTTTCGTTTTTTTATTCTGCCATGTGTAAAGTGGTAAAGTTTAGTTGATGCTATTGTAGTTTACCATATCACTTGATAACAAAATACATGGCTTTTATATTTTTGTGACATATCTTTCCATGTGTAAAAGTTGCCTTGCTAGGTTTGCTTTTGTCAATGTTCTCTAACTGGGAGACATCTTTGTCTAGATTAAATGTCAGCATTTCCTCGTGTGCTGAATCCATTAACCTTTGTGCTAGAACATATTAACGCACATGACTGGATATGGATATGCCAGTTTGGTTCTTAGAAAACACTGGAAAATTATAATCATTGTATTTTATTTCTTGCATTTGTAGTAGCTGTAGGCTGTAGTTGTTTCATATATCGTACATTTTCATTAACTTGTAGATAATATAATTAAAAGTCCATAAAGCAACTGCAAATTCAGTACACTAGGCTAAAATAGCATCCTAAATTTCAAATGATTTTGCTCGTGTAGCCATAGAACTTCTTGTAATTTAAATTTTGATGTAATTAATTAATGCAATCATTAATGGAGTTCAAGATATCCATTTCTGTGATGTCATTGTGGATATCATATGTACTTTTAGAACATCTTTACTATAAGAACTTTCTTGATCTTTGTTATCGGCTTATCACATGCTTACTTGATGATCTTTATCAAACCCTTTTTCGCAGTGATTACTACCGAGGCCAAAAATATTCTTGTTAGAAACATATATCAGAGTGCCGAAGAGAAGGTAAGTATCATCAAGTTCTGTTTTTCTCGTTTCATTGTTTACATCAAATAACAAGCTTCTTCTTATTGCAGCTGAGACTAAAGAGAGCTGCCTCCGATCATCTAATACCAGAGCACAGATCCAAACAACTCAGGGCTTCTACTTCCCACTAAAGCTTTTCTGCCTTACTTGAAACTCAAACAGTCACCACCGGTACATGTAAATATATCTCGAACCAACATGTCAAATATGAGTTCCATCTGTTGTAACAATGTCGTGAGTCGCTTGCTCAATCTTAATTCCATCGAGCTAGAGATGTACATTACTTGAACCAATCGAAATTTCCCCCGGTGATCCTTATTACAAAACAAGGTGCAAGATGGTTACTTACACACATTGTGTTATATACTTGTATGTTTTATGATGAATGAGGCTAGTGTGTTTGTATGGTGTTTGCTGCACTTGATTTTGTGTTGGAAAACCCAGTAGAGATCCTTTCAATGAATCAATAGCAATTGAAACTACAAACAACATTATACTTGTATTTTAGTCATATTTTGTGTGTGAGTAATGCTAGATTGTCCACATTATTTGTCTAAATTTATGTCCAAATGATTATCTCATAATTTACATAGTCCTTACAACTAAAATACGGTATCATTTGAATATGAATGTGGACAATAACATATTATTCCTATGTATATTAGGTAAATTTTGTCCGTGACTACAAGAATATACCATGGTTTTCAAAACATAGAAATGAATACTTACATATCTATACATCTAATCCTTTTAAATCATATATCGTGGCATACATCCCTCGTATGATTGGTTATTTGTGCCTGCCATATAGCTATTCCAAAATTGGCTTGGTTTTGGGACTTAGAATCTATGTTGAATCACCATTTAGCATGGCTACCAGGGCTTGGGTTATTTTATTATTATTTTATATTTTTTGTGAAGGGTGGAAAACGTGAATTGAAAATAAATAAATAAAAGAAAAGGAAAAAAGTCAAAAACTAAAAGCTTCTCGATGCTTAACAGTGATAACTGACTCAGTTTGGAAGACACAAACAGATTTTCTTAGTAATAAAACAGTGTAATATGATTGGATGATACTCATGGAACAAGACATGATTTAAAACTGGTTATTCATGTGATTGGTTATCAAAAACCTGACCTCCAAATCTGATACAGTGATAAACTCGGTGTTATTCATGTGATTGGTTAGGGTTGGAAAACTTGAATTTAATAATAAAACGACGTCGTAAAACCTCACAAAATGTGATAACTGGCTCAGTTTAGAAGACAACACAAACAAACAGATTACTAGTAAACTGAGACTCTGTTAACTGATAAAATTAAAAATGTCCGGTTTCTTGTACACTTGCTCTCCACTCCCCACCAAAATTACCAACAAGCCCCTCTTTCCTCTTCCTTCTTCTCTAAAACCTCGTACCTTGTCTCTTCGAACAACAACAACAACAACAACACTCTCTGTTTCAGCTACTGCATCGACCTCTTCTTCTGTCGAAGTCAATGATTCATCATCATCAACCGCCGTTCGATCGTCCAAATCAAAATCACTCCCGTTTCGCGTGGGTCATGGATTCGATCTTCACAGATTGGAGCCAGGTTACCCTCTCATCATCGGCGGCATCAATATCCCCCACGATAGAGGCTGCGAGGCTCACTCTGACGGTAACCACTTTATTTCTCTCTTAATTCGATTAGGGTTTGTGATTCTGTATTTTATTTTTATTTTTTTAGTTTGAATAGGTTAAAATTGATATCATGGTATCTGCAAATCTTAGAACTTATAATCCAAACTACAAGATTATAATACTGACCAATCGTCATAAAATTTCGTACACATTATTCGAATTTCTTACATGCATGTAACTTTTTCACCTCAAAAAATGCATCGAAGACATATATAATTCATGCACATTTCAATTTACTTTACCTTGTCAACAAGACATTCATGTGCATGTCTTTATATCTATATATATATATATATACCTAAATTGAAACGAAATGTGG
The DNA here is from genome assembly GCA_035582765.1 of Acer negundo. NCBI lineage: Eukaryota > Viridiplantae > Streptophyta > Magnoliopsida > Sapindales > Sapindaceae > Acer > Acer negundo. Next base: position 30,717,954 of record CM069238.1, read on the forward strand.
GTTTAAGAGTATGTTAAACAAGCCATATTCAGACTTGCTTGCAGTGTGGAATTTGTTGGTGCTTAGGTGATCTTTGGTCTTTAGATTCCAAGTCAATAGATTATTTGTTGGGATTTTGTTGGTATATTTTTCGTTTTATCGGCGAAACATTCTTTCAATGTAAAGAAGTGGTTAGTGCTGAGGTTCTGGATTTATGGTGGTTTGATGTCTTGAGGAATCTCAGATATGGTCATTTTGTCAAATTAGTCTTGCTTTTATGGGTTTTTGTTTTTGTTTTGGTTCTTCTATTATTTCAAGTTGAACTCGTTTAATTTTGTATGATTGTTGTTTTAGGTGATGTTTTGCTTCACTGTATTGTGGATGCAATTTTGGGTGCATTGGGGCTTCCTGATATTGGTATGATATTTCCTGATAATGATCCTAAGTGGAAGGGTGCACCATCTTCGGTTTTCATCAAAGAAGCTGTGAGTTTTGTTTTTAGCATGCTTGTAATATTAAAGAACAAAGATCATGATGTAAAATTATAGCTTGAAATTTTGTTAAACTTTGGAACTTGACATTAGAGGGTATAAAAAAGGAGGCTATATGATGTAGAACCAAAAGGAAATAGAACCAGAAAAGGAGATTGGAAATAAAACAATTCAATACTTTCTTCAATTCATCGAATCTAACCCTACAAAGGCTCTAAAGGGGTCTTTTATAATGATCAGATACAAGAGAGTTTAACTAGAAAACAAATACTAAAAGATAATAACCTGAATCAATTATCTCTTTAAAGGAGATAATATCTTAAAGATAAATACTAATAAAATAATAAAAGATAATAACCCCAAAATCCCTAATTATCTTTCCTAAATTTACGCCTTACGTAAGTTCTCAAATCCCTAACCACTTCCCCATCACTATAGTTTGACATTAAAGGAACAAAGAATGAAAAAGAATTTTTGACTAAAATAATACGGTGCCTGTTTGCTCTATTGAAATTTTATAGGGTTGTATTCTAGTTTTTTTGTACATTTAGTAATAAGGAGGTATAGATATTATTTTTTATTCCAAGAAAGAGATTGGACTGCAACGTTATGGAATAGTGATTTTTGCAGCAATGTAGCTAGACAAATATTAGTTAGGTTAGCTGTCAGATACTATAAAACCGTGTGCCTGTTCTACTTACTCTGAAGTTGTCTAAATCTTGGAACTTCTTCAAATTTTCCTAGCATTGGTTGTTCTGATAAAAGATAAAATGCCCCACATGTTCACCAAACTAGGATCTATATGAATAGCAGAGCACAATTATCTTATCGATTGAGAAATTCACTTGTTGGGTTTGTATCATATCAATATGGTAGAACCGATGACAAAAATGAAAGCTGCTTGATAGAAATGTGATTCCTTACCTAAATAGATAAATGTATAGTACAAAAAGATCCTAATTTATATATCCATGCCTTCGTCACAACCTGGTAGACAGTTTATATTCAGAATTATTTTTTTTCGACTCATCGTCTATCAGGAACTTGTTCTCATGCATCATTTATAAAGAGATTGTCTTTTATTCATATGTAACTATAACCCATTCTAAGCAGCTCAGTTTATTTGCTAAACAACGCTGCTCATCAAGCTTTGATGGTGGTCCATTTCAGGTAAGACTCATGCATGAAGCAGGCTACGAGATTGGCAACTTGGATGCTACATTGATTCTTCAAAGACCAAAACTAAGCCCACACAAGGAGGCAATCAAGGCCAACTTGTCCGAGCTGCTAGGCACTGACTCATCTGTTTTAAATTTGAAAGCGAAAACTCATGAAAAGGTCGATAGCCTTGGTGAAAACCGGAGCATTGCAGCTCACACTGTGGTCCTCCTTATGAAGACATAGGTGGGAAATTGTTATTGCAAAATTTGTGCACCATTGGCGTTTTTGTTGTACACTGCTTACACAGATTCAATTACTTGGATCTCACACAAACTATGTTGTTTGATTGTACCAGAAGTCCAAAATGTCTGTGGGGATTATGTCTCATAAGATATGAAAAACAACAATAACTTTTAGTCCAAGTTTGAATTCAATTATCTTTCTCAGATCTCAATAGTTATACTAATGAATAAAACACCAAAATATTTGTTTCGTGTAAAAATGTGCTTGTCTGCTCTCACGTTTTCAATCTTTTTAATAAGCATATCTAATTGCAGTTTGAAACTTTTGAACAGTCCCCGATTTTTCTTAGAACACAAAAACACTTTCAACATAAATTTGTATCTTTGAATGATTCTCTTTTTATGTTCATCAATGACCATTTGATAAGCACATGTTCATTGAATTCAAAACACCTTTTTTCAAAACAAAAACATTTTTTTCATTTTCAAATCCTGCATTTCCTTTATGCAACTTAAAAACCCCATGTTTTATTTATTTATTTATTTATTAAAAGATTGATTTTATTTTACAAAATAAAGAGAATAAAATCCCATTTTTGAGAGTCAGAAAATGCAACTGATCCTCTTATTTTCTACTATTATTTTCAATATAGTTTACTATGAAAAAAAAAAACATCCAAATTTGAATTACTCTTTGACTAAACATAGTTAAAGATTTTTTGAAACCCAGAAAAAGTCAATCAAGGCCAGGCTGATTCCAAGAGAGAAATCATGTGGTTACCAACTTGCATTGCCACTCAGTTTTTATTTTTATTTTTATTTTATTTTAATAAGGTTGAAGTCTTGACTCTTGTTTGAGTGAGCTTTAACACAACATTAGAAATTTCAACGCGCTGCTCACGTGTAAAGAAATTCTTCTGTATGACTTTTGACAAAAAATTTTAACTTTCAACTTTAAAAATGGAATTTTAATTTACACAATCGGGTCCAATTAGACATCTATGTGAAGGCTTCCACGTTTCTGGTTGACCATGAAAATCTCACTGGAAGACCCGTTTTAGCCGCTAGTATTTCTGAGAAAAGTCTTAAGTCGTTCTATTGTATCTTCTGTTGATCTGAACTTTTATCGGAACGTCTTTAATGTAAATAATTAGTTATTCATAAAAAATAATATAAAAAATTCAATTATAAATGTTTAGTAGTCGTTTGTTTTTTCCACTTAAAATTTAATGAGTTTGAATCATAATTATTAAGTTGTTTTGTTTATCTTTGTAAATGGTCAAACAAACTTATTTATTTATTTATGTATTTATTTTTATTTTTTTGAAAGAAGAAAACATCAAATAAAAAAACTAAAATTAAGCATCAAACAGAACAGAATTCTCCACCCAGGGAGGAAAATCATCCGACCAACAGAGAGTCGATGGTCAAACAACTTAAAAATATAAAAAATAATTTAAAATAAAAAGTAAAAAATCATGACTTTTCATGTAATTGTAAATCACTTAATTTCATTAAATGCAATCCAAAATCTTTTTTTCCGATACTATCCATTGTATATAATATATTTCTAATTTCATCATAATTATATATGGTATAGAAATCTTTATTTTAATATATTGCTTATTTTAAATAGCTTTAAAAGTAAAAAAGAAAACTAATTACATATCATATTGATGTTTAATATCAATATTTTATTATAATATTAAGGTGATGTATTTATATATTATTTTTTTAGATTGTTTTGTGTGAGTTTCAAAAGATCACGATCATATATATTCATTTTAAGGCAAATTGCTTCAGTAATTCAGCTTCATTAATAAAAATGGACCAGTAGCGGTTGAAGTTTCTAAGATCAGGACCACAACAGGAAGAGTTTTATCGTGGAGGTATATCCGTTACGATTATGACACGTGGCCAAATCGGTTAGCGTGTCACAATCATAACCGGAGGTGCAGGTGTGTCCCACTACAGTATAAGTATATTGGTCAATTGTCACTATCATAACCGGAGATGTGTAGTGTTAATGTGTATCCCACTACATATTACTATATTAGAGCTCCAATATTTCCATGTCTTCCACAGCTGTGATTCTTGTCTATTGCGGTTCCGAAGAAAATAAAACCTGGAAGCTACTAGGTTTTGGATATGATATTGTCATATAACGTCATCATGTTCAGGAGTAAATCTTCGGTACACCTGACCACTGAAAAGCTAACACGTAAAAGCTAACACGTAATCACCATGTTAGATTTTTGGTTATTTTTTATATTTTACCTTTTACACTTTTTCCCTTTCACTTTCATTATATATATATATATATATTATTTTACGATCCATATAACTAACACGTGATTATATGTCAATATTTCAAGAGTTAGGTGTGCCATTCGGTTAGTGCACTAAAGATTTTCTCCGGATTCAAAAAGCAGAACTAGAAAATTTTGTTGAAAGAAGTAGATAACCAATGTAATAAAATACAATATTTAGGAGAGTCAAAGTAAAATTTTACAAAATTTAATATTAAATATATAATTTTTTAAGAGATTTTTAATCTTTTTGTTTTTTTGTTTTGGGTTACCATCCCTTGCCTCTGCCAATGACTGCCTCTGATTCATGCTTGTATAGTTGTGTGTCAAATTTATCTAATAAAAAGTTTACATAAAAAAATAAATAAAAAATAAAAAGTTGTCAAATATATATATTTTAAGAAAACTTACCGACCTTGATGGTGGTCAAATCATGTTTTAATACCATCCTTGTACACTTATCTAATAGCATTATTGTACCTAATAACTTGAGTCTTTGAGTTGTATGATCACCGACATAATATCAAGAGTGTATACACGTATCAAATGTCTTACCCCTATCAACTTAAAACAAATAAGTGACATATAACGTATGTCTTCAATTTTTAGTACGTCAAAGTAAATGTCATGTCCATAGAAGTACTTGGATATATAAAGCCAACCATGTAGGATGTTTTTGAATATCGTTGAAATTCACACCTAACAAGTTAAAACAGTAAATGAACGAAGTGTATAAACGTGTTATAAGAACCCATCCTCTGACTTTATGGTCAGTTGGGTTTTTGAGAAATTCAAGGTCACTGGTTCGAATGATAGTAATGATAGATAGATAATAAAAAATATAAATAAATAAATAAATAATAAAAGGTATAAACCTATTATAAATATCTCACTTAGAGCATCTTCAATCTAAATAGTGTTTTCGGTACAATTTTTCCACTAAAATAATGTAACTTTTACACTATTCCACTTTTCCATCTCAAACTCATTGTACTAAATTTTACACTAAAAAGAATATTCCCTTTTTTCCTTTTTTTTTTTAAAAAAAATTATTTGTCAACAAATATTAATCTCCAACCAATCAAAACTCAATTTACAATTTTTTTTTTATAAAAAAAGTTGCGCCGATTAATAGTGTCATGCCAAATCTTACGCGACATTGTTCACTTGCACAAAATTGCTGCAGAAGATAGAGCAGGGTTGGAGAAGAATTTTGGCTGCAAAATGAAGATGCCGCTTGATTTGATGCAGGGTTGGAGATGGTCTTAACGATTTAAAACGGTAAGTGACATATAACGCGTATCCACAGTTCTTCTAAAACCTTCTAGATGAGAGAACAATATGTCATGTCCATAGAAGTACTAGGATATACAAACCAACCATGTAGGATATCGTTGAGATTGTGAGAAAAATTCCCCAAAACTTAATTAGGTGTTAAGAATTTTTAACTACATTGGTATTGTTTTCTATAACTTGTCTAAAAAATGAACAATCAAACAGTTGAATTAAAATAACCCTCCTATTGATCTTGCTTCCCTACTACCACCAAACACCATTAGTATTTTGAAGAATTTCCAACAAATTCCACCAAATCCCACCGGCTTTTTCAAAGTAGCCTCCTCTTGATATTTCTAGGAACTTGCTTTGTGGACTTTTATTATAAATACTAAATAGGCATCTCATACTATGGAAAGGTAGCAATAAATCAATAATAAAGACTAAGAGTCTGCGGTCCCTACACTTATATATATCACCACAAAAACCGTGTAGAGACAGCAAAACCTACAAAAAAGCCGATTACTTTGTCTCTATATTATATCTTCTTGTCTCTACACTTCTCTCAGTGGTTACATATTTTCGAAACCTTTTCACTAAATTAAGCAAAAGAAAAAACGGTGTCCATGTTGAGCAAGATCGCAACCAGTGACGGACATGGCGAGAAATCACCGTATTTCGATGGATGGAAGGCGTACGAAAACAATCCTTATCATGCCACGAAGAACACTGATGGAGTCATCCAGATGGGTCTGGCTGAAAATGAGGTAGTTGATTAACTGAATTGAATTGATAACATATCTTTACATCAAACAAGTTCACACACACACACACATATATATATATATACACATGATGGATGAGTACTAACCAACTTAACTTTCTTTGCGTACAGCTTTGCTTCGATTTGGTTCAAGATTGGCTCATAAACAACCAACAAGCTTCCATTTGTTCTGCTGAAGGCCTGTACAAATTCCACGACATAGCCAACTTCCAGGACTACCATGGCTTGCTAGAATTCAGAAATGTAAGCAACAAAGTTCTGCTTATTTTAACCGAAGATTTTAATGAATTTTGAGATCTGTATGTATTTATGGTTCCTTGGCTGTTGTCTATTCTACAGGCTGTGGCGAATTTTATGGGAAGAGTGAGAGGGAACAGAGTTACATTCGACCCGGACCGCATTGTCATGAGCGGTGGAGCCACCGGAGCTCACGAGACAGCTGCCTTTTGCTTGGCTGATCCCGGCGATGCTTTTTTAGTGCCTACTCCATATTATCCAGGGTAATTCTACATTTTACCAGATGAAATTTTACTAGATTTATGCTACTAAACACTATTATAGATTACAAACTTAAGAAATGAAGATCAAATTGTGTTGTTTTGTCCATTTTTAGACGGTCTTTGAGGGTGGATTTGAAATGAAATTGTTTTTTTATTTTTTGTTGTTGAAAGTTTCTACAGACATACAATGAACCAAGTCTCTGCTTTTTCCTCAGTCACACAAAAGGAAGAAAAGTGAGAAAGATAAGAAAGATTAGAAATAAATAATTAAAAATCAAAGATAAGGTTTAGACTAAGTTAATTAAGCAAATCAAAAGAGTTTTGTCAAAACACAATATTTTAATTAGTTGCTCAAAAGTCGTTTCTATAATGACAACATCCAATAGGCCCTTGCACACACTAGTTGGTATTATTTTACTCTTTGGAGTGATCGAGTGTGACAATAATTCAATTTAAAAGCTGTGGCCCCAGAATCATTAATTTTATATTTAGCGTATTATTAGCTAGCTTAATTAATGTACTCAAGACTCACAGGATTTTTCAATTTCATTACAGATTTGACAGAGATTTGAGATGGAGAACAGGAATCCAACTTGTTCCAGTTCCATGTGATAGCTCTAATGGTTTCAAGATCACAAGACAAGCCCTGGAAGCTGCATATGAAAAAGCCAAAGAAGACAACATTAGAATAAAGGGTCTACTGATCACCAACCCATCAAACCCACTAGGAACTTTCTTTGACAGAGACACATTGACAAGTCTAGTGAGCTTCATCAATGAAAAGAACATTCATTTGATCTGTGACGAGATCTACTCCGCCACAGTTTTCGCGGGACAGCCTGATTTTGTCAGTATCTCCGAGATAATTGAAGAAGATAATGTTGTATGCAACAAAGATCTCATACATGTTGTGTATAGTCTTTCAAAGGACATGGGGTTTCCAGGATTCAGAGTTGGTATAATTTACTCATACAATGATGCAGTGGTGTGTTGTGCTAGGAAAATGTCTAGTTTTGGACTTGTATCTTCACAAACACAACATCTTATCGCTGCAATGCTATCGGACAATGAATTCGTTGACAAATTCGTTGCGGAGAGTGCTAAAAGATTGGCTACAAGGCACAAGCAACTCACATGGGGACTTGAACAAGTAGGAATTAGTTGTTTGAAGAGTAATGCAGGGCTTTTTCTATGGATGGATTTGCATAAATTACTTAAAGAGCAGACATTTGAAGCAGAAATGTCTCTTTGGAGAGTGATTATCAATGAAGTCAAGTTAAATGTCTCTCCTGGTTCTTCGTTTCATTGCCCGAATCCAGGTTGGTTCAGGGTTTGCTTCGCGAACATGGATGATCAGACGATGGAAGTTGCATTGTCAAGAATCAGAACATTCATTCTCAAAAACAAAGAATCAGCCACCACAACAACAAGATCAAAGAAGAAACTGTGTTGGCAAACCAGCCTCAGACTCAGCTTCTCATCTAGAAGAATTGATGATATTATGATGTCGCCATGCATGTCTCCTCACTCGCCATTAGCTCAATCACCACTTGTTCGAGCCAGGAATTAACTGCAACAGATTGAATCTACACCGTCTATTTATATATACATCATCAAACACACAAGGGTAAAGATTGATAGATTGGTGCATTTTTTTTGTTGGACTCAAATCACCGTCCAACAATGGTGTCTCCATTTTTGTCTAACCAATCAAATCGGGACATGTGTCTTATTTTTTATAATTTCATTTAATTGTATTTAATGATCAATAGGGAAGTTTCTTGCATTCTTTTATGCAGAAATGGTCAGAGTTGAATAATTCTTTAAGATTGTATTTGATTTTTTATGGTTCTAATATGCCATTTTTTCCTTTTAACAAGGGGTGAGAGAGGTTTATTATCAAGTTCTTTTCATATTTTAAAATGTATAACAAAATATCGTTTGTAAGTTTATTGTTTACTATCTTATATCAGTTTTGAAAATTTCGGTTCAGTGTAGATTTTGTTTGTTTAATTGCACAATCTTCACATTAGGCTGTATATATATATATATATATAAACAAGTTGAATCTGACGTAGACTACTCTTAGCAAGAGTGGTTGAACTCTTCCTACTCATCAATTGAGGTTCGAATATCTTTGTCTATTAAATTATAAAGTTCGGGGAAATTTTTCACTGTAACGAGAGTTGTATTCCGAACAATTCTGTTAATGGTTGATCTCGCTCGATCCCAACAAACCCCCTTAACCCAATTGGTGTAAAACAAAACAAGAAGTCACATAATATTTGATTATTCCAAAGTATCAATGAAATCACAGCTGTATTGATTACTGCTCTTGTCCTCCTCTTCCACCTCTATATTGAATATTTGCTGTTGAATGTTGATTAGTCATGTCACGTACTATATATATATAGAGAGAGAGAGTTTTTTGAAGTAAGTCATGACACGTACTAGAAACTGAACATCCAGCAAATTAAATTATATATGTAATTTTGCGACTATGCAAACTTTATAATCATTTTCATACTATAGAGTTAAATTATTAAGAGAAGTATGTACATGAAGCTATATATATAGTTTTTTTTTTTTTTTCTTCTTTCAAGTACTATATTAATTCGGGATTTTTTTAGAAAGGGGGGAGGATTCGAACCTTCAATCTCGTAGTGCAGGTGTGAGAGATTTACTAACGGACCAGCCTCATCTCATTGTATATATTGTTTTATTTGAATTATGTTTTACGGCACTTTCCATGCTTAAGAAGGATGAACAGAAATAATGGACAACAATCATGTGTAGAAGACGTATTCATGGCTCATATTGTTTCTCCAACATTATAATTACATAGTCTTTTGATTTTATAGCAAATTTATCTATATGATATATGTATAGAAAATAGAACTCATTGAGAGACTATATTTGAGAATCATCATCAATACCTCATTTTCGTTATTCCATAATCCTGGAGCTATCTCCAATTGGCCATTTAAAAATACTCAAACATACAGTACTAGCAATTGCATCAAATATGCAGCTGTATCATCTATCGGCATATATCAACTTTGGTATGGTTGGTTGTGTTGTGTATATATCTCGCTTATGTTTGAAGAGGAAAATAGTAAATATCTAATCGTTTTTGAAAACAGACATTCAAATCATGTTCATTATTATACGGTTTAATCTAATCAACTCCTTAATATTGTAGAAGTGTTTGATCGGAATCCTGATGTCGGTCCAAAAAATTGACATGTGCAATCTTATTCAATATCCGACAAATGAATCTAAATTATTTTTGTATCTAATACATTCGCTACTATTTCTCAAGTTTTGGGGTCCGTAGATAGAAAAGGTATGAGTCAAAATGTAGAGACCTTAAACACGGAGGCTTTTGTTGACAATCATGATCCAAAAAAGGTAGACAATATGCAACTTTTGGTCTTGGAGGAGCAGAGCAGCCACCGTAAGAGATAGTATCCGGTTGAGGAAAATATTCTTACTTTGGTTCCGCAACTGTCGAAGGAGATTCAAATTCCTCCAAATGTTACATTAGTTTTGGGAGAAGAATCTTTAGATCACTTTGTCAATGATACCAATTCAATCTCTACTTATTTGGAAAGCGGTAATTCTGAGAATCCAGGTAACAACTTCTCAGGGAAGGATGACAAGTATGCGGAAGCTTCAGATCTAGTTGATCCTGACAATAATTGGATTCCCGTGGTGACAAAATCGAAGAGAAGAGTGAAACCAACTTTCAAGATTTTAGCTAATTTCAAGTCTCAATTGAGTGGGAAGTTCTAAGCGTCTCCCTATTGCTAAGACTAAGATTCGTCATGATTCTGCGAGTCTATCGACTCATGCAGAATTACATCATATTGTTATTTCTGATTGGACGTACCGTTTGAGGTAGAAGGGAATAGTTAATTTATGCCTTTTTAGTTCATGTTTCCTTGTCTTCTGTTAAGGTCCGCGTACCTTTTTAGATTATTATTTTAGGGTATGTGTGCCACTTTGTTTTTGTTTTTATTTATTTATTTATTTTTATTTATTTATTTATTTATTTATTTTTAATATATATTTTGGGTTCTATCTAAAAAAATATATATTTTTGTTGGGGGAATTTTTGAATTGAATTCATAGTACCTTGAATTTCTAGGGGACAAGTGAAACCATATTTATTATTTACTTCTTTATTTTCTTCAACAACAAAAAAAAATAAAAATAAAAATAAAAATAAAAAATAAATAAAATAAAAAATTGGTTGTTGTGGTGGGCCGATGTTGTGTCTACAAATTACCTCTGCCACATTATCTATACTGTGAAAATCTATAAAGTAGATTTACTGAATACACCAAAGTGTTTAATGAAAAGTTTAAGAAAGAATTCAAAGAAAAGAGAACTCCATGTCTCCATTAAAGGAGGTTTTTTTATATTTTGATTTCCATTGAATCTTTAACAGAAGCATACAAGAGTATTTATACAATAATGAGAAGAGCAACACGCATTCTTGCAGTCTCTAACTGATTCCATAATTCACAGAATTTAGTTGTTACAGATTATAACTAACTATGCCAACTCAACACTAACTAACATTATTGACTAACCAAGCATTAATCTTTTAACTTAATCATGCACCATGTTACTCTTGTACGTATCTTCTAGAGCTTGATTGGTTTGAGGTGTGATCAAGACTGCAGAGACCCATGGCAAGTTGGCAACTTTCCTATCTATGCACACAGTGTAGTAAACCCAGAATTACTCTTTAAGCTACTGTCATGTAATTCTGGTTTGGTGTCAAAGTTGCTCAGCTGTTCTTGATCACTATCTTTCACATATACAATTAATTCATGCTAAAATCATATCATACAGTGCATATCCATTTGGTGATAATCAGTTTTCTTTTTAATTATATATATAATGAAATATGTAGCGGGTGGATTAATTAATTAATTAATCAATATATTATATTTCTAGTGTACCTCTACGTGGTTGGTCATCATGTTCTTAATTTTCTCAAATTAATCTATATAAACTGTCACTGTCTTGTCTCTTACATGACATCAAAGGATATATTTGAATAAAATTAAGAATTAATTTTGGTATTAGATGATGATACATGAGCTTGCTTCACCGACTAATTAAGGATTAGTTAAGAGATTCAATTTTGATACACAGAGTCCTTACATATTGACATCAAGTTCTAATACTGGTAAATCCTAATATTAAACACAAAATCATTGATCAGATCGTCATAAATGAATATGAGTATAATTTAAATTTATAAAAATTATGACCGTTAAGAATATAGCTTAAATTTACAATATCATTTACGTGAGATGCGAATACATATACGAGAGACTAATCACCAAACTAACTTGCAGTAAATGAATAGTTAAGTGGTAAATTATCATTTTAAGTTGGATTACTTACCGACAAGTCCAAAGAATTAGGTAGATGACTTGCATAAACACCAATTTGTATTTAAAGTCTTCGATGTCATCACTTTATTATTTGATTTGATTTGCTGGGGTTGACCTATAGAGAACCAATAGGGACTTTTCACCTAGCAACTTGTATACAGTATACATAGTCTTCTAATTAAGGTCTTGATTGATAATGATTTGCTATTTTCTTTTTTCCTTTTTTTTTTCTTCAGATAAAAAAAAGGGCATAATTCAAATACCGGTATCCTCGTATGAAAATATATATATATATATATATATAAATATATATAACTAAAAATTTTTGTTCCATTGTTTGAAACTTCCAAGAAAAAAAAACATCAAAATATATTAGGGCAAATTACACTGCACCCCTTAAGTTTTGGGCAAGATACACTCACATAGTAAAGTTTTGGTATTATGCACTAACACCTCCATGGCTTAAGTTTGAAAAAGTTTGACTTTGTAGATTGCCAAAAATGCCCCTAAGTCCTTAATAGTTGGTATAATACCAAAGTCAAACTTTGAAGAGGCATTTTTGACAAACTCCAAAGTCAAACTTTTTCAAACTTAAGTCTTGGGGGTGTTAGTGTATAATACCAAAACCTTTCCATGTGAGTGTATCTTGCTCAAACCTCAAGGGGTGCAGTGTAATTTTCCCAATACATTAATCCATTGTTTTTTTTCAAAAATTTATATTATTTATATTTGTTTGTTTTTTTATTACAACAACAACTACTGGGACCAACGAGATGTGAGACCTACAAGCACGGCCCAGATTTGCAACTCCCACCAAAGGGAGAGTGCACCCACACGAGGTGGGACAAGACCCACACAAATGGTGGGAAAATAGCATTAGATACACACCTTGGACTAAGATTCGAACCTTGGTGGTGAGAATCTTGGGAAGACTTTAGGCAACCAAAGCGTAGGGCCCATGTCATTATTTTGGTTCTTGGAAACCAAAAACTAAAAGCCTTGTCAATAATTTGAACAAACATTCAATTCATCGGTTCACATTTAACAACTAAAGTTTTACTGTTGACCCTCCATCAAGTACAATTCAATCGATTCGACGATACCACAGAGACTTGTAATATTTTTATCAGTTTTTGAAGACAATTAATAAGATTTTGTGATTTTGTCTGCCCTAGCTCCTTTAAAGAGCATTAAAAGTAATACAACCACTTGGAAATTACAAACACCCTCAAGTCTCACAAACAGCTCATCAAAGAAAAATGAAAAATATCAGGGGTAAACATAGTTTGGTGGTAAACAACGTAACGAGATAATGTTCAAAATTCGAATAGCCACATATAGATAAATCAGAGAAAAAATATATATATTTGATAGGAGATCCAACAATTCCATGTAATATTTTGATGAAAACCATTCTATAATAAGCTGATTTTACAATGGTTTTTCTTTCATTATTATCAAGAGAAATTTACATGTGGTTTGCACTTTGTATGCCCATTCTATGTTTCAAAAAGCCATCTCATCTTGAAGCATCAACCAAATTAATTTAAATTTTGCATAGAAAAAAAAAAAAAAAAACTTTATTGATATTCTTGATTTAATATATATTTGGAAAGTTTGTCGTATTTTTATTAAAAAAAACTTTGAGGGTGATGGAGGGATGAATCTGGAATCAAAGGAAAGGAGAAAGCATTCAATTAAATAACTCTTGTGAGTACCCAACATTTATTATAGGAAAAAAAATATTTACAAATCATTATAATATACAATTATTTGTATACTAGTTAGCCTATCGAGTGAGATTTGATCATTTTTTTATTGAATAGATAAAGAGATTTTAGAACTGTATCTGACCTTATATGAGGAACGAGGATTCCAAGAGATTTATATATATATATATATATATAAACGGAAATTTTCCTACGAGGATGCCCTGATATAATTATATAAGGACATTTAATGTAAGTCACTCGTTTTACATACTTTGACTTGGTATGTATGCACTTGTCAAATCATTTTTATAAATAAGCGGCTCATATTCAATATTCTGATAAAGTTATATAAAGATGCCCTGATAGGAACGGGATCGTATATATATATATATATATATATGGAAATTTTCATATGAAGATGCTCTAATAGAATTATATATAGAAATTGAATGTGAACCACTCGTTTTACATACTTTGACTTGGTATGTATGCACTTGTCAAATTACTTTTATAAATGAGTGACTCACATTCAATATCCTGATAAAGTTATATAAGGATGTTCTGATAGGAATGATACCGTATATATATATATATATATAAATGTTCAAGTCAGTACGTATTGATACAATTTTATCAGTACGTTGGATGTGGACTATTAGATTATATACTTTGACTCAAAGTGTATGCACTTGTCAAAACTTTTTCATAATCAATGGCTCGCATGCATTGGTACTGATATAGTTATATCAGTGCGATGTATATATATAGAGTGGTTCACCGGTAAGGACGTCATGAAATTAAAAAGTAAGGAAAATCATCCATAATCACACATTCACATTAGGTGTTGGTACTTGTTAATGTGTGACTGTGATTAGACGTCCTGAAATTATAAAGTCAGGACCAGAGAACCATCGTATAAATATATATATATATATGAGAAATAAGGCTAGAGACATTGTCTTTGAGGAGGAAGCGGTTTCGATTCTCACTATCGATTTTGACAATATGCATGTTTCTATACCTGTCATTGATCAAGAAGCGAATCTGGATCCTCAACCAGACAATGTTGATTAACCCCACTATTCAAGATGAGGTAATTGTTCCTAAGAAACAAACTTAACAACTTCAAGAATCAATGTCATTAAGGCAATCCAAAAGAGAAAGGGGAAATACTATCCCGGATGATTTTTTCGTATTTCTCCAGAAACATGAGGAAGACATTGGAATGGTGGAAGATTATACAATTAACTTCCATCAAGGCATGTAGTGTTCCGACTCTCAAAAATGGATTGATGCCATGAATTAGGAGTATAAGTCTATGTAAGACAATAAGGTGTGAGACCTTATCTCATTACCAGAAGATGCGAAACCCATTGGTTGTAAATAGATTTTTAAAACCAAAAAGGATTTGAAATGTAATGTGGAGAGGTAAAAAAAAAAAAAAACGTATAAGGCTCGTCTTGTAGCTAAAGGCTTTACCCAAAAGGAAAGAATTGACTTTAAAGAGACATATATATATATATATATATACGGAAATTTTCCTATAAGGATGCCTTGATAGAATTATATAAAGACATTGAATGTGAGCCACTCGTTTTACATACTTTGACTTGGTATGTATACACTTGTCAAATCACATCAATTTAAAACCAAAAAGGATTTGAAAGGTAATGTGGAGAGGTTAAAAAAAAAAAAAAAGGTATAAGGCTTGTCTTGTAGCTAAAGGCTTTACCCAAAAGGAAATGATTGACTTTAAAAAGACATATATATATATATATACGGAATTTTTCCTATAAGGATGTCCTGATAGAATTATATAAGGATATTGAATGTGAGCCACTCGTTTTACATATTTTGACTTGGTATGTATGCTCTTGTCAAATCACTTTTATAAATGAGTGACTCACATTCAATATTCTGATAAAGTTATATAAGGATATCCTAATATGAACGAGACCGTATATATATATATATATATACACATGCATATGAAAATTTTCTCCTCGGTGCGCATTGATAAATATATATCAGTGTCTTACATGTGAATTGATAATGTCTATTTCTACACTCAGTGTAACCCCGTTTCCTATCCTTTTTGCTCCCGTTTTCGGGTAAAACCGAGTATTTTATGGTTTAATGAGCTTGTGCAGACTTCTTCAGCGATCCATGAGAAATCAAGCGGAGCTGGGCTTTGTTGGAGCAAAAGCGAGCAACCAAGGAGTTAAAGAAAGAGAGAAGTAGTGCCGCCGCTTGATGACCAGCGCCACACCAGCGCACGTGGGACAGTCGTGCATCGCTGGTCGTGCGCTGGACGACCAACGCCAGCCACCAGCGTAACTTTAGCAACCGTGCACCGCTGGTCGTACGTTGGATGACCAACGCCAACTACCAGCACAGCTTTGGCAGCTGTGCACCGCTGGTCGTGTGCTGGACAACCAGCGCCACACCAACGCCCCTCTAGTTCCAGCTCAGCTTTTATAGGGTTTCGTACCCTAATTCCATACATTATAAATACCTCTATTCAGCTTCATTCGGGGGACCTCTTGCACGACTCTTGACTCCCAAAACATTCCTAAAACACTCCAAACCTTCCAATATCAAATCTTTCACTCAATTCCTTCACCAAATCACCATATAAACCCAAATCCCACCTCACCATCTCATTTCCTTGCCTAGACCTACCATAAAAATTCCACCTTGGAGCACAAGAAGTCAAGGAGAGAAGAAGTCTAGCACATGCCAAACAAGAGAGGAGGAGTTTTTCATTTAGTTTACTCTAATCCCTTCTCTCTTTACATTTATTTGTCTTTACTTATGGCTTGTACTCATTTCACATATTGTGTAGCCATTTTTTGTATCATGAACTAAACTTCCTTGGCTAAGACCAATATGAAGCCTTTTCCATGAATTATTAACAAAGGCCATCACTTCATCACCATTGCTTGTGTTGTGTACACTTATTTCATGTTCTTAATTATTATTGAATGTCTAGCTAGCATTTGGTAATTATTTGGTTGTTGTGTGAAGCACCGAGAGGAGAAGCACACAACGTGCTTGATGAAATGTGTGATAGAAGTTGGAGAGATATGCGATGCTAGCTTCTAGGATTCAATTGTGAGTCACAACACTTAATGGATTTGTATGTAGTCACAACATTTAATGGATTTGTATGTAGTTCGGATAACCATTGAGAAATAGGTTGTTGGTGCATATAAATGTTGTCTTTATCATTTGAGAGAGGTTAGAGACTAATTGAGGGTGTCACGAATCTACACACACATTTGCATACTTTATTTCAATGATGTGCCTAAAATCAATGAGAATTGGATAGATGGATTCAAAAGTCCTAGCCTAATTTCCCATAAGTATTAAAACCAACTTGCTTGTGTTTGGCTTTGCTTACGTTTATTTTCTTATCTAGTTTCACCAATTGCATTTTAGTTGTAAGATTAATTTAGATTGCCTTGAGTAGTAAAATCAAATCATTTAATCTTTGTTTTTCTAAATAGTAGTTAATCAATCAATTGTGGTAATCAATACATCAATCCTTGTGGAACGAATTCTACTCATCATTTTACTATTCGTTCAGCTCCGTACTATTGCGGATGCTCATTTAGGAGTGGTCATGAACCATTAGATTCAATTGCTTTGATTTAGTTTGTATGCACTTGTTAGTGTTTATCTATAATATATGGTCCACCTGCAATGCACAGATGTATTTTATATCAGTGTGAACTGAGAAGAAAATAATTATATATATATATATATATATATATATATATTTATATTAGAATTTTTTCAAGTGCAGGATTTTCCGTACGGAATCTTCGATTACTACCAACGGTAATCCAATAAGTACCGGTAGCAATCAACGATTATGTACGGAAAATCCTACATTGAAAAGTTACTATATATATACATGTACATAAAATTGATTAGGTACGGGATCTTTAACATTTTTTTTTGTACGAGAATTAATTACACAAAGTTGTATTAATATGTTCTATAATATTGTTAAGACATTACATAACGTTGTGTCATCAAATTAGAAAATAGAAAAAAAAAAAATGCAAATTGCACTCAACCTCCCTGAGGTTTGGTCTCTTATACCAAGAAACAACTTTATCATTAATTCACACTCATACCCCCTACTGTTAGGTCAAGCTTAACTGTTGACTAACTGTTACCTTATAAGACTAAACTACCCATGATTCCTAAATTTTTTTTTTTTTTTTTTTAAAAGAACAAAAATAAATGATTTCCAGATATCTTCATCAATATTTAAATAAATAAATATATATATATATATATATATATATATTACAAAACATTCATCTTAAACCCAAACCTAGAAACATCAACCTCAAATTTTTTTTTTTTTTTTTGAAAGCCAAGTTCTCTGTTCTAAGATTCGTAGGATTCCTTGTTTTTCTCTTGTTGCCAAACCACCACCAAATCCACATCAAACCACTACCAAATTCACACTCAAACCATTTTAATCCATATATAGTTAACAGTCTGCTAATTTTTTTTTTTTTTTTTTTTTAACAATAGAAATTTTATTATTGCAACAAGAGAACCAACCATACAAAGCAAGGCAAAAGACCAAGAGACCAGACAACAACCCAGCTTTGAAAAAACAAAGCACAAAAGTGCCAAAACACAATAGAAAAAAAAAAAAAAAAAACAACAGAGAAAGCGAGCAATGAAATTACCATAAGTGTTGAGCTTAATCAACCAACTAAACTTCAATCTTTGAAAATAATATAGAAAGATCTAGAATTGAGATTTGAGACCAAGATCATCATAAATCGAAAACTTGACTGAGAAAGCGAGCAATTAAATTACCATGAGTGTTGTGCTTTCAGAGAAGTGATAGAATCGAAGAGAGCTTCTAGTGCCTGAAGCAGAGAGAGATTGAAGAAGTAGACAACGATGAGAGGGGGTTTATATGGAGAGAGGGAGAAATTTGGGGTTTTGAGGTTTGATGGTGGTGATTGATGAAGATTATGAAAGAGTCGGCACTGCCGCACTGGCCTCCGTCTTTTTCTCCTTCTGTCAAATTCCGTCTCGACCCTCTTCTCTTCCTCGCTGTGACCTCTCTTATCTTTGGCTCTCTCTCTCTCTCTCTCTCTCTCTCTATTCCTTTCTTCTGATGTGCGTGTGGATTGAAATAGTTTAGGTGTGGATTTGGTGGTGGTTTGGCAAGAAGATAAGAACAGGGAACTTGGCTTTCAAAAAAAAAAAATTGGGGGTAATGTTTGGGGTTAATGTTTCTGGGTGTGGGTTGAAGATGAATGTTTTATAATTTTATTTTTTTTAAAATGGTGAAGAAATCTGGAAATTATTTTATTTTATTTTTTCTAAGGAAATGTTTATTTATTTATTTATTATTAATTTAGGGAAAAGGGGTAGTTTATTTTTTTTTAAAGATAATAGTTAGTTAATAGTTAAGTTTAACCTAACGGCAAGAGGTGTGTAAGTGTCAATTAATGATAAAGTTGTTTCTAAGTATAAAAAACCGAACTTCAAGAGGGTTAAGTGCAATTTGTTCCCAAAAAAAAAAATAATAATAAGTAGAATTCTCGAACTTGATAATTTTGAACGTGCGTTAACTGTAATTAATGTAGAAGTCAATGTCATTGGTATGGCAAATTGGCAATTGGCAGATGCCGCAACTTGTTTTGTATTGTAATAAAAAAAAAAAAATAAAAAAAAAACTTGTTTTGTATTTCTTTGTTTGGTTTTTCAATGTCTTAATGGGATTTGTTAATCTCTTGATTAAAACATACTCTCTTAATCAGTGAAAAAAAATAATTTATTAACCAATGTCATCATCATCCTATCAAGATTTTAGATAAAGCTCACACAATACATGTCATCATATATAGGTTTAAAATTTTGCACCTCAACCTCAAACAATCACCCAATCCCAATACATTTATATGTTGATTACCATTGTAGCCCCTAGTTGCCTTTGGTATGATTTTGATAGCAAAATTTTTTAACCAATCATTTGCGTAAAATTGATGTTACAAAAGAATTATAATAACAAATATATTTCTAACATATAAAATATATGGATTGGTAAGTGTCACAACTTAACTTAAATAAGAGTTCATTTATAATTAAATCTTTATAATGGTAGCACGAATATCGATCTAATATCCTTTTCTACTTGAAAATTTTGAAACACATCAACATCATTTATTTTATTTTTATGATGTGCTACAAATTCTTTAATCAGAAAAGGTTTAATATCATTAACATCATTAACGATCAATGATTAATACTAATAGTAACATTTTTGAATGGTAAATCAAATTTAATTCTATCAAACACTAACAAAATGCACTTGAATATCCAAAATTCATTTATTTTCTCTATTTTTTTTTTTTTTACAAAGATCTCTTCTCACCTCACCTCATCTTATTTAATCTTATGACACATAGACATTGTAATGAATATAACAACCATCACATACTTTAAAAATGTGAGGAAAAAGTGAGGATGAGGTGAGATGAGATGAGGAGAGGATCCTGTCTTTTTTTATACACATCCTTTAATACCACCAATACATTTAATCTCAATCAACCCAATAACCAAACAACTATACATAAGAAGAAACCACTAATCCCGAAAATAAAAATCCAAAAACTCGTCAATCTTCCAAATCTTCTCTCATCTAACATATAACACAAGCATTAGGGTTCTCTTCCATACTCAAGACTCTGTAATGGGTGGTCAAATAGGGATTGTAGGCTTGGTAGGCCTTGATAAGCTCAGCTATCTTTTCTTCTTCTTTCTTCTTATCTTCAGGTTTCTTTTCTTCAGGTTTCTTTTCTTCAGGTTTCTTCTCTTCAGGTTTTTTCTCATCAGGTTTTTTCTCATCTTTTGGACCAACACTTAAGATCTCTGTGTGCCATTTTTTTTGTCTTAGTTTGTTCACGACTTGAATTGGATCAATATCTCCAATCACTGTTAGTTTCTGGTCTTTCATGTCCATAGCAAGGGATTCAATTCCTGCACAAAAGAAGAAGAAAAAAAAAAGTTACAAAAACAGAACCAAAAAAAAAAAACATATTTCTTTCTTGTTAATTTTCTCATATACCAAACCAAGGTTATCTATCTATATTACCTGTAATGGTGGAAACTGCTTTCAGAGCCTTCTGCTTGCCTCTGTCATCATGTAAACTCACTTTCAACACAACTTTCTGCAACAAAAAAAAAAAAAAAAAAAGAAAAAAAAAAAGAAAGAAAGAGGATTCAGCAAATTAGTGTCAAAAAAGAAAAAGATAAAATTTTCAGAGGCCTAAAACAGAACAACATATGAAAATCAAAACTAATCTTCTTCAAAGATGAAATTGGCAAGACAAGAAAATTTATCAGGATTCTAGGAAAAAAAAAAAAAAAACAGAGCAACCCCCACCAAAGACAATCAACAAGGAATCATATTTTATATTACCCATTAATACAAAAAATATAAAACAAAAAATAAATATAGACATATACATATATGATATACATAATATAGCAAAGGGAGAGACTGATGATTTTGCCAAGAAACTGATATTAGAATAGATTAGAATAGATTATGAGAAAGAAGTTTCACCTTCATTTCACTTTTGTTTTTGTTTAAAGCTCTCTGACCTATAGACTTTGAAGAAGAGAGACAATCACTCTCACAAATGGAGGAAGATCAATAAATTAAACCAAACACGAAATGAGAAGTGAGAGAGAGAGTGAGAGAAGAAGTAAATATATAAGAAAAAGGAAATTAATAAATATTATTTAAAAAAATAATGAGGTGCTATATACGTAATGCCAAATCAAGTCAAATATATACAGTATATGAAACTTCCACGAGGCACATGAAATTGATTGGCTTGCCTAGCACGGAAGTTGAGACCAATTCCTGTTTTTGGTTTTTTTATTTTGATTTTTTGGCTCTTTGCCAACTTGACTGTGTTGTACTCTGAAGACAAAACATGTCCTTGTCTGAAATTTACAATTTCGAAGGTACAACCTTACTAAGCGTGATTTCAGAAGTGGAAGGAATTGGTCGTATTTTAGACTGTATCAACGCTTAGAAGCCACGATGTTGCTTCTTGGAAATTTTGAAGTTCTTATTTCTCAAGTCAATGTCATCTGTCACACAATTCAATATAAAATATTTGTGTTTATATATCGATCGTAGAAAAATCAAAAAGATAAATCAAGATACTAGAAAGTGTTATTTGGACCGTATTGCCTTGTCTTATCGTGTTTGTATTAATCTAATTATCTTATTGTGTTGGTATTATTCCAATAATGAAACTTGTTTGATTAGTTGACTGAGAATTTTTACAACCTTAATCCACTATGAAACAACGGATTGTCATTCTAAGATTTTTTATATTCGGAAGTGTCATTTGGACCATCTTATATTGTCTTATCTTGTCGTGTTTGTATTAATCTAAAATTAACGTGTGTTTGATTATCTTGTCGTGTTTGTATTAATCTGGTAATAACAAAATTTGTATGATTAGTTGTTTACGTGTCAGAATTTTCACAACCTTAATCTACTAAAATCTCTTGTGTTTCATAGTTTGGTTGATTCCATTGTATACAAGACTCCTAACATGATTTCTAATTTAATGCACTTAGCTTTGTTTAAAGTTCTCCAACATTATTGATTTCCTTTTCTTATAAAAATAAATTAATTAAATGAACCGTTTCAAATCCAACCATTAGAGCATTTTACAAGCATGTATAGACACTAGACGGTTTTCTTCTCACTGTTGTGGAAATAGATATCTGAGTCCGAAATAAATATTTGTATCGTACGTATAGTATTTGATCTCGGTAGATCCTAATAGATCCCTAATCTGTATGGTGTTTTAAAGAAAAAAAAAGAAAGAAACTGTTTTGAATCAATCGATAAAAACAAGTAATTATAACGTTAAAATTCTTTATTGAGTTGATCGTTGATATAGATCCGCATAAAAAGATCAACTCCACAAAGGATATGAATCCGATAAGAACCAAACAACACATCTAGAGATGAAGACTTTTAGGTTGAAAAGTCAGATGTAGAAACTTTGGTTGGAGTAGAGTCAGTAGACGAAGAATAATCAAATGTTTTTTTAAAAAAAAAAACTTGAAGAAGAATCATACATGTGTTAGTTCAACATTATAATTTATAGTTAATATAAAATACATAGAAGATGTCATTATCTATTTATTGTTACAATATCTACAAATATTATTTCCTAATTATGTCCAATAACTAAATATGAATTTTTTTATATGATCGAACGAACGAAATTAGAATATACTGCTGCCTACTATTTTAATTAGGGCGGCAAAACTTGATAACCAATCATTTTCATCAACAATTTATTATATTTTCACAATTCGTTTAAGGGGATCAATTTTATTTTATTTTTTATATTAAAAAAAAAATTATAAATGTAATGGTTGGAGTAAAAAAACTTCATTGATGTTGAATGAAAATAATGTTAATTTTGTGGTGCCTTTTAGGAGTGATGTAGTAGAGGAATTTGAAGCAAAATTTGAGACGACTCGATTGTGATTTAGCATTCTAGCCAGCGCAGCATGATAAGTACAGTTTATAAATAATACTCCATATATTCCATATTGAATAATAAAAAATAAAATAAAAGTTCTGAGGTCAGCTTGCATTTTGTCAATAATTTTGTTTAAATATTTATGGACTTAAAAGGGTTATGATTGAGATTAGTCTATCTCAATCTAATCTCATGTTTGGAATCACACGGGATTGGACAAGCTAATTCGATGGAGCACTTTTTCAATAATTTAGTCCTACAAAATGCAGTGCTAACAAATAGGTGGGTTTATTAGTCACGCGTTGTACAAGACTATTTTTTTTATATAAAAGTTTTCTTTTAAATTTATTTAAAATCAATATAAATTTGTGATTTTATTTTTAATTTATTTTTAATGTTATTAATTTAATAATAAATATATTAAAATACTTATTTAATCGAAACAATTATTTTAATAATTTATTATTCAATTTTTATTCGATTATTAGGGACTGAGATTATTTCAACTATAATTCATCCTAACGGGATTGAAGAATCTAATTTTGTTGAGCCCACCTTAATCCCACCTATATATGTTTTTGTAAATAAAAAAATTATAAAATTGAAAATTATTTAAATTTATTTAAAAATAATATAAATCTATATTTTAAAAATATTTTTGGATATTATTACTTTAATAATATATTAGCTAAATTTTTTTTTCATATACATATTTCACTAATTTATTATTCAATAAAAAATATTAAAAAAATTAAAATTATATTATATTTTCCTTTTTAAAAAAATTATTATATTTAATTTGATCCTATGTTTCACCAAACAAAATATAATATTAATTCAGTTCAGTCTTATGCTTCTTCAAATACGGCAGAATATTAAGAGTGGTGCTATTGGCACACCCCCTGCCTGTCTATTTATGCCCCACTTTTTAATTATTTAATATATTTTTTTCCTTTATCAAAATTAATTTAAGGGACATATAATTTAAAGAAAAAAATCTTCTAAAAAGTAAATCTAATAAAACCCCATATTCTTTATATATATATATATATATAAATATATATATATATAACCACATTCTTGTAATCTGTTTTTTGAATTTTTTTTTTTCTTAACTCTTAAACCCTAAAATTTGCTTTTTACACATACAAAATATTATGGAAGAATCTGAAAACGAACGATATCAAGAATATGGAAGAATTGTCTAAAACATCCATAAGAATTGTCTGAGAATGATATCAAGCATGTGGAAACAATTCCTTCTCTAAATCTTTGAGCCTATAGATGATGATCCAGATGTCGTTCATAAATCTTTGGTCAATAGGTGGCTCAACAAATTGTGGTATTTGTGTTATTCTCCCTTGAGAAGTTTTTCTGATAATTCTGACTGTGACTCTTCTCCATATTTCCAAATTCCAAATCAAAGTGAAAAAATTGCTACATCAAGCCAGCCCCAATAGCAGCCGACGCAGACACTCAAGTGGATAGCAGAACATCAATAACATATCAAGCACAAGACATGGAGCTTCTTATTTCTTTTTCTTTTCTATAACGCGAATGTCTTTTTTCTTGTGATAGTTTTAATTCGGCTATTAAAGCCTATCACGGATATCAATTTAAAATTATAAAAATAAAAATAAAAATAAAAAACTAAAAAAAAAAATAAGAAGAAAAAATAAATCGTTCAATGGAAGTGAGAGACAGACATATATAGAGATCAGAGATGTGGCGTAATAAATTTGAAAAATAAGTAAAAAGGGTAGTTTTAGAAATAAATCAAAAAATAAAAAATAAAAATACTTAATTATATTTAATTAAATCCAAATTTTTAAAAAAAGGATATAAATATACCGGTAGGAGGTATGTCAATACCACCACTCTAATATTAATTTAGTCCAATCAAATCTCAATCCATTTCAATTCCCTCGCACCAACGGGACCTAATTATTATCATATAACTTTAGTTTTTTCTTTTAAAATAGTGACAATGATTTGAATTGAGATATTGGCAGATTTAACGAACCACTTACCATAAAGACACAATGTTCAATGGGCGGTGGTCAGTGGTCAGTGGTCACATTTCCCCGATCGTGAAAGCTTCAATTCAACCATTTTTTCTTTTCTTAAATTTGATATATAATTTTCTTTTTAACTTAACATGAAGTCACTTCTTCACTTCTTGTAATAAAAAGAAGTCCTGCCTTATTGCGGGTAAAGGAATTTTTTTTTTTTTTTTAATAAAATAAAATAAAAAATAAACTCTTGACATTTAGTTAGGTTTAACTAACTAAATGTTAGGCTACCGAATAGTTATAATGCTAGTTTTTGGTTATCGGATTATAAATTCAAGAGTCTATAAAAATCAAAGATTTGAAAATTAAGAAAATAATAATAATAATACCTAAAATAAAATAACTTTCTCACTACCCAACAACTAGGTTATATATATAGCAGTTAAATCCTTGTTTTTAGGAACATATAATCAAAGATTAATATGGTCCACCAAACCATACACATCCAACGACTTATTCAATAGCAAGTAGATGCAAATGTTTCCAACTCTTGAAAAGTAAAAACTAGTTACCCAAAAGCCTTTAATTGGCAAGTGGGCATCAAAGTTGAATTATCCAGTGCCGTACGGTGTCACAACAGACAGCAGCCTCGCTCTAATTTCTCTTCATGTGTCACATTACATATAATATCTCTATCATGCATCACATTACATATAATATGCATCATCTGGTATAGTTATTACACTACAACTTGTAACAAAAGGGTGAGGATTCGAGATTTGGACCGAAGACTAAAACCCTTACAAAGATTATTGATTATGCGATAATAATATGAGAGGTACCGAGTGATACTGGTGACCGATAGAAGATGTCATTATCTTACATTTGATAATGTCGAATGGGCGTTGGTCACATAATCATTTTTTCCTGATCATGAAAGCTTCAATTCAACCATTTGTTCTTTTCTTACATTTGATATATTATTTTCTTTTTAACTTAACATGTAGTCACTTCTTGTATTAAAAAGAAGTCTGCCTTATTGTGGGTAAAGGAAATTTAAAAAATAAATAAATAAATTCTAATGTTTAGTTAGGTTTAGCTACGGCTACGGAATAGTTATAGTGATCGTTTTTAGTTATTGGATTATAATATAAGAATCTACAAAAATCAAAAAATTAAAAATCAAGAAAATAATAATAATAATAACTAAAAGAAAATAATTCTCTCACACTACCCAATAGGGATGAGAATTTCCCCCCACGGGGCCCCGCCCCCATTTTGGGGCAAAATTTTCCCCCAAAACCTAAATGAGGGTAGGGGTGGGGGAATCTCCCCCCACCCTCATTTCCCCATTGTGGAAATGGTGGAAAGTATCACATTTTCCAACTCATTTGGTGACTCTATGACCAGTTTAATAACTTAAGTTTAAAAGGCACATATTATGGTGAACTACCAAAATTGCCTTTAGATAATCATTTATGTTATTCTGTTTGTCTGGTTCTCTCTCCACACTTTCAACAAAAACGATAACTGGGTTAGTATCTCTCTCTCTCTCTCTCTCTCAATACAAATAGAAGTTCAAGATCTAAACAACTGGACGTGCTTCATTACAACAAGGTAATATTTCTTACAAATACTTCTTTTCATTTCTTCACATTTTCATTGTGACAATTGTGGATCTCCGAGCCTTTGTCACCTTTTTCCGAGCTTGTTAAAGTAGTATCCTTGCTTTTTAAAATGATCTCCGAGCATTTTCATGTCTTCTCTGAGCCTTTTTAAAAATCACTAATCGAGCATTTTCATGTCTTCTCCGAGCCTTTTCATATCATCTCCGAGACTTTTCAAAAATCAGTAATCGAGCCTTTTGAAGTCTTCTTCGAGCTTTTTCATGTCTTATCCGAGCCTTTTCATATCATCTCCGAGATTTTTCAAAATCACTAATCGAGTCTTTTCAAGTCTTCTCCGAGCCTTTTCATGTCTTTTCCGAGACTTTTCAAAAATCACTAATCGAGCCTTTTAAAGTCTTCTCTGAGTGTTTTCAAGTATTCTCCGAGCTTTTTCATGTCTTCTCCGAGACTTTTCAAAAATCACTAATCAAGTCTTTTCATGACTTCTCAAAAATCACTAATCAAGACTTTTCATGTCTTCTCTGAGCCTTTTCATATCATCTCCGAGACTTTTAAAAAATCACTAATCGAGCATTTTTAAGTCTTCTCCGAGCCTTTTCATGTCTTCTCCGAGACTTTTAAAAAATCACTAATCGAGCATTTTCAAGTCTTCTCCGAGCTTTTTCATGTCTTCTCCAAGCCTTTTCATATCATTTCCAAGACTTTTTAAAAATCAATAATCGAGTCTTTTCAAGTCTTCTCTAAGACTTTTCAAGTCATCTCCGAGACTTTTCAAAGAATCACTAATCGAGCTTTTTCAGGTCTTCTCCAAGACTTTTCATTGAATTACTAATCGAGCCTTTTAAAGTCTTTTTCAAGACCAAAAATGCCTTCTTCGAGACTTTCATGTATTCTCTGAGACTTTTCTAGTGTTCTCCGAGCCTTTTAAATATCCTCACCCGAGGCTTTGTAAATGTAATTTGTGAAAATATTTTGTACTCCTGAGTTTTTATTAATAGTTTTGATTAATTTGACAGCATCATGAATCGGGTTAGAATAGTAATATCTCACAACTGTCGATGGGAGCAACTACCCGACGGAAGTCAGAGGTTTGTTGGATCCGATAACCAAGGAATGTATGTGTCAAAGAATATGACTTATGAAGAATTGGTGGCGATTGTGCATACCATTGTGAAGTATGATGTAAACAAATTCAATGTTGATCTGACATCAATATTAATCGTTCCTGGCAGTACATGTCGTACAATTATAAGAAATAACGATGATGTTCAGTTTATGCTAGGGGAAGATCGGGTGATCTCTCAAGTATGTGTAAGTCTAACTCAGAGGACAGCTGGAGATGTGATAGGGAATGATATTCCTCCTCCTGAAAATACTGAACAATTTGGATCCTTTAGCGGTAGCAACCAAGTGTATCCCTAAAGGAGTTTCGTCGAAAGTGGGGAAAACATATGTGATGTCCCACAGGTAGCGATTGACCAAGTAATTGAACCTCAATTTGGTCATATGTTTGGTTGTCGAATTGAGCAGTACAATGAGATGAACAATTACCCGAACCATGAGGTGGATAATGAGGCAAATAATGAACAGGTAGATGATCTAGAAAATGTGGATGAAGAGCCTACACAAATTCAAACACAAAGAAGACATGTACAAGGAGTTAGTTGCACTGTAACAAATATGCCTGGGACTTCCGAGGTCCAACATAATATAACTGTATCTGATTCTGATAATACGATAACATGGGTTATTCCCGGAGCAGATTCATACTCGTTTGGTATTGGTAGAAGCAACACCTTGGCAACGCAAGAACCTACAAGCATGATTTATAAAGGTCAATTTTTCCCGAGTAAAAAGGATTTGAAGAGGCTAGTTGGCCTTTTTTCAATGCGGGAGAACTTTGAATGGAAGATGAAAAGGTCTAATAAGACAACGTTACATCTAGTTTGCATCATTGATGACTGTACGTGGAAATTAAGAGCGGTGGGGAGAGATAAAGGGATTTACTTCCAAGTCAGAAGTTTTGTCAACCAACACAGTTGTCCTTTGGAGGAGGTTCACCGTCGCCACCGACAAGCTAGTGCAGTCATAATCGGAGAAGTCATTGCACCTAGACTTCAATAACATGATGGTCGTCTTATGTGTCCGAAAGACATAATCGCCGATATGAAAACAATGTATGGCATCCAAGACATGTACAGTAAAGCACATGATGCCTTGCAATATGCATTGTCATTGACCTATGGAACGCATGAAGAAAGTTTCAAACTGTTACCATCTTTTGCGTACGTTCTAGAACAACAAAATCCTGGCACAATCACTGACTTACAATGCGTAAACGATGATACATTCCTATACTTTTTCATGTCGTTAGGGTCCTCAATTAGGGGTTTTCGAAGGTGTATGCGTCCTGTGATTGCAGTTGATGGTACCCATTTGAAGGAAAGATTCGGGGGTACAATGTTTGTTGCAACGGCACAAGATGGAAATGAACATATGTATCCAATTGCTTTTGGGTACGGTGACTCAGAAAACAACATTTCATGTGAGTGGTTTTTGGAATGCTTGAGGGGTGCCATTGGTCATATAGATGATCTGGTTTTCATTTCCGATCGCCATGCAAGCATTGAAGCGGGGATTTCTAAAGTGTTCCCTTATACAACCCATACTATATGTTGCTGGCATTTTAGTGAAAATACGAAGAAGCGATTCCACAGAAAGAATGTTGCCAACATAATAGATTCAGCAGCTAGGACGTACAGTGAATTCAATTATAACAGGCATATGGAGGAGTTACGTAGGCTGCATACGGGTGCATTCGATTATGCCATTGCTGTCGGTCCACACAAGTGGCCTCGCGTACACTGTCCCCAAAGAAGGTACAGGCTGATGACCTCAAGGCAACTGCCAATGATGACACTGGCGGAGTTCATTAGGAATATGCTACAAAAATGGTTTCACGATCGTCATGCAGCTGCACGGTCCATGCGTCATCAACTGACCGACGCAGCATATCTTGTGATCTTAAAACGTGTCGAGAAGTGCAATTATATGACCGTAAATTCAGTTAACTGGAACATATTCTCCGTCAAATTGAAG
The DNA here is from genome assembly GCA_035582765.1 of Acer negundo. NCBI lineage: Eukaryota > Viridiplantae > Streptophyta > Magnoliopsida > Sapindales > Sapindaceae > Acer > Acer negundo. The sequence goes on from CM069238.1 coordinate 30,748,129, forward strand.
GGAAACCAATGGACAGTTAACTTACACTTGAAGACTTGCGCATGCAACAAATTCCAAATGGACCATTTCCCATGTTCTCATGCACTCGCAGCGGCAAGGTACATGAGATGTTACAGTTAATGATTTATATTACCCACAAACGTGAATCTTATTGTTTTCATTGTTGTAGGGAGTGAAACTTGGATTTCACATCTCTGTGTGGGACTACTACAAAAGAGAGACACTTATTGATGCATACTCGGTTCCTATTATGCATGTTGGCCATCCTTCTTCATGGGTAGTGCCATTCGACATCGTATCCCGAGTGGTTTTAAATCCAGAGTCGAAGAGACAATCAGGTCGCCCGATGGAGGGTCGATATGCCTCGTTTTCGGAGAGGACAACCACACAGTCGTGTAAAAGATGTGGACAATTAGGACATAATAGCAGGCGATGCTCTAACCCGCCGATGGTTAATGAAGGTCCCAGCATAAGTGTTCCCAATAAATACTATCGCAAGTGCGGCATCTGTCATTCAATTGGACACAACAAACAAACGTGCCCTAAGAAAGACTCTACCGTGGAATGAATGGAGTCGTTGAGGAAGGCGATCAAACATAACAAGGCAGTACAAGAGGCCCCTAAATTGCCACCAGAAAAACTTGTGATTGCTAATGTGGGACAGCAATATGCTAGGGAGCACCTTGAGGAACATGTCTCCAACTTGATGTCTCCAACTTGATGTTTTCCAACTTCGTTCAGATGTTGGGAACCATGCTCGATACAGTTGTGTTATGAGACCGTTGGTTATTATGCTTTTTTATGTTGAACTATTATGATATATTTATTGGTTGTTCATTTAATGCCATACTGGATCTTTTGTTATAGTGTCTACAATTCATTGTATTGTTTATGGATTTCAATATATCAAATGTGTGTTCAAGTATTAATTGCAAACAACTAAATTTTTTTTTAAATCATTTCATTTCATTACTCAAATGTTATGTACATCAACTAAATCACTAACTGGAAAACCGATCCTTCGAGTTACAAAAAACCTCCACAACCAACTTTTCTCGGATGGTGCCCATTTCATTTTCTGACCTGTCGAACGTATCCCTGTTCCCTGTCAGGTACTCTATCAATCTCAAAGTATGGGCACCACAGTTACCACTGCAATTCACCACATAAACAACCATTAGAATTGAATGTTATTAAAACCAATTGGGATAGAATAAGATATTTAAACAGTCATACCCTTTATCCTGTTGGGGCACACGGTCTCTAGACACAATGTTGAGTGGAAAGGACTTATTCTGCAATGTATACGTCATATCGCTCCTCCGTCTGCGACTGTGAAAGTCCACTGCATGCAGCATCGACGGTAAAAAATATCGTAAGCAAGCGAGTTGCATTTTCCTATGGCGAAATAGTACATCCTGTCTGAACGGGTCCATCAGGTAAATACTCCCTGTTGTGAGGTTGACGCTGGCTAGTGCCCAATGGGTACGTCCAAGGTTGTAAGGAATCAAAACCTGTATGTGTTTCAACAAAGTGTTATCAATGTGAAATTTATTTAAAATTCAAATTCAAACAATGTAAATTAAACATTGACCACGTCAACTTCGTTCCATGGTTTGTTCCTGCCAGGACCAATCCACGTACCACCTTCAGGTCATCAGCGGACCACTGATGTTTGAACAAAGACCAACTGCGGCGGGGTTTGTCGACCCCACTTCCCATCAATCTCTCCCAGTCATTTAATAACCATAACTGTACAAAGAAAATTTATAAAACGTTAGCTAAAAGATGTACGAAACACATAAATAGATGTTCAAAAACCGTACAACTTAAACACTTACATAAAACTGTGAATCCAGTATGTTGATCCTCGGACCGTAGACAGTGGAGTAATATCTCTGACGCTTCCGTAGAATGTGCAAGTACGCATCCATATGCTGACAATTTCAACATTTTGTATTGTTAGCATTCTACTATTTCAAAAACATCTTATACACAATGTTCAGGTAAGGACCATACCGTATCCTCCAACTCCATGATGTTGGTTTAAAACCGATGGAACCAAGGGACACCAACTAGCTCAAGTAGATCTATATCACACCTGCATAATTGTTGAAGAAGTTAGATAAGAAAGTAGTTTTACTTAGGAGTTTCAAAATACAAAAAAAAAATTGTAATATCTGCGATTATACTTACAATTCCCCAGTCGAGTTCATCTTATAGGCTTGGTACGCCGCAAGGTGGTCAGGATCTATCAATGCGTGGGGCGCCCATACATGTGGTGACTGTGGCATAATCCTTGGCCTCTTCGGCCGAGAGGGGTTAGTGTATGAGGTCTGCTGCTGCTAACCTGGCCTGCGAACCCGATCCTGAAGTTGAAGGGGTGGGGGAATCCGGTCCAGCTCAGTGCGATCCACTAGATGGGTGAGCTGTAAAAAGGAACTCTGTCGACGTGTATTGCCTCCAGAAGTGCGATGTATGGAAGGACTCTGTCCCTGTGTATCGCCTGCAATGGTGCGCTGTAAATAGGAACTATGTCGTCGTCGATCGCCTGCAGGTGTAAGCTCTTTAGGTGCACTGAGACTGGGGATCTCTGTCCCTGTGGAATGAATGAAGGGGTGCTTTGCACTAGGATCGACCGGAGGGGTGTGCTGTAAGGAGGTGCTCTGTACCAGGTCCTGAGAATGAACAGGTTGGTCTGGTAAAACCTGCTGAGATTCCTTCTCTATCTCTATAGATGATGTATCTGTACCACTAGTTCATGAGTAACCTCTTCTCGTGGTGTCACACCAGGCCCATGCTGATCACCCTGATGACTACCTGTCCTCCCTCTGGGACTGAAGTCTCGGTGTCTGTCTTCGTTATCGAAGGGTGGGTTATCGAACCCTGTACCTCGAGTACGGACGTGCAACGTCGAACCCTGAAGCCCCCGAATCAAATCTAGCAACTCTTGATGCTGTTGATCTCGCTTCTCATTACTCTTTCGCACCTCCTCTTGTAACTCACATAACACATCCATCAGTTCAGTATACCGACGGTCCTGAAAGGATTTCGAAATTGTCAGTACTAAAACCGTTCACTCGATTGAAATTAAATAATACGGTAAAGAATTATACGTACCTCTGCTTGCCCGCCAACGTCTCCTGGTGAGTCATCTTCAGTTCGAGAGTCATCTCTAGTTCGAGGCTCTCTAGGCAACGTGAATCGAACCCGCCTAGTTTTCGCGGGACGAATATGACGACCGTCCGAGTCAGAACCCTCCATATCACTGGGTTCGAAAGACAGACCCTCAGTGTCACTGGTTCCAGTAGTTGTATATCGTTCGGGGTCAAAGACGAGAACAGGTATATCACCGATATCAGCATCATACAAACTGCCTCCCTGGGAAATGCCCTCGAAGTACCGTTCAACCCTCTCAGTTGTCGTCGGCACCAATTTCACCCTCGCAAACATCTGAAATTGCAATTAGACCAATGTAATTGTATACATACTAATAGTTATGAACATAAAATATATATATAGATATTTACACTTTCGAGGAAAATGCTATTCAACTTCTCCCCCCTCGGTCGCGTACTCAACTCCCATTTCAGAATTCGGGGGGAGAGCTCGATTTCCCTCCGCTTCCCACATCCGCTGTTGCCAAGCTCGAGGATAACCTTGAAAGTAAATATCTACGAAACAGCTAAGAACGATAAGAATCCAATACAATACATCAGTCATATGGAAAAAATAACAAATTCAAAATTCTCACCAACAAGGCGTGCGTTAGACCATATATGTTGTATGTCTCCATGGTGTGTACATCAACGCCCTTTCGTCGCTGGCGTTGTTCAAACCGCCTACGTCGACCATCCAACGCATGCTTGAAATCGTATATAGACCACTTATACACGTGTGCACCCCACGGGATCGCATCAAAAGCGTCCAAGTCCTCGACTAGGCGAAACTGTCATACTGGAACTTTCTCTCTCTCGTCCAACCCCATCAATATCCAGTTAAGCATATACAATAAGCACAGCTTAACCGCATCGTACTGCTCAGAAAAAAAAACCAATCCATAGAACGGTTTTCAGCTCTGCATACTCTACCTTATCTCTACCCTTAAAGTACCGCTGGTGTATATCATTCTCTACCATATCATAGGTCGACGTTTCAGGAAGTTCTCCGAACTTCAATCCGGTGATCAGACAAAACTCAACCTTCGAGAACCAGACCGAATGCCTTCCTAACAGAAATCTCATCTCATCTCATCTTCAGGACCATCGTGATGCAACTCGCGAATAAGCAACCGATGTACAATGCCAGCTGAAAACTTCGTCCCACAATCCATCTGAAGGAGGTGTCCAAAACACGACTTAGTATACCGACGTCGTTCTTCGACCGTAAGATGTTCAGATACCTTGTTAAGTGCGTTGTCGATATCTGTAAGGTCATCAAAATGGTCATGTCAAGTTATTTTCCCCGAGTACCTTTCTTCTTCTGGAGTTTTAAGTGAATCTTTTAGTTGATTCATCATCTGCATATTGACATAAAAAAATATATCTAGTTAAATAAAATAAATAATATAAAAATGAAAAGTCTCGGACACTATATGAAAAGGCTCAGACATTATATGAAAAGGCTCAGAAATTATATGAAAAGGCTCGGACACTATATGAAAAGGCTCGGAAACTATATGAAAAGCTCGGAGACTATAATTCACAAACACAGGCAAAAAAAATTAAAAAGCTCGGATTACTGTTCAAAAGGCTCGAACAGTGTATATAAAGGCTCGGAGAGTATTGTAAAAGGCTCGGAGCTAAAAAAATTTCCAACCAAATCAAACGGCTCGGATTACTTTTTAAAAGTCTCGGACGGTTATTCAAAATGCTCGAAACCAGTGTTAAAAGACTCGAAGATTCAAAATTAAAAATTTAATATAAAAGGTTCGGATTACTATTTAAAAGTCTCGAACAATTATTGAAAAGACTCGAAACAAGTTGTAAAAGGCTCGGAGATTCTAATTCTAGAAACCTATTCATATTCCTTAAAAGGCTCGGATTACTATTTAAAAGTCTCGGACGGTGTTTGAAAAGGCTCGGATCCTATTTTAAAAGTCTCGGAGCTAGTGTGAAAGGCTCGGAGATTCAAATTGCAGAAACTTATTTAAATTGCTTGTAAAAGGCTTAGATTACATATGACAAAGCTCGGAAAAAGCTCGGATTACATGTGAAAAAGCTCGGAAAAGGCTCGAATAAGGTTTTAAAAGGCTCGGAAACCTAGAACTTCATCATGTTCAACAGAATTTTTTCATAAATGTAAACCCTAACCTAATCAACAACAAATCAAATCAAACCTAATATACATCCAACATCAAACGTATATAAAAGTTTCAACAACAAAAACGCGTGAGAAAATCATATCATCTCGTCGACTTCAAGACTATATCGCCACCGCCGGTAGGTTTTCCGTGAGATTTAGTACAGGATTTTTTGTACCCAAGGTCTCTATTTCCACTGTTCTCTCTCTCTCAACTTTTTTCTCTTCAGACGCAAAATGACAAAAATGAGGGTATTTTTGTCTGGTTACCTAAATAGGTGCCTTTTAAACTTACATTAGTAAACCGGTGACATTCTCACAAAAGCCCCTCCAAATAGTGACAAAAATATTTTGAACCCTTTCCCCATTCCCCCATTCCTTAAATGGGGTAGGGGTGGGGCCCCAATTCCCCCATATATTTTTATTTATATATTTTTTATTTTCTTTTCTTAAATAAAAAAAATAAAATAAATAAATAAATAAATAAACAACTAACTTTATTAGTCAATTACTCATATACTTAATTACTCTCTGCACAGTTAAATTTGTTTAGACTTTTATGTGTAATACACTAATACTATATTATTATAGTTATTTGTATTAAATTTGGATTAAATTAAATCAAATATATATTTTAGATTGTATATTTTATTAATTATTGGATTGGATATTGAAATAAGGTGAAACAAAAGTTTGGTCCGCTCGAATTCTGAATTCTAAATTCCGAATTTCGGATTAGAAATAGGGGAAATGGAGGGACGGGGGCAGGGGCAATGGAACCTCCCCCCAAACACCCCCAAATGGGGTTTGGGAGCGGGGGTGTGGGGAGCTTTTAGGAATGGGGGTGGGGGTAGAGGGATCCTCCCCCGCCCCATTGGGCCCACAGTCCCATCCCTACTACCCAACAAGTATACAAATCCTATGTAGCAGTTAAATCCATGTTTTCAGGAACATATAGATAGAGATTAATATGGCCATCAAACCATATACAACAAATGATAATCAATGTACAACAACTTATTCAATAACAAATAGATGCAATCATCAAAATGTTCAACTCTTCAAAAGCAAAACTAGCCACTCAAAAATAAAGATGAGTTTCTGTTTGGCACATTAGTATGCCCCTCACATCTATAAAGAGGTTATGAGTTCGAGTCTCATTCTCCACTTTCAAATCCCGAATAACTGTAATACTACAACAGCAACAACAACAAAAAAACTAGTCAACCAATAGCAGAAACTGGTTTTTTGATCTTTATTCTCGATTCTCTAAGGCAAAAAGGGCTGAATTGAGCGTCGGAGTAAATTCAAATATCCAACCATTTAAACTTGAATGTTGACCAATCCACATTGGCAGTCATGAATGGCTGTTTGACTAGATTTTCCAGTCAACAATTTCGAAGAAGCACTCCTTGATCTTCATGGAACCTCCAAGTCTGGTCTCCTCCACATCTTTCGGTCATGTAATAATTAACCGTGTAAATTCATTTTAAGCAATCTGTTTAATTCTATCTTAAATCTTGTCTCAGAGCATTTTAAGCAAACTTTGGAAAACAAAGAAGATGGTGTTGTTAATTAATCAAGATCAGCAGTGAAAGTGAAAAGAGAGCAATCAGCAGTGAAAGTGAACCAAATGATCCAAATCAACTCACCTTTATTTATTGCCTCTAAATTTCTAAAATCTATGTTTGTTAATTTGTTGCAGAAAGTGGTGCTCAAAATGGAGTTAATTAAGCAGTGCACCTCTCACGCCTACTCCACAATTTTGTAGGTTCGAGTCCTCCTCTATGTATACCTAAAAAAAAAAAAAAAAAAAAAGTAGGCATATGGGATGATAAAGGAAAGAAAAGGCAATGGAAGCAGTTGCAAGGCTTTTAGGTAAGAAACTCAGTTTGGTTTATGAGAAAACAGGATTAGAGCTGCAAAATTCTTCTTGGAAATCAAACTAATCTACTAATATTTATTAATCCGTTTTGTTCCAAGACTGTAAAATTGTTCCAAGAATATGTCCAACAATTTCGACAATTTTAATTTGATTGTTGACCAGGCAGTCAAAACATTGACCTTCTGAGTGAGTGTTTATTATTGACTAGATTTTCCTGTCAACAATTTCGAAGAAGCACCACTTGAACCTCCAAATCTGGTCTCATCCCCATCGTTCGTTCATATAAGACACGCGGTTAAAGGAGGCAACCCGAAAAGTAATCTGTTTAATTCTCTTAAATCTTTGTCGATCTCTCCACTCTTGTCTTAGTGCATTTTAACCAAACTTTGGAAAACAAAAAAGATGGTGTTGTTAACTCATCAAGATACCTCTTCGTCGGAGACTGAGAGTGATCCAGGAAAGGAGGTCAGCGTTTGTGTCATTTCATGATTATAATACAAATTGAGAAAGAGAAAAGGCCGGAGAGATTTTAAACGTTGTTTTATTCCAAGATGAGAATTAATCAACAAAATCTTGGAAGAAAATCACTTTTTATTTTCTCTCTATGTTCCTTCAAGTCCTTATCAATTGTTGAGACTTGAGACTTGAGAATCTAAATCATTGCCTCTAATTTTCTAAAGTCTGTGTTTGTTTGTTGCAGAAAGTGGTGCTCAGAGGAAAGAAAAAGGCAATGAGAGCAGTTTCAAGGCTTTTAGGTAAGAACCTTTGTTTGGTTTATGAGAAAACAGGATTAGAGCTACAAAATTCTTCTTGGGAATCAAACTAATCTACTAATATTTTTTTAATCCCTTTTGTTCCAACAGTATGTGCTCATAGTATGTTTTGTAACCTGTGTAGGAGTTGAGTCCGTTTCTATTAATAGCGATTATCAGAAATTTACAGCGATTAACGCTATACTTGTGGCCAAAACCAGAAAATTACTTGAAACAGTCTCAAGCGTATACCAATTAATGCAAAGGATGGACACATCTGCTCAAGCTGGGGCTTCTTCTACTTCTCTGTTTCCTCTTCCTACTCAATCGTGCGAACCTGTGCCTTTATACTCCGCGCAGGTAAGCAGCATGAACTCTACCGGGCAGGAGACCGCACAGATCTTAGAGCAACTTCAATACGAGGAGTTGATAGACTCAACCAGATCTTTTCCTCCGGTTATGCTTGCTCAAGATAGAGACAATGATGTTATAGTGGACAGGAAGCGGCTTTTGAATGAGAAAGAGATGTCTATTAAGAATATTGAAGATATGGAAGAGTTGCTAGCTGCTCGAAAGGCATTGTTGACTGCTGAGAGGGTTGTACTGGAAGAGCTTATAGCGAAAGATGAGCAGATTGAGGAGCTCATCAGGGCCTTAGAGGTGGAGAAAATGAAGAACGCCGACTTAGCGTCTCTAAAGGAAAATGACTACTTAATGGGAGTTGCGAATTGTAGATTGAAGATTTTAGATCGTTACCCTGAATTAGACCTGAGTTGGATGGAAGACTATGCTTGGAAGGACAAAAGAAGTTCCTGCCACAGAGAAGCATAAGTAAATTATACTCGTCTGCTTGTTATATAAGAGTTAATATGATTAAGCAATTATATTTGCGAATAAAGTTACAGACTACTCGAACATTCACAGACAAATGATAATCAATGTCTAACAACTTATTCAATAGGGGGATGTAAATGACTAGCCATCCAAAAATCTTTAATTGGTATCAAGTTCTATTATCTCATGCCATATCACAACTGACAGCCTCTCTCTTTCTCTATATACCGCTCCGTGCATCATATCATATGCGTCATCTGGTATAGTTATTACACTACTGCTTGTAACAAAAGGGTGAGGAATCATTTAATCTTGGTACCGAAGACTAAAACCCCTACAAAGATTTTTGATAATGCGATCATAAAAGGAGATATACTGAGTGATAAGTGGGAACTGGCAACTTCAAGAATCAGTAATTGAAGCCTCAATCTGATAGGGATATCCGAGCAATTTCCATTGCCTCCTCGACTGAAGATGCTTGTTGAAGCTTTGCCTTATCAACAATAGGCTGACTTCTTGCAAGTTTAGGAAGGAGTTGAAATTCCTATATAACATTGTATAGTGTGGCATTAGTTTCTTAGTTTACCAAATGGTTAGATAAATACAATCATATGCAAAACTGTTGGCTTTAAATATCTTTGATATTAATCGAATCTTGATTGAATTGGCCTCTTCTGACTTTTTTTTAAGACTTCATAGAAAACAAATAGGTACAGACATCTCTTCTCCAAACTATTTAGTCGATGCCAATATAAATATCTTATCACGACTGCTTTAAGTGACATAAACATCAAAATTTAGGAAGTACCTCAGGACTCCCACTTTCCAGAAGAACTCCTTTTAATTTACCTGGGGTGGGCAACAATAAATTGATCATCAATTTCGTCAAAAGCAGGATGGACCAATATGTAGAGACAGTGAGAAAGAAAAAAATAAAAGAGAGACAAGGATCTTATATTACCAGAGTCTATCCAGAAAGTAGCAATTTTAGGATCAAAATTACCAATCTCGATTGCCTCTCCAACTGCCCAATAAGATCACAACAGTAAGCACTAATTGAAATTATGAAAGATAAAATTACAAAAACTCTAAGGCTGTGATGCAAAAGTATTTGCAGAAGAGATTCGCACCATTGTCTCCGAAAAACTGCCAAAATATTTTTCTGGGGCTCCCTTCATACTCAAAAACCCTCGAGTAAAAGTATGGAAGATAATCATATCTGGATATCATGAAATACCAGAAATCTTGAGCAAGGATGCTTAAGCAGGAAAGATTGGAACTGATAAAATTAAGTCAGAGTAGATAGGATTAGACATACGTGTGAGTTTGTGAACTAAGCAGTGCTTTAACACAATGCTGTGCAGATCGACGAGCATGATCTACATGTTCAACTCGTGCCACACGGTCATACATCTGTTCAAGTAACATATATGTGGTTTTAGGTTACGAAGTAAAAAACAAAATATGGGTGCTGTTGATTTAAGAAACTGTACCTTCAATGGGAAGGCTGCTACATCTCCAATTGCAAAAATTCCGGGTATACTTGTCCTGAACTGACCATCAACCTGAGATTCAGAAAGTTTATGTACATAAAGATCTTTTATAAGATAAATCCTTGAAAAATTAATCCATGGCAATACGAACATTCATCCACGAAATTAGTTTCCAATATCTGGTCTAAACAGTAATCTACATATATTACATTAAACCGGTTGCATGATTATAGTGTTACTTTTTATGCTTGTCATTTTAATACATGTAAATGTGAACATAAATATCATAAAACAAGAGGATCAAATCTGGAAGCGTGACTTTCAACAATGATAACAGATATCTTGTAGACCATGATCACCTGTATACCACCAACAGTATTATTTAACCCCACACTTTCAAAGGCACTGACAGCAGGTTTTGCTCCAATACCTATAACAACCTGAACCAGAAAAGAACGACGAAGGAATTTTTCATGTCATTGACTTCTCCAACCCATATTTTAATGAGGAAACAAGCCTACCAGATTTTTTTACATTTCATATGTAAGTTGGAAGATGTAAAAGAATATTTTAAATAAAAAAGAATCCTTGAGCATTAGAAAGAAGAATTACCGTATCTGCATCTATGGTAGATCCATCTTCAAGTTTAACACCAGTTACACGTCCATTGGAACTAGCTTCTAAGTGTTTTATGGAGGCACCCTGGTAAATAATTGAACAAGATGAGAAAGTCTAAATGATGTCGCTAAAATTTTATGCAGCTGTCTACTAGCTACACATAACAAAATATGGTGTTTGGCAGAGAGAGAGAGAGAGAGAGAGAGAGAGAGAGAGAGAGAGAGAGAGAGAGAGAATAAATAGAGACTACCTTTAAGAATTTGACACCATTCTCTTGGTATAGTTCTTCGTATCTTCGAGCAAGTGAAGGAGTAAACAATCTTTGCAAAAGGTGATTCTCTGGAAATATGATCTATTTTTGAAGGAGAGATACAAATTACAACTTACCATGTCAGAGGATTTATAAAAATTAACCTATTACAACAAAGTAGAATATATATTTGTGTGATGTCTAACCAAAAATATATATATATATATGCAAATTTTTCCCTAAAGTTCACATGTGGCCTTTTCTTTTTCTACTCTGTAAGTATTAACCCATACTAATAGATAAGAAAACTTGGCAAAAAAGAAAAGGTCCCGTTGTGTATCTTTTTTCTACTGATACAATATCAACCCATATTAATAGATGAGATAACACTAACTTAGAGACAAAAGATACTTGGAGTCTTGGAGCATAAGAAGGAACTACAAGTAAATGCAAGTGCGTTGCAAAATATTCCTCACTGAATTAATTATCTTAGTATGATCGTGAACATGAATGAGTTATTTACAGAACAGCAGTCATAGATATAAGATTGATCAGGTTGAAAATAGGAGTGTGACAAGGATACAGAGAACACTGATAAAAGCATCCATTGAGCTAATAAGGTTGGATTCAAAGTCATAATGAACATGAACCTGGATTATGAATACAGGTCAATGGTAAAGAACTAAAGATCATTTGCATTAGCAGATCATGTGAGACATGGGAGAGAATAGATTGTATACTAGGACATCGAAAAAAGGCATACTTAGATTGGGTGACAAAATGACACATACCAATTCCATAAAAAATGGTGCAATGTCTGACTAACAATAGTCACTCAGAACAACATCAACAATGTTCAAGTAAATATGAATTTGAAATGTCACTGGTGAGTGGTGACTGGATCTTCAAATGATGCACCTTCATGCGATATCACATATATACCTATTTGATCAGAACATAAGTAACCCATGCAACCATCATAAAAGCTCCAAAGTTAAGTGGATGCATACCGTTGTATCAAGATTCCAACCAACTGCTGCGGCAGCTACCTCCATGCCAATATAACCACCACCAACAATAACAACCTTCCTTGCCTTGCCCTTAAAAACAGATCGACAAGCTCTATTACAAGAAAATATAAGTGCTTAAATCCAAAGTAGTAAGCAATACATACATATGATTCTATGTGAAAATAAAATGTTTATACAAAATGTTAAGGTGCTGAAGCAATCCATGTAGGGGATTAATTTTCTTATTTTAGCTCACAGCAAAAGGAAGTGATGCAGTTGAAGACTTTTGACGTGAAGTGCCACTCAAGCAATAAATATATTTTTTATTAGATTTATGCTACCAAGAGATTCTTTTATGATTTATAATTTTGAGGTAGTGACACTTTTTTAATTCCTAATCTAAGAGATAATAATATATTATTGGAAACCACATATAATATGCTAGCTCATTCATGATACCACTGGATGTATTATACCTGAATATATCAAGCTAAATACAGTAATGTCCGGTAGCAAGCACTTTAGATTAAGTCAATGATATGAATGTTGGGAATCAAACTACAACTCATGAAGCCTAAATTTCTTTACTTTTTCCTTTTTATTTATTCATTTTACCTTATGAGTTATGATGAGTAAATAAAACCCAAACATTCAACCATTGCCCAATTGTTCAAAATATAATCACATGTTTAGGGTTCAGATTCAAACTAATATTCATTTCATTCACATATTATACCACAGAAACTTGGAGCAGAAATTGACAACATCAAAAATATGTTCTTAAAATATAATCTGCAAGCAAATGTAGCTAAAATTACCAATGAAGATATCAGTGAGTCGGCATCTGCCACATCTCGGATATAGTGAACACCAGATAGGTTTCCTCCAATTTTCTCTGGAAATCTGAAACCAAAAGATGTGAGGATTTCAGTACCTTAGACAAATACACCAGATATTGTGCATACATGTTAGGGGCTTACATTAGACAAATACCTGAACCAGAAAATATACAAATTGTGAGTACCTTGAAGCAGTACATCCAGTAGCAATTATTAAGGATCCATACTTAAGCTGTTTGCCTGAATTTGTTGTTAGTGTCTGCTTCTCAATATCAATATTTGATACAGGATCTTCATACAACATCTAAACAAAAGAAGAAAATTACCATTACATTCAGCATTTCAGAAGCTGGAAATGTTTAGTTTAGACATGTATTGAAAACTCAGAGCACCAGATTTATACACTTTACACAGACATGTACCAATAATTGAGTACAAACTCTTGCCAATAAATTTCATACCAAGTGTGTTCTTTTTTACTTCTAGACATAGTGTCTAACACACAATCTACTTTTCAAGCCATTGATCTCCAACTTTCTAGGCGACTTCCAAATCCCCAAAATAATTTAAATTTGTCTCCAATTAAATATTCAATATGAAAACCTTAACCAAAAAGCCAGCATAAACAGAACAACAAAGTGAGCGGTAAGAAGAACATAAGAATACCTCTATCCCTTTCTCTTTGTACCACTCTGGAGTTTGCCTTTCCCCACCAGATCCAACACAAGTATGAAAACCCTGTAGCAAATTCAATTGAAATTAAAGCAAGCAATAAACCGGATTTCTGAAAGCATAAAATCATATGTTACAAATAAATAAATATGTTCAAAAGCACAGATTATGCAGAATCATGGTCACCAATGTGCATGAATTTAGCTATTCAATTCTAATACCACTTTGATACACTAAACAAGACCTATCTAGCAAAGAATCATGACCAATCAAAATAAAAATGTTGGGTTTCAAACAGACATAAGCCATAGAAAACAGGTAGTAATCGATAATTCTTACAGGTAAACGCGCTGGTTTTTTGTCTAGGGGAAACAAGTAGCCTTTTGTCAATGCTGGACGCTCGTAGGGAGCATAAGCCTGCCACCACCACAACAACAAAAAACACCAAAATCATCACATTGCAATTTTGCAATTATTGCTCAAATTTATATGATTAGACGTCTACTAAGCTCATAACATCATTTCACACTAAATCATTCAAAGAAAAACCAAAAATTCTACTAAATTAATTTCACTCAATAAATAAATAAATAATGCAATTGAATTACCTCTTTAGTGACAATACAGAGCCGTCCATCGGCCATATCATGCTCCACAAAAGTCCTCGCCGCATATCCCGCCGCATTGCCGCCGCCAACGATCACAAACCTTTATAAAAAACAAATTCAGATCATCTCAAACTTCAAACAGAATCATCGAGAGAGAGAGAGAGAGAGAGAGAGAGAGAGAGAGAGAACTGACTCTCGATTTTCATTGGCAAAAGCTGAGGAGGCGACGACGTAGCGTCTTCTCTGGAAGCTTCGACCGGAAGGCAACGAAGGAGAGTGGAGAGTTCGATTGAGAGACGAAAAGTGCGGGCACCACAGAGAGAGACCGTGCGTTATCGAAAGCGAGTTCGATATGGTCGCCATTAGTTTTCGCGCTGTAAAAAAAGAAACAGATTAGGGTTTAGTGATCGGAGGGACAACCGGTGAGCGAGTTTGTGTGAGTGGAGACTGGACCTGGAGACATCGAATTTCGATTGAAAGCTACGAAGAGCTATATAATAGTAAAACAGTAATATTAAACTATTAAGAAAATGACGAGTGATGGCTCTAGAAGAGATCGAAAGGTCATGATGCCAAATCTGAATTTTGATAGACTGTGAGTGATGACTTGCTGCAACAAGTAGATTATTGGTGTCACTCGATCCTTGTTGTAACGTGTCATTTCACCATTCAAGACCTGTGCTAGTTTCTTGTGAGCTATTGGGCCAAGTGTCAACTGTCAAGAGATTATACTACTTAAACGACAGCGTTTGGTATTAATTGTGTGCGCATCCTGTGTGACTGTGTGAGTATGTGACAGCAAAATTGTAAATACACAAACAATAAATTTCTAGAGTGGCGCCAGATGACAATATGTTAAATATGTTAAAGTGAAGAAGGGCAATTTAGGAAATGAATTGTTGGTTTGCATAATAAATAAAATGAGTCATTGGTATATGTGGATCCATCGATTGATATTCGATGTTTAATACACGAATCTCAAACCCAAAAAGACTTAACGGATAAAATGTTATAACTAGGAAGAGAGGAAAGCAAGCAATGCCAAAATAATAACGAGGATGATATAACATAGAACTAATATATCATCAACTTCTAATCCACAAGAAACATAAGTAGTTTTACACAATTTCATTGATGTGAATGTTACATGTTTACCACTAGATCACGGTAACGTTTACGTAACCCATATAAAAGTATCTGCAACAAACTTTATCAATATTGAGGTAAATTGAATTGAAGCTCTATGATCAGTCTAAGCACTTCATATTAAATACATCCCAATGAGAAACTTTCAATTTCAATTAAGATTTCATAATATATACATTTCTCCAAAAGGAAAGTTTTATGTACTACACTAGGGAGAGAGAGAAGAAAAAAAAAAAAAAAAAACAGTTAACACAAAAAAGAAAATATATTAAATAAAATATATTTTTTTAAAAGGTACATTTCTCATGAGGAAATGCAAGTTTCACCACAACCTTCAGTGGCTCAATTTTTTCAAAAAAATGAACTAGTGATCCAGATCCATGAAGCCTAGAACCCGGGACCCACCTAAAAGATTCTACATTCAAGCCCAATCAAGAATCACGATCCAATTTTGTGTGCAGTCAAAATTCAGACCCGACCCGGATCCACATCAGACAATGGGTGCGGAAACTTTTCCGGTCGATTCCAACACGTCAAGAATCTCAGTTCTGCTCCTCACAATCCTATGAAACACCTCCCTAATCTGCATCTGCAAAGGCACCAATCCATCCGCCATCTTCCGGCAAGTATCAGCAACCTCCGCCATGTGCGCTGCCACTTCCTCCACTCGCTCCTCCTCCGCCGGAAACTGAAAATTATCCGCAAATTCGATCAAGGAATGTGCCGACTTCTCCAGCCTCTGCATCTCATCAAGCAACCCTACCGATCCTTTCTTCTCTTTCTTCTTCCACTCCTCGCCGATCTTTTCGTGCAAGGCGATCATGCTCTGGGCCCACACAAGCTGTTTGGGGACCGGAAAGTGAGTGGCCAATCCGTTTCTCTCTTGACAAGGAATCGCCGCCACCATAGTCCACATAAGGAACACTATAACGGTGCTCATTATAAAAACCGGAGAAGCCAGACCGGAAGCCTCGTTGCCACGTGGAGCCTGGAGATTGGCTGTCATGGCATGAATCTGTTTGGCTGCGGACCAGTTTTTAGATACGGACCAGGTATGAGACCGTAAATGTAAATGACCACGATCTTTATTGCTCGCCGCAGCGGCGGAGCCTCGGCGGCCAAACGACCAAGTCCTCGTGTAACTGCCGCCTTCTTTGTCCTCGCCGGTCATCGCCATCATAAGCGAATTCAACGCCTTCTTGGCTCGCTTGACCTGGCCGTCCCCGAATGGTTTCTGTTCCAGAGCCGTGACGGCGATCTCGGCGAGCTTTTGACAGTGTCTGACGGTCTCAATTCCGTTAGTGACGGCGTTACATATGTCGAGCGCCTTCACGGCTCTATCGAGCATTTCCGGGATCAGACGGTCGAGAGGCGGCTTCGAAATCTGAGACGGGTCACGACCCATGATCAGCATAGCCTTGAATTCGGCTTCGCAGCAGAGGAACACGTCGAGGAGCTTTCGAAGCCAGTTAATCGAGAGAAAAGGATCGACAGCGGCGGCGGGAGTGGAGGCTTCCTCCGACGACGGTTGTTGTTGCGATGATGATAACAAGTCGGCGAAGCGATCGGCAATGTGTCGCTGGAAGAGTTCGATGTCTTCGAGCTCCTGGTCGTGATTGCCGTCCATGTTCATGACTTGGTTCCGGCGAATGCTGATTCGACCCAGGAACGAACCCTGGTACTCTGTTGTTGCAGGCATTGTTGCGAGAGATTTTGTTGAAGCCAATCAAATTTCAATTCCCGTTCAATGAATAGATATTGTTGAGTGTGAAAGAGTGTTGGGATTTTTGGAAATTGAAAATGAAGAAGAAGAAGAAGTCAAGATAACAAAGAGGAAAAAAAACAGAGAGAGGGTTCTAAGGTAGGGAGAGTTCTGTTAGGAGATTATATATGAGAATATACTTGGGGACGAGACCGGTTCTTGTTCCTTATTGGGGACGCTGACTGGGCTTTTTCTGCATTTTTTTCCCAAATTGCCCATGTTGATTTGCTTTATTATCGAAGTTTGTGCTTTCTAGTTTCTATTTGTGGAGAGATAATGGAGGATGTTTAATTTTTTTCCATACCCATTATTAAATTTTAATTTTTAATTGTATTTACAATTTTATACATAAAATTTTTTAATTTTTTAATTTTTCATAATTCTGTTTCATTGTATTATTATTATGAATATTTTTTGTTAATGGAAAATTATCACTGGGGTAAATCTCCAAAGAACAACTTTAAGAACCAAGATCGAGATAGATCTCGGTCGGAGGGGTATCACATAGTTCGATACCAATAAGATTCATGTCAAACCGAGCTAAAAACTCATACAAAGAAAGATTAACAAGTACGATTTTATTGACAAAAACCTATATACAACTGATGAAATTTTGAGGGTATGATGATATGTGGCGGCATTCAATGTTTTTCGTTAGGTGATGGAGATGGCGTGCTCGTACCGATTGATAAGTAGAATTGAATGCGAGTGTAGGGTTTGGGGAGCCGAAGTTTTTCTCTCTTTTTTATTTTTATTTTTTTTCTTCTAATGAATGTAATGTTGTATATATAGGTCATGTTGCTTGCCATGCATTCCTATAATTTCGGTCTAGGTTTTGGCGATCACGGGACTTTCCTTCTTTCTAGGAGACAACCTTGTAGGAGCTTTAATTATCCGAATCAAGCGATTCCTTTAGGAGAGGATTCTGATACTAGTGGACTCCTTATTCGAATGGAAGTCTTGAGAGGCGAGAAAGAGTCTACCTTTTCATCGGGAGATGAACGACCGCATTTCATTCCCCTAGCCTTGGAGCTTCAAGATCTGTCCGTCTGAAAATATGGATATATAATTATGTGAGTATTTCTTATGGTTATCTGGCGAGAGGATCCCAGGAGGCATTTGGGTTCATCTGGGTTCTCGTGTACCCTGCATTTTGCTAGGTTGATGCTATCCTAGTTAGGTGTTTGGTCGACGGGGTATCCTGATATCGGTTGTTCTCGCGGCGGGGTACCCGGTTGGATGTAAAAGCGGGATATTTCAGCTGAAGTTGTATCTGGATGTCCGTATGATGTGACAGCGGGGTACCCTGCTGAAGCAATAGTGGGATATCCTGTTGATCTAGTAACGGGATACCTGTCCGGTGCAGTAGCGGGGTACCCTATTGAACTCCGTGATAGGATTATGAGTTGAACTTCGCATTGGAACATTTTAGGGGTCATCGGGATTGCTAGGCTTTGTTGGGGTTACTCCGAGGGAGGAGGTAGGTACCCAGATTCGATCTAGTATTCTTTATTTTAAGAGTACCTATATGATATCTCGGCCTGTGCTTCTTCTTTATATCCTGGTGGAAAATTCTTCTTTGGTTTTTTGCCAATTTTGGTGGTTAACATTTTTTTATTATATCATAATTTTGTTCTTCTAATATACATTCGATTGTGAAACCACAACGTAGGAATATTTTTTTGAGTTTCTAAATTTTGTTTATAATTTGTGTTAATGGGCTGAAATATAATCATATAAGGAATGTAAAATTAGGTTTTTTTTTTTTTTTTTTTTATTATTATTTTTTAGGGAAAAACAGAAGATCACAAACAAGCATGGCAATCCGCTAAAACAAAAGAAGAAACACATTGAGGAAAATCCTCCAGCCAAAACATATTATCAATGCAGGAGAGAGCATTTTTAGCTAAACCATGGGCCACCTGATTAGCCTTTCTAGGAACAAAGTTAACAGAAAAACAATGCATCCTAAATATCATCAACGAAAGTCCCAACTTCAGAGCAGTAGGAAGACTTGGAGTTAATCCAACTAACAACAACCTCGGCGTTCAAGTCAATCCTACAAGGGTATAGCCCCGAGTCCCTAGCAAGCTAAAGGCCCTTTAGAATAGCTCCCACTTCCGTAACTTGCGGAGAGAAAGTAGCCACCATTTTTTGGGAACTAGCAGCCATGACCAAGCCCTTCGAATTACGAATCAAAATACTAAAACCCACCGTCCGATCAGCCATGTTAATGGTAGCATCGCAATTGATTTTGAAACACCCAAGATTAGGAGGGATCCATATAGGGTTACGAAAAGGGACCATGCCTAGCAGCCATTCCTCACAAGCATCTTGAAAATCATTGATGAACAACCTCGCCCAACTAACAAACTCCACTTCTTTGTCCACAAGAGAACCATGAACTATTGCATTACGAATGGACCAAATCTTCCAAAAACACACATAGAGAAAGCCTAAATCCTCCAAATCCAACCAAGAAAAGCAGTTCAACAAAAAATCAAAAAAAATGAGTTTTACCTTTATAATTGTTCTGCAATTTTTGAAACCACTCACCACAAACAAGCTATAAACTTTGACAGCACCAAAGACTCTGGAGAGTAGAGTGCAAATTAAGAATTGGTTGCATTTAAATTCTCCAAAATTGTGATACAAAAATCCTAATTAAAAAATTAAAAAATACAGAAATAGAAAGCAAATGAACAGTAATAGAAGATTTGTTTAGAATTAATAAAAAATATGTAATATATTAATTGCTATGTATTTGTCCATTGAAAATCGAATCCAGACGCGTTGTATTTAAAAATATTCAATTGGTCATTTATGTTAAGTGGTAAAATATCATTGGATAAAGTGTACCACAGTGAACACATTGAAGCTTTCGCTCCAGAGGCGTAACTCTATTGATATATGGATGAGTTTAGAATTTAAGCAATTAACTCTCAAATCAGTAGTCTGAATCTTATCAATGATAAAAGACTTCAAAAAATATATATACATGGTCTAATTAGCAATTTTTCTCTGGTATGCATATAATTGTGAACATATTTATAACACATTCATCAACTCTATCACTTTTTGTCATATAAGCATTATTTGACCCAATTAAATTGCTCTTCCTAGCAAAAAGTGATGAGGTGGATAAGTATGCTTACGGTTAAAGGACAATGCTTAGGTATTGACTGACCGGTTAGTACCTAAGATACTGACCCCACCAACGAGGTGTTGTCACGTGGCTCATTTTAGAATAATGCAAAGAAATAATGTAAAAAATGAAAGAAAAAATTCCACGTGCTAACACCCCTTTGGTGGGTCAGTATCTTGGGTACTGACCAGTCAATACCCAAGCATTATCCACGGTTAAATACATACCAGAGAGACAAAAATGATAAGATGAATAAGTGTATTATAGGTATACTCACAGTTATATGTCTACCAAAGAAAAACTTTTATGAATATTTGGGTAGATAGATAATATCTAAAAATAAACGCATTGCTTTTACATATATCCACTCTCTTTGCAAAACTTCGATATTACGCAAATCAAAAGATTTGTAATGGGTAATAATTATTTTACATTTGTAATAGTAATATTTATAAACAGTTTTATATCTAAGATTTTCATAAATTGTGGGTGTGAATAGGTTTTTTTAATTTTAATTTTTTTTAATTTTTTTTAATATAAACCTTGTATTTATTTATTTATTTTTAAGTTTTTGTCATTGGTAGGATTTGAATCATTTAATTGAGAGTCATTTACCTAAGCCACAAGTTCGTCTATCTATCAGTCAGGGGCAGACCCAGGAAATATTTACAGGCCGAGCTAAATTATATATACATATTTTTTTTTTCCTCAGTACACACTAAAAGTATATAGTCAATTCATTAGCTATCAATTGTTGAATTTATCTATTTTTGTTTAGTTAATATGTTATAATATTTACTTAGTGGCTCACAAACTCTCATATTGAATTGTTTAGTCAATACATTTGAATGTTTAATCAATTACTCACAGATCCTCACATTGATTTGTTTGTCAATATATATCTTGTTTTTAAATAGATTCTACATATTATGAACTTTACTATTAATAATGGTTTAAATTGTTCAAACTAACAAATAGAACAAAATGAAATGAATCTAAATTGTACAATCAAAAAATTGAAATAAAAACAAGGAAATATTATATGTAAAACAAGCATAAAATAATACTTTTTTCAATTGTGATTGATTGTTTGTAATTTTTATTATCGTCTTTTGATTTTAAGTTAGAATAACTACATGAAATAACTTATACTAATGGTAGGGAATGTTAGTGTAATTATAAGCAAAATTTGCATATAAATACAATTAGATCTAATATCTAGGGTGTTTATGTAATTCATCATAATACATATAATTTTTTTTTTGTCTTTTGAAAGAGGGCTGCCCGGGCTACAGCCCGGGACAGCCCTCTCATCCGCCCGCTCCTGCTACCAGTTGAGCTACGCTCATAGAAGCGGATGTGAATAGTTATTATTTATTTATTTGTTTGTTTATTTATTTATTTGTTATTTATTATTTATTTTTACCATAACAGAGCCCTACCCTTGTATCAATCAAGGTAAGCAATTTAGCTATTAATTAATATGATACAAATTGGCATATCCCACCTAAGAGGTAGAGCATCTCCGACCATGCTCTTTAAATTTTAGCTAAATTTTAGTTATTTCAGCTAAATTTTAGCTATTTTAGATAGCAACCCACTCCAACCATCCTCTCTATTATAGCTTGTCATTAATATTTTAATATTTTTTTAATTTAAAATATAAATAAATTTAGTTTGTTTTAAATTGTAAAAATAAGATAGAGAAGATCAATCAACTTAAAATTATTAAAAAAAATAATAAGAGAGAAAAAAACAGGGAGCTTGAAATGGCTCCCTACATTTGGAGAGTCTCTTGGTGGTTCTCTAAAAAAGAGAGTCATTTAGAGCATCTCCAAATGGCTCCCTAAACCATGTCTTTGGCTAAAATAGGGAGTGAATTTGGTTTTAGAGCTCTCTAAATGGGCTCTCTAAATGGCTCCCTATTTTAGAGAGCCACACTATTTAGATAGAGCCTCTTGAGAGAGCCACCAAGAGGCTCTCCAAATGTAGAGAGTCATTTCAAGCTCCCTATCTTCTATTTAAAAAAAAAAAAAATTCTAAGTTGATTGATCTTCTTTCTCTTATTTTTACAATTTAAAGTAAAATAAATTTATTTATATTTTAAATTCAAAAAATATTAGAATATTAATAACTAGCTATAATAGGGAGGATGGTTGGAATGATCTCATGAAAAGTTGCTAGTTTAGCTAAAATAGTTAAAATTTAGAGATCATTGTTGGAGATGCTCAGAGAGCCCATTGAAGTACTTTAAAACTATCCCCACTAACTATTTTAACTAAGGAGTGGGTTTAGGGAGCCCCCTTTGAGATGCTCTTATAATAGTATATTATACATTGAAAAATTAATAAGTACTTAATATAACATATGTCATATGCACTGTCTATAAAATTTATTTAAGAAACAATTATCTATAAATATTTCACAATCTATACAAAATATTCTACATATATACCATCAAATTTTTATAATAACAATATTTTTATTATCGTCCAACATGGTTTAGTGATAAAAACTCTCATTTAGCTTTAGGTGTAAGTTACCACCATCTGAATATGATATTTAAAATAAATAAAAAATTAAAAAGAAAAATATGATATTTTTCATTAGTATTATGTTCATTATTTTTAAATTGTTCCAAATGAACGATTTACTAAAATCATTCTCATAATTATTTAGTTTGGTTTTGTTGATAATTAGTTACCAACTTATATAAATGTGCTTAACAAATTACAATATAAGTGACTATGCACTATGCAATATGCACCTCCTCATATGTATTGGGCTTGGGTCGCTTGGCCTAGGGAAAACAAATGGCAATCTCGTGATTTTTCCCACGAAGAATGACCAAAACTGTAAAAACAATGCCTTGCAAATCGGGTAAGTTGCTGAGTCAGGCGAAAAGCCTAGGTGATCGCGTTGCCGCGTTGGACGCTGCCACGTGGACATGTCTCACTATTTTTTGTGGTCTGGTCCTATTGTTTGAGCCAAAAGAGAAAAAGTAAAAGGGTTGTCCTTTGACTGGGTCCTAGTTTTGATTCCCTACAACGCCCCCGCACGATCACACTCTACTCACGTATCATATCTTCGACTTTTTTTTGAATTCTGTTGACCACGTAGGCTACTTGCCGGCCCGTCTGACCGTACTTCCTCCTATGATTGATCATGATTTCATAGTGGACCCCCTGCATCACAGCTGGCCTATTACACAACGTGGATTTGATATAGATTTGTTGTCGTCACAACAAAAATAATGATTAATTGCAATAATTTATCCTTTGGTCTATCAAATCTATCGATATTTTAAAAAGATGTCTTAAATTAACATAAATACTTTCTGTCATCAAGTCAATCCGTTAATTTAATGGTTGAGAAATATTGTCAATTGAAAAGCCAAATATACCATAAACATATCATCTCAAACATATATTTTTTTTAATTAAAATTGAAAAATCAAATTTTGTTATATATAAAAAAACAAGATAATCTACCGGCGGTGGAACTCAACCACTGAAAAAAACAAGAGATCTTTAACGATCTTCTACTTACTGAAAGAGATATTCGTCGATCTTGGAGATCGACCTCCTGCAGTTTACAAAGGAGGCTCATCCACGAATTGAGGATATTTTCATAGGCACCCGATATATTATATATTTTTTATTTTATTTTTCAATTTTTAATAAAAAATATATTTTATTTTTGTGATGGTGTGGTAGAGGTATATTTGGTTTTTCATAGGTTTAGATTAATTAACCGTTAAAGTTAATGTATTATCGATGGTAAAGAGTGTTTGTGTTAATTTAAAACATATTTTTTAAATCTTGCTCGATTCAATAAAATAAGGGTAAGTTAATGGAATTAACCCAAAAATAATCTAGACTAGCCCGCATTGACCCAGATTTTTGGCCCACTTGTGATTTCTGAAATACATATATATATATATATATATGTATACGGTATCGTTCCTATCAGAACATTTTTATATAACTTTATCAAGATATTGAATGTGAGCCACTCATTTATAAAAGTGATTTGACAAGTGTATACATACCAAGTCAAAGTATGTAAAATGAGTGGCTCACATTCAATATCCTTATATAATTCTATCAGGGCATCCTCATATGAAAATTTCCGTATATGTATATAGTCTTTCTACTATCAGTTCGTCCTAATATATTTTATATCAGAATAAAGAATATTGACCATAGATTGTAGAAAAGTTTTGACAAATGCATACACTTTGAGTCAAAGTATGTAAATATAATGATCTACATTATTTGTTCTGATATATTTTATATCATGACAAACTGACAATAGAAAAATTGTATATATGATCTCATTCCTATTAGGGTATCCTTATATAACTTTATCAGAATATTGAATGTGAGTCACTTATTTATAAAAGTAATTTGACAAGTGTATACATACCAAGTCAAAGTATGTAAAACGAGTGGATCACATTCAATATCCTTATATAATTTAATCAGAGCATCCTCATATGAAAATTTCTGTATATATATATATATATATATATATGAGAGTTCTCTAGTTAGAATTATAATTTCAAGACGTTCAACCGCAGCCACATGTTTTAATAAATTCAAATGTTTGTCAAAAAACTAGCTGTGGTTGGACGTCGAAATTCCTGAATAGAGAACTATATATATATGGTGGCGATGATTCGAAAAATATTTTCAAGTTAAATGAGCAATCTTACCATTGATTAAAAAAAAAATTATATAGACGGTCCTTATATAAAAATAATATCAATTATCAGGTGTATATAGTTATCCAATTCCAAGTTGAACAATTATTTTTTATAATCTAGATATTTGGGTTTGTCAAGAAACCAAACAATTAGCTTGTTAATCTGGACAATCGGTATCGCAATCTTTAAGTTCAAATAAAATTAAAGATAAGATATTCATACCAAATTATTATTTTATAAAGCAATCGAATGGGTATACAACATTTAATGTTGATAATACGAAAATGAAATAAACAAAGACCGGGTGTTTTAAATTAGAGTGTCGATATTGATACCCATAAATAAGGGAGTTTCTCCGTATAGTCCACAAATTATCTATTCATACTCCAAATTAAATTTTTTTATTAATGACAATTTTAACCTAAACTAAAATTACTAATCAGGATTAAAAAAAAATTAAAGACACTCCAAACTAATTAAATTATTAAAAAAAAAATCTCTCTCATAAATCATTAGATTAAATATTACGTATTAAACTATCTTCCATAAATATGTTATTACCATATTAAACACTCTCTGCCGATTAATCTCTCTTCATTTAAATATATATATATATATCATATTTCCATACTTTCTCTATCAATCTGTGATTAATAGTTAAAATAAAAAAAATAAAAAAATAAAAAAATAAAAAAAATAAACTTATGAATATTTTAGTTTTTTACTAACAGTAATATATATATATATATATTAAAAAATCAGTTTTCAAAAGAAAAAAAAAAAAAAAGATATTTGAAAACTTGAATTGTTTCAACTGGATTCAATTAAACTCAAAATTTCTAGACTAATGAAAGAATTAAAGTTCTCAAAGCAATCACAAATCTACAAGAATAACAAAAAACATTTTAATATTTCGATTTTTTTTTTTTCTTAATTGTTAGTTTTGCTTGAGAAAAAATGATGATAGAAAATTTGAGATATTTATTGGAAAAAAGAGAGTTTAATATGGTAATTAAAAATTTAGGAGAGGGTATTTAATACGTAATAATTAATTTAATGATTTAGGAGAGATAATTTTTTTTTTAATAATTTAATTCAAAAAAGATAAAAAGATAATCTTGTAACAAAATGAAGTGTCTTTGGAATTTTTTAAAATTTAAATTTTGAGGATAGAGTGTTTTTAGAAAAGAAGTGTAAAAAGAAAAAATTTGATTGTCAAAAGAAGCTCTCCATAAATAATCACATCTATATTATAATAAAAAATTTAATTACTAAAATATCCCAATAGAAATTTACTAATTAAAACAGATTAATTTAATTTAAAAATAAAAAATACCATGTACACCTACTAATTACACAAATATCTTAACTATATCTCTTTATTTAATAAAATAAAATAAAAACAAACAAACCCTATTGAAACTCTAATTCTATTTCAGTATCAAAATCTCTCATTATCGTTAGCCTTGATTCAAACGTTACTTGAATATAATTGTTTACAAAACTTAGCCTTCATGTAGTTAACATATTGAGATTTTTGATTGATTTGTTGTTCGACGTTTTGCTCGCCGCTAGCCGGGGCTGTTTTGTGGTGTTAAGTCTGCATTTTGACTTCTCAAGTCCTGTTTCGTTCATCTGTTGATTTTGGTTATGTTTTGCCTATGTTCTTGGTGTTCTGGTTGTCTGGGGTTTTTAATCTGTTGTTCCTAGCTGTTTGCCCTTTTTTTTTTTTTGTTTTTTTTTTTTCTTTCTTTTCTCTTTCTTGTTGCGTTTGTTTTGGCTTTTTTTGGCTATAGTGAAAGACAAATGCCGAAGAAGATATAAGATAACTTGATCATTTGTGAAATTAAGTGTGTTAATAACTTACAAGAGTTTATAAATAAATTGTATTAAAATGATACATTCATTTAAATAGGGTTACTATTAGCATTAAGATGAGTACTTATAGTAATTATTTAATTTTAAATTTTAGATATGAGTGTACTTATAAATATGTGCATGTTTATCATATTTATGGATACCAATGTCTACGAAACGTAAGCAAAGCACCCATATGGCATCCAAATTAGATGGAATCATGGATTTTTTTTGCCTGAAGTCAAACATGTTTGTGTACTCATGTTGGTTAAATGCAGATCCAATTTGGAAATTATTTGGATTCAGCCTTTGAGAGTTTGAGAGTTTGAGTTTGGGAAGTTGATTAGGTATTGGATTCCACACGTTATATATATCAATAATGTTAAACATCCCACATTTTTCATTCTACTAAATGTGGCATGTGAGATGTCAAATTGTGAGTGGATATACATTAATGATGATTTATATCACCTACTCCTTGTATCCACTCACCGTTTGACACCTCACATGCCACATCTAGTGGGATGAAAAAGGTGGGATGTGTAGCATTACTGTATATATATATATATATAGTTTTTCTATTGTCAGTTTGAACTAATATTATATATATATATATATATATATATAGTTTTTCTATTGTAAGTTTGAATTAATATAAAATATATCAGTTCCTTGCATGTGGGTCATTGGATTTAAATGCTTTGACTTTACTACATATACTTGTCAAACCATCTTTTAAAGCCAATGACCCATATGCAGGGAACTGATATAATATATCAATTCGAACTGATAATAGAAAGACTATATATATATGGAGAATGATATCTACCTTTCTCATTTACCTTCTCCATTCATCACTTGACACATATACACTTTTAAATTAAATAAAAACTTTCACTTTTTGTTGCAAAACGTGTTTACGTTTTTACACCTTATTAATACCAAATGACTTTCTATGATGGTTGCTTCTATCTCTCGTATTTTTTTTTCTCTCACTTCACCCAATACTGAAGTACATATGCCGCTAATGAAAAACAAGTGATAAAAGCAGTCATCAGGTAAGTCATTTGGTATTAATAAGGGGTAAAGATATAAACAAACTTTGCAGCAAAAAGTGAGAGTTTTTTATTAAATTAAAGAATGCATATGTGTCAAATGATGAGTGGGAAATGCAAATGGAAAAGGTAAATGATAAGAGAACACTTTTACTCACCCATCTTCAAGGGAGATAACCATTACCCTCCCAAATAGATGACATGTGTCCATGGAATGAGTAACTTTTGGACAAATTTACCCCTTTATAGACACATGTCATCTTTTTGGGAGGGGGGGTAATACTTACCCCCATGTAGGGGGGTGAGCAAAAATAGACTCGAATAGGAAAGGTAGATAACATTCTCATATATATATATATATATATATATATACATACACACACGCATAGAGAAATGTTCAAGTCAATGCGCAATGTTATAATTTCATTAGTGCGTTGGATATAAACCATTAGATTTACATATTTTGGCTTGAAGTGTATATACATTTGTCAAAGCTTCTTCATAATCAGTGGTCCACATGCATTAGTACTGATGTTGTTACATCAGTGCGTACTGGTATGAACAGGGGCCGTATATATATATATATATATATAATTATCTATCAACTCTATTTGATATAGTGGTGGCCACGGTTCGGTTTCGGTTTGAAACCGGCGGTTTCGGTTCCGTGGCCACCCAAAACCGAAACCGTAACCGGAAAACCGGTTTGGTACACGGTTTCTAATCTGCGGTTTTACTGTTTCGGTTTCGGTTTAAAAACCGACGGTTTTGGGTTCGGTTTCGATTTTTCAAAAAAAAAATTCAAAAAAAAATGCCACGTGTCAGCTTCTGATTAGTCGATATTTTAATTTATTATTTTTTTTAAATACCGGCGGTTTAACCGCGGTTAAAACCGCCGGTTTTTGGCGGTTTTTGGAAGTACCCAAACCGAAGCCGTAACTGGTTCAACCGGTTTCCGACCGGTTTTGAAACCGTCGGTTCTGTTTCCGGTTCCGGTTCCGGTTTCGGTTTTGGGGAGGTTTTTGGAAGCACGGTTTCTGTTAATCCGCAGGCAAAACCGTCGGTTTAACCGAAACCATGGCCACCTCTAATTTGATATTTCAATTAAGAATATATATATATATATATATATATATAAGATCATAATTAACTTTGATATAAAATCTATACTATATATAAAAAGAGTGAGTTGCCAGGTGGAATTATATCTACCCCAATTTTGTTTGATCTTTTTATCTTTATTTTTATTTTATTTCTTTAAAAATATAATTACAAATACAACCCTTAAACTTTATATAATTACTTAATAGATAGTTTTTAATAAGATTTTAGTTATAGCATCTCTTATTTTTTTAGGAATGTCAAATGATAAATACAAGTATTCGAGTTTGTAGAATTACTTAATAGACATGTTTTAGTAATAGTAACACGACGTGGATTGTATAGTAATTTCCAAAATTTGCATTAATTTAAAATTCTAAATAGGTTAAATCATTATTAAATTAGTTTACCTCAATTATTATGACTTTATATGGTTATTTACTAAGAGGCTAGAGGTAATGATATGGACTGGACCTAAATCAATATCTATACTATATATAAAAGTGTGATATGTCGGTTCAATTATTACGACTTTAGATGGTTATTTGCTAAGAGACTAGAGGTAATGATATGGACTGGACCCAAATTAATATCTATATCTATACTATATCTAAAAGTGTGATATGTCGGTTCAATTATAGCACCTCTTTTTTTTTTTCTTTTAATTTCTTTGCATGTAAAATTACAATTACAACTCTTAAAGTTTATATAATTACTTAATAGACAAAGTTTAGTAAGATTTCAATTATAGCATCCAGTAGATTTTTTTTTTTTTTGAAAGGGTACAGTAGATTATTGAACATCGATTAAAAAATACAACCCTTCAAGTTTGTATAATTACTTAATATACAGATCTTAGTAATAGTAACACAACATGGATTATATAGTAAGGATTTTTTATTAATTTAAATTGTAAAATGGGACTGGGGATGAAAATATAATTTTTTATGTATTTAATGTGTTGAAAAAGAAAAGGGAATTATATAGGGGTGAAAATGTAATTTGTGTGAAACTTTATGATTTTGTGGATTATACAATGGATGTGTATAAAGTGAAATACAATAAAAAAAAGGTTTTAGAAAAAATCTAAGGTGGTTTCTGATCAAATAGAAAAATAATTAAATCATTCACATGAGCTTAAGACTTCCTCAAGGTGTTAGATCAATGTAATAACATTTATATGAACTAAAATTGTATTTGTTATATTAACATTTATTATTTCTTAAGAATATATATATTTGCAAATATGAAACTCAAATATTGAGTTAAGCACATGTCTTGTATGTAGATAGAATTTATTTGAATTTGTAGAATTACTTGATTGAAATGTCTTAGTAATAATGACATATAATGATATAGATTGGACTCAAATTAACAGGTATTTGGATTGATGATTATTTTATATTGTAAAATGAGATAGGGGATGAAAATATAATTTTCTATGCATTTAATGACTTCAAAAGGAATAAGAAATATTATAGGGTATAAATTTAATTTGTCATGCAACTTGATGACTTAAGTATAAATATATATACATGGGAAGTTTATAAGTGAAAGAAAGAAAAAATATTTATAAAAAAAAAAGGATTTGACTGCAGGCGGTGGATTCATCTGATTAAAGATTTAAATAAGCATTTCATCACAATTTATGCAATTTAGTTGAAAAATACTTTTGGATGTAAAAAATATATAATTTAGTTGTTGAATTTAAATTGTTGAGATGTTCAATAAAAGTTGAAAACAATTGTATATGGATTACCATTGTTAAATAATCGTGGGAAAAATCTCTTTTGAGGCAAGTGTAGAAGAACCTGTTGTCAAACTCATGAATTTAAGACTTCTTCATGATGTTATATCAATGTAATAACATTTACATAAATTAAAACTATACTGTGTTATATTAACATCTCTTATTTTTTTAAGGATATGTATATTTGCAAATACGAAAATCAAATACTAATTTAAGCACATGCCTTACATGTGCCCCAAAAACTAGCTATATATATAAAATAAAATAAAAAAGTTGCCAGGTGGAATTATAGTCCCCTCACCAATTTATTTGATTTTTTTAAAAAAATTTCTTTAAAAGTACAATTATGATTAGTGTCTTTAGTAACACTCGCAATAGGACGAGGTCGGAGAGTAGCAAAATGGTAAGTAAAGTTTGCTCCCACAGAGATCGAGTGATCGATTACCGAAATTGATTAGTCTAGATGCTATTCAAACAAGTGAAAAGAGTGGTTTTCATATTAAGTCAATTAAACTAAACTAATACAAGGATTTAAACTAAAGCAATAGAGAAATGACAAGAAATAAACTCAATTGTAATAATGGAGAAAATATACTAGGACTTGACTACACCTCACCCTATATTGACTTCCGCTCTAGACTCAATTGCACACCCAAATTAAGCTCATATAATTCATAGATTCATGCACCCTAATGTTAACCCACAATCTTGGTCGAGTAGAATATATTGCACCCAAAATCATACCCAAGCCTATCTTTCTATTACTCGGAATATATGAATGAGTTCACTAAGAACATTGGTACACTAAACAAATCCTATAAGGTAGCTTAAGTAGGTCTACTTTTCTAGACATGCATAGAGGGCAATTCATCGAGCACGTGGTGTGCATCTCCGGTCAATACATAACACACCACAAAAATCATTCAATAGAAGATCAATCAATTGAAAGCTTTAAGCACACTAAAACACTCATACAAACCACACTTGCACAAATTTGATAATACAAAGGTCAATACATATAGATATTCAACGGTGGGGTTTCATCAAATCCTAGCAATAAATATTTAGTTCATATTACAAATAGTAGCCATACAACAAATATGCAATAATGAGTACATGGTTATAATAAAGAATAAAAGAGAAAGAGTTTAGAGAAAACTATATGAAGAGCTTCCTCTCTTTCTTTGAATCTTCATCCCTTTTTATCCTTCTTCAAATATCTTTTGCCCAAAATGTGGAGTGATGGTGGATGTGGTGAATGGAAATGGAGATGTGATAGTGTGTGGAAGAGATGGTGAAATGAGAGGGTTTTTGGTTGAGTTGGATTGTTATTTTCGTTCGTTTTGTATGTCTCCCATCTCTTTCTTTTTTGATCAAGAGATGTATATATATATATATATGCTCAAAATAGGGCAAGAATTTTGTCCAAAACGACCAAAAGATGGACTGCCACGGTTGGGGTTTTTCACGGTTTGCAGAAGCGACATTTGAACCGCGGCAAGCTTGGAGAATTTCAGTTACAAGGGTGTCGCGGTTTAGAAGACCGTGGCACGTCAACCACGGCAAATTACTGTCGCGTGGGTGCCGCTTGCATGTTGCGATTGAGGAGCTCGAGCTTGGAAGCCATGGACATTTGGAAGAAATGGAGCCGAGATAAAAGAGTGCATGGAGGCCTGAAAATGGTGGCAAATGGGCCGGGAGGAGGCGTGCAGTCTATCTAGGCTGAAAACCGTCGAAAAAACACGATGAAAAACGGCCGGATGAAGCGAGTCTGAAGTCGGGTCAAGAATCGGGTCCGGGTTGGGCGCGCGGGTCAGCAAGACCCGTTCAAGGTTGAAGACGATGACGTCAGGTTGATGTTATGAGGGTGCACTTAGTGAGAGACTATGGTGCACTCAGTAACTAGGCATGACCTGATGCTTTTCGGATCTAGGCTAAGTCGGGTTGATAGCCCATGTCCTAAACGCACTGTTTCATTAATGACATGGCGCGTTGTGTTGCGTTGACTGGAAAATTACAATAGGCACCCCTCAAATCTTCTTTAATCACAGTTTCTTCAATATATTCTCCATATTTTGCACTTTGACCCCCTGATTCTCCAAAATTACTCTAATACCCCTGAACTCTAAAAATACTTGAAACACTTATTTTATCATATTAAATACCCGGTTTTACCTGAGAAATGAACTCAAACTGGTACGGAAATGGGGCTACACTTTGTGTAGAAATGAAGCAGTCAAATTACAAATACAACCTTTAAACTTTATATAATTACTTAATAGATAGCTTTAAGTAAGGTTTTAGTTATAGCATCCCTTATTTTTTTAGGAAAGTCAAATGACAAATACAAGCCTTCGAGTTTGTAGAATTACTTAATAGACATGTCTTAGTAATGGTAACACAACATGGATTGTATAGTAATTTCCAACATTTGTCATGATTTAAAATTCTAAATAGGTTAAATCATTGAAATATTATAGGGGTATAAATTTAATTTGCCATGCAACTTGATGACTTAAGTATAAATCTATATACCGTGGAAGTTTATAAGTGAAAGAAAAAAAAAAATAATAATAAAAAAGAGGGATTTGACTGCAAGCGGTGGATTCATCTGATAAGAAAGATAAGTATATCAGTTATTAATGATTTAAATAATCATTTCATCACAATTTATGCAATTTCGTTGAAAAGTACTTTTGGATGTAAAAAAAATATGATTTAGTTGTTGAATTTAAATTGTTAAGATGTTCAATAAAAGTTGCAAACAATTGTATATGAATTAACATTGTTAAGTCATCATGGGAAAAACCTCTTTTGAGACAAGTGTAGAAGAGCTTCTTGTCAAACCCATAAATTTAAGACTTCCTTAGGGTGTTATATCCAGTGGCGGACCTAGAAAATTTTATGAGATGGGGCACTAGCACGAAATAATAATTATATATAAAAAAATATTAAAATTTTAAGATCCTAATAAAATTAGTTTTTTTTTTTTTTTTTAATATAAAAAATGATGATGTAATGAAATTTAGATAAAATAAAACAAATAAAATATTTACTCAAGATGAACTAAATAATATTACATTGAAAAAGAAATAAAAACAAGAAACACAACATTAAAAATAAATAATAACAAGAAAAACAACATAAACATTGAAAAATTATAATATTTATTCTTAAAAAAATAAATTACAATATAATTTTATTACAAGAAATTGTTTTTGTATTTATAATGAATTTATTTTAAATTTATACAAAAATAATTGATTAATAAATCTAACTAGATATATTTTAAAAAATTTTATATTCTAATTGTTGATAAATTATTGATTTATTGTTTCTAACTAAATTAAAACTATAAAATAAATAAAAACACTGAGGATAAAATAAAATGAATCGTAGTAATAGATAGACTATTTTAATACAATTAATAAATTTGAGATTTTAGGGATTGATTGGATGTGTTAGGAGTTAGAACCTAGGTATGTCAAACTAAGGGATCGTTTGGTTTTTTATCTGATGACTGAATAGTTCTGAATTTTACTGAAAATGGAATAGTAACTAAAACCTGAATCTGAATGATATATTTGTTTTTTTTTTTTTTTCCTCACATCTAAATGTACTGTCAACATGTTTATTTTTTTAAAATAAAATTATCTGAAATGAAGTAATCTTACATCTATACTCATGTTAAACAATTATAAATATAATATAGAATAAAAAAAATCCAAAAATAATAATTATATATGAACATATATGATCATGATCTTCTTCTTCGATTACAAACAAACTTTATTTTTACTAAGAAAAGAAAATATTTTTTTTTTCAAAAAATAAAATGGACAGCAGGAAAACTCACACAAAACACTCTAAAAAAATAATATATAAATATATCACCCTAATATCATAATAAAATATTGATATTAAACACCAATATGAGAAGTGATTAGGGTTTTTATTTTTATTTTTAATGCTATTTAAATTAAGCAATATATTAAAATAAATATTTCTATACAATATATAATTATGATGAAATTGGAGATATGTTATATACGGAGGATAGTATCAAAAGAAAAGATTTTGGATTGCATTTAATACAATTCAGTGATTTACAATTAAGTGAAAAGTCATGATTTTTTACTTTTTATTTAAAGTTGTTTTTTTGGTATTTTTAAGTTATTTGACCACTTAAAAAAAAAACAAACAAAACAACTTAATAATTATGAGTCAGACCCAAGTCAGACCCATTAAATTTTAAATGGAAAAAAAAAACGACCCCTAAAACTATTAAAAATAAGAAATTTTTTAAATAATAATAGATAATTTAAAATTAAAAAAGATAAATTAAAAAAGAAAAAGAAAAGTAAAGGCATTAAAAGAATGTAAGCGCAGGACTTGGAACTCTTACCATCATCGAGCTCCAAAAAAGTAGCACCAAATATGCTAAGAATTTTATTCGTTGTAGATGTTGTTTGATATAAATATATATATTAAGCAGAAGACTCAATTTTTTTTTAAAAAAAATTGAGGTAGGGCACGGGCCCCACCTGGTCTAAAGGTGTGTTCGCTTCTGGTTATATCAATATAATAATATTTATATAAATTAAAACTATATCGTACTATATTAACATTTCTTATTTTTTTAAGGATATGCATATTTATAAATACGAAACTCAAATACTAATTTATACACATGCCTTGCATATGCTCTAAAAACTAGTATATATAAAAAAAATCATTTTACACCTATCTTAATTAGGATCATGCATTCGATAATTATCTATCAACTTTATTTATTTGATATTTCAATTAAGATAGTGATATATTCAAAATGGGGTTTTATATGTTTTTTTTTCCCCTACAAACACAGCCATTGAAGCGCTAATTGTGGCGAGAAATGATTTAGAAATCAAACAAATGACAATAGAAAAAAATAACTAAAAGATGAAGTGATTGAGATTTGAGACAGAAGAGAAACTTGTATTTTACATATAATGATTATGGAATGCTTGAAAATCAAGTTAATCCTAACTTTGTGTCATGAGGTTTATCACACAATTCTGGATTAAAACTTTATATTGAACAAAATTTTATTTCTTTAGACAAGTCTAATATTATTATTTTTCGTTATTAGTTTCTAAAGTCTAGTTAAATGATCAATAGATTATTGTGATTCGGCACGAAAAAAAAAAAAAAAGTGTTATCTCAGTACCAGAAATGCCCTCCTACAAACCAATCCCTCTTGAAACCATAGCAAAACACTTGCATATAGTAATTACGAAGAAAGTAATCCAAATTATTAACTAAATATAAATTATCACTAGCAATTAACAAAACGTGTTAGTTTGTGATTATCTGATGACCAATCATAAAATAACTCAACTGTAATATTCACTTTGTCTTTTATGTATAACGACAAGCATATATCGTTTTTTTGATAGTCAACCTTGAATGAGGCAAAGCATTGTTAATTGATTATAATATACTAATGAGAAATTAACAATTTAATTTTATAAAAAAAGTACAACTGGGAAGTAATTAATAAGTGATTAGTCAAGTTAATATGATTTTTTAATCATGTCATATGGAGATTAGATTGGTAGGTGGTTCTATATAGGACAACAGTGAGTCAGTGACAACAGGTTACAGGATATTATAGCAAAAAAACACAAATGTCAACACAAACTAACTAGGAGATTCGATGCCCGTCCACGTGAAAGAGAGATAGAGAGAGAGAGGGCAGTCACTTAGTGCTTGGAGAGTTGGAGTTGCTTCACGTTGCCCATCCATGTCTGATTGTCTTCTTCTCTAACTTGCTCGACATGTTGATCTGTTTGTTTGAATTTTGATCCATGGTTTGGTTGATGGTTGGTTGTTGAAGTTGGTTTTGAGCTTTTTATTTTTATTTTTATGTAGACTGGTTAATGCATGATCATGATGTAAGACAAGTTCACGACGGTAACAATACTTGAACTTCCAATCTAATGATGTAGGTGTGACGGCCTAACGGATATACAACTATGTCAATCTTATATTGTCAAAACTCTGTCAGTAAGGTTGCTGGCCATTTTCTTTCACTCGTGCAACAAGAGTTCGAGTCTCACATTTATCCATTAAATCACAACGTGTGAGGAGATCCCTCCCTTATTGTGAAAGTTACATTTCAGACTATACTTATAGTGGTTGATCTCATTAAGTCCCAACATCGGTGGAGACAGATTTCAAAAGAAAATTAAAGTAATTATTTAAAATCTGAAATAGATTAAAGAAATTTAAAGATATTAAAATCTAAATGGATGGTATGCACCACATGGTCTGGGCTTGGTTGATTTATAGTTTATTGGGCTATCCGGCGGGTATTACAAATAC
Organism: Acer negundo; assembly: GCA_035582765.1. Classification (NCBI taxonomy): domain Eukaryota; kingdom Viridiplantae; phylum Streptophyta; class Magnoliopsida; order Sapindales; family Sapindaceae; genus Acer; species Acer negundo. The sequence goes on from CM069238.1 coordinate 30,785,281, forward strand.
TTATACTAGCCATTTGATCCGCACTGTGTCTAGCCCGCTTTAAGAGGTTAGTGAATGAGATTGTAGTTTTTGATTGAATGTGTCTATTATTTCAACTCCGATCAAATCCTAACCATATTTGAATAGTTAATTATCATCCTTTTCTTTTTCATATAGAATATTAAGTTACAACATAACTTACCTATTAATTCGGGACAAAATATTTTTTTAAAAGCTTTCGTTATTGGTAGGATTCAAGTTACTGATCTGAGAGTCATTTGATTAAATCCCAAACTTATCTATTTACCAGTTAAGCTACGTCTCTGTTATCAAGTTACAACATAACTAATAAAGCAATAGAGATTATATTTAAAATTTTCATTCAAAAATTACTTTTTACACTTAAGATGTGTACCAAATTACCAACCCTTGATTAAGTAAATTTACATTGAAAAAAGTGGGGTTTTGTCCCATCATCATTATGAAATTAAGGTAATTGAAGGGAGTTAATCAGTACCCCACGTTGAACCCACCAAATGGGTTTCTTCTCATGATCATGATTAATTTATAATTCCAAAATTAGGACTACTCGATTCAAGTTGGGTTTTAATATTTTATCATGCTCTCTCACTTTCGATCAATTGCTAATCAAGATTCTCATCCTCACCTTTTTATTTGCTTGTCTCCTTATTTTAGTTAAAAAGCAAATCGTCTTGAAGAGTTTTCATTTTTTACAAAATAGAGCGCATTCATGTGTTGTTTACTTTTTCTCTCTAGACCTTATTTTTTACCGTGAGTTTAGCGGTAATTAAAAAAAAGAAGTAATACTATATATTTTCTAAGATTATGGAAGATTTTTAACATAAGTGTGTATATATATATATGTGTGACAATGGCGGAGTTTTTTATTTTTTATTTTTAAAATTCATTCGAGATTTGTAGATGAGAATAAAACTTGAACCTACAATTTTAATACTGTAAATGTAAAAGACATATCACTTGATCAACTTCATCTTATCGCGCGTCACATTGATTAGGTTAAAAAGTTGACATATCAATGTGTTAAATTGAAAATAGTGTTTCATGCCGAGATGGTCCATAGTCTCCGTATTGAGGAAGTTGTGACGGTTTAAAGATGAGTATGCAAGGAAAAAAGAGGAAAAAAAAGGGTCCATGAGAAGATTTATGGTGGGGGCAACAATGACAAAAAGTCACAAAGAAGGTACATTATTTTAATGAAAAACAAAGACAAAAAACGTGAGGACCATGTTTAATCACAATAGTGTTTTTTTTTTTAGACCGACACCATTGTTGGTGTCAGAAACTAACGAGATTAGGTTCTATAAACACAATTTGAAATACAATTTTCATTTCAAATGAAATATTTTTTCACACTTTATAATTTAATAAATAAATGTGAGATTATATTTACAATATAAGGTTTGAACCCCGGTGATGGAGAATTCAAGCAAGAGAGTAAGAGACTCCGGTATTATTTAATCACAATAGTTAATTAAGTTTTATGGTGGAGACATTACATCCATGACTTATTAACTTAACCAACCATGCTTTTAAAAGGAAAGTCCCTACAAATATTTCCATACTACATAATCACTACATCGATCAATTGATTAAATTTTCAATTTTTTATTTTAATTTTGTTTCTCAAATGGTAGGCCCAAAAACCACTCTCTCCAATATTGCTCCTCCTTAAAGCTAAGTATAATCATTCCACATTTTCAATATCCCTCTTAAAAGGGTCTTTTTAATAAATGATTTGCATATATATTACTTTCAAAGTTTTTAGCAATATAGCTTGCTATCCATCCAAGCAAAAGTCACTTCTCATATATATATTCACATCAAATATTGGTGGATGATTTGCATCAATCAACAGACCCTTTCATTTTCATATATAATTATTATACATATCTCTATCTCTCTCTAGTCTCTATTTCCATTTTTCGTTTGTGTAAATCTACGTATGAAAAACGTTTTATAAAAAAACACAATTATTCAAGAAAGGAAGAAAAAATATATATATACCGGCCGCCGGCTTATTAGTTTAATATATATGTGTTCCAACCGACAGTTGATATATCAAAATTTTGTTATAAAGACTTGGTTTATTTGTTACGTTTTAGATAGAAATGATTTCATTAACAATATTATTGTAGATGTGTATATTATGTTGAGATGGTTATTCTATGTGCTAGTGACAATACTGAATGGTATAGTCAATGAACAACAACACTTTAACAATCTAGATTAAAAAAATAATAATTTCAGAATCGTACAGAGATATTTATATGTTTGTCTAATAACATTTCTCACAATTATACGTTTGTTGGAATACTATAAGCTATTACATTTATTTTGAATTTAAATTTATAGATAAATATATGAATACGTGATACGAGTTTATTGAATAGTTTTATGGGTAATAATGTAATATGATACACTCATTCTATTGGATTATTTTCATAAATTCAAGATTTTTCTGAGAAAAGAAAAAAGAAAAAGGACATATATAAATAATTAGTGAGATAAATTACTTGCATGATTGCATCTCTATGGGGTCAGAATTACAAGATTTCTTATTAGATCTTTGTAAATTGAGGGATCCCCACATTTGAATTTGAGAAATCAAGGAAAAATAAAACCAATCGGTAATAATAATTAATGATCAGACTAGTTCCATTTGATCAGTGTTTATAATCATGAATAGGTGACAAGATGAGATTGTTCCGATGATAAACCTCCCACACCTGCATAACGAGGTTGCAGGTTAGAGTCCCTCTCCCAAAAAACTCTGAATTTATGTAATAGTGTAATACTTAAATACAATAAAAAATAAATAAAAATTCATGAATAGGTAAATAACATTGAGCAGTTATAATAATAATAATAATAATAATAATAATAATAATAATAATAATAATAGGGAGTTTTTTCTATAGTGTTATAAGAGTACATATTTGAACCGTACATATATTATTTGATCTCGACAATCATAATACGATTGTTCGATGTTAGAATTTCTTATAATACTTCAAAAGCAATAACAGGTTCAATCGAGCAGCTAGCTATCATGTAAATTGGTAGAAAATTGATGTTACATAAAAATTTTGAAAAGTCTTCGAAAAATCTTCATGCATAATAATTATAATCTATGAATTCAATCTTAAGGTATCTAAGTACCCAAAAAAAATTAATTGAGTAAGGAAATTAATCAATTAAAATGGGTCATTTCACGATTTGTTGTATGTGTTAACAACCAATTGGATTGGGTGACGTTTCTCATGCTACGTATAGAAATTCTTCCTACAGAATAAACATTATTTCTTGTTAATTAAGCGAGGACAAAATTAATTAATTAATTATAGTCAAAAAACTAATTAAAGAGTATAGTAATTATTGGACTACCGAAACGTATATATTACTATTAAATCATAAGCAACAAACTACTGGTATGTCATTCTCAGTCTCTATTAATGATTTTGTTATGAAAAACCAAAAACTAATTAATAATGTAATTTTGTTCTGAAAACTAATTAATATGATTTGATTTCACAGAATTACGTGATGCAACCGTCACTGATTGTTTAATTAATCAATTAAAAAAATAATTAAGAATTTCATTAGATAAATATATAAATTTAGAAGGTCTTGTCTTGAACAGTTGGAAATTGATAATGAACATATATTATTTTAAGTAAGAATTAAGAAAAATTCAAGTTAAGTGATTTCGTTTTCATCAGGTCTCAATATGTCCACTAACTGAATAAGAATGTTTGTAGCTTCAGTGAAAAATTAAACTTGGATTTCTATATCCGTACCGTGTTTTCATGAACTACTGTAGTACTGTTGGTTGTTACTGGTCTTTGTAAGAAACCCTAAAACTAGCTTAAATAATTTCCATAGCTAATTAAAAAAAAGGCAGCTATATATCAGACATCATAATCTTTTTTTTTTTATTATTATTATTATTATTATTATTATTATTATTTTTTTTTAACAATATATATAAATCTGGAACCATATATTTAGGATTCGAACCGCTGACTTGAGAGTCATTTACCCAAACCCTAAACTCGTCCATCGACTAGCTAAACTACGCCTCCGTTGGCTTATTTTTATCTTTTCACTCACCCACTGTATGAGTGAAATCGTGATGATTGATGGAACTAATTAAAGTACGAATATTAGGTAGCATAGTTGCAGTAGAAAACTTAAAAAATATATATATAAAAAATTAATAACCGGTCATGAGTTGAAAATCATTTAATAGAAAGTTGATATATATATATATATATATAGTTAAAATTGAAAATAACCATATAATTAGTGAAGTTTTTATTTTTCTCAGCACCAGTGTTTTGATTGTTTTTATCAAACTTTTCACTAATGAGATAAAAATACCCTTAATGATTTTTCAATTAAACACATAGGTCTTTTTCAATTAAACACACATGTTTTCTTAAATTAAATACGCCAATTTTTTTCAATTAAACACATCACCAGTTTTCATCAATTAAACACACCAACAGTTTAATTACTAGTGTGTTTAATTCCCATAAATTTAATTCCAGTGTGTTTAATCTGGTGTATGGGTAAATTTGTCTCTTCAATGGAAAGTTTGGTAAAAACAATGAAAACACTAATTTCGAGTAAAAATAGAAACCCTTTAATTTTTTGGTTAAAAAGTGCAGTTGTCTTATATATATTATAAATACAGTTATTTACCTTTTAATACGTACGATATAGAATTTGAAGTTAAAAAAAAAATTAAAATTTTTTTTTTTTTTTCTTTTTCAGTTTTTAGAATTTGAAAATAGGATTTAATTATATATTATAAAAAGTGCATCGGATTTGAGGTCTTTCTAAGAGAAAACTCTTCACATAAATTTGAAAAATGCATTATAAGTCTCGAACTCCCACACAATCATGGAACGGGTGGTGATGTACTGATGTGCAATTGAGGGTCAATTTAGTATTGTTTTTGAAAAATTAAAATCAGATTATTTTATAATTTTAACATAAAATGATATTTGATAAAATTTTCAAAAGTGATTAATTAATATCTAGAAAGTTTTGACAGTAATTTTGAGAATTAAGTGGGTTTTACTTTTTGAAAGTGATTATAGAATAATCTATTTCAATATTTAATATCATTATTATCCTTATGAAATAAAGTTAAAATCATTTATATACCTTATTTCATCTCAAAATTAAATATTAAATATTTTGTTTTTCTTTTGAATTTTTTTTTAATTTAAATATTCTACTTAAATATTGATTTAATATATAATTAATGAAAAGAATGAAATAGAGTCATAAAATCATGTATATTTTAATCATTATAACTGCTCTTCAGCACTTTTGCAATAAAATTATCAAACATATGTATAATGCTTTTGAACTGTACATTAATTTTAAAAATACAATTAACCAAAAATCTGTTGATTAACTTCACATTTGATTATTTCTTCAGCACAGCTAACAGTAATCGACTAATTGTTATAAAAGTTACAACTATACCAAACTGAGTTTTAAATATACTTTAATAAACTCTAGCTCATACTTTAATATAAGTTTTATATACTTTAATATAAGTGTAAACAACAATATGATCAATGTTGGATGTGTGATTGGTTTATTTATTTATTGATTTTTTTTTTTCCTTTTATAGCTAGTGTGTTGTTCATCATGATGACGTATGACAATTTAATTGTATACTGTACAAGAAAAAGAGAGACAGACAGAGAGAGAGAGAGAGGTCTATGAATGTGAAACAACCGGCAATGTTTTTTGGGGAGAGGGTACGTGAAAATGGTTACGTAATACAAAGTCTACGTAGAATATAGTAAAAACACACACGAGAGAGAGAGAGAGAGAGGAGAGAATAATTATATATAGAAACTGATGCAATGTCGTTTTAGGGTTAGATGGAAAAAAGTGGTCCCCAAAATGGAGCCCATCCGGTTTTAATGTCGGCTCATTTGTACTACTTCTTCTTCGGAGATATATAGCTAGATAGATATATAGACTCTTCACTTTGTTTGTTTCAATTGCAAACCCTATTTTTCGATTCTTGATCTTCTCCAAATATATAATCACCACAAAAACAAAGAGAAAAATTATACAGAAGAAGAAGAAGAAGAAGAGAAGTTGAATTAAGTTAAAATTATATAATATAATAGTAGTAGTAATAATAATGGGTCACCACTCTTGTTGCAACCAACAGAAGGTCAAGAGAGGTCTCTGGTCGCCGGAAGAAGACGAGAAGCTCATCAGATATATCACCACTCATGGCTATGGTTGTTGGAGTGAGGTTCCTGAGAAAGCTGGTGTGTATTTTTTATTTTTCTGCTTTTGTTTTGGTGGTATATATTTAGGTCTCTCATGAAAATATTTGTTCCGGGAATTCCTGCTTTTTGTTTTCGTTGATTCTTATTTAATCTTTCAATACTTTTTTATTTTTGTAGGTTTGCAAAGATGCGGGAAGAGTTGCCGATTACGATGGATAAATTATTTGAGGCCCGATATTAGAAGAGGAAGGTTTACTCCTGAGGAAGAGAAGTTGATCATAAGCCTCCACAGTGTTGTAGGCAACAGGTTATTAATTTAATTTCATTACTTTTCTGTTTTTTTTTTTCTCAAATAATTATTAGTGTTCAAAAATCTTTCTCCACCAGCTTGCCGAAGATTTGGGAAATAAATTTAGAGAAAATGTGTTGCTATATTAACAGATTTTTGTTTTTTTCCTTTAAAAAAACAACTTCAAGAATAATTATATATATATATATATATTAATCTAATTTTGTGTTTGATTAATTAATTAATGGAGATCGATTAATTAAGCAACCTCACTGTTAAAAGTAGTAGTTGCTAAAGCAGCTATCAGAGGTTGTTAACAAGTTTTTCAATTAAAATCAGATGTAGTGCACATATTCTTTGATTCAATTATATAATCAGATTTTAATGTATTTTATAAGTTCTAACATGGTGGAGCTTGGAATTTGTAGATGGGCTCATATAGCAAGTCACTTGCCTGGAAGAACAGACAATGAGATAAAGAACTACTGGAATTCATGGATCAAGAAGAAGATTAATCGAAAACCACCGGCCACCACCGCGACACCAACTTCAACAAGTACAACTAATAATCCAGCAACCAGCACCACCAATATTGTTGAACATTCCCAGATAAATTATGTCTCATCAAACCAATTAGAAATAGTGAACAACAACCAAGATTTATCAACAAGACCACCACCACCACTACTTCATCATCATCAACAAGAAACCCTATTTTCTCCTTTCTTCATGTTTGATCCTTCTCCAGTACTTGATGGGATCAGTACTACTACTGATCATCATCACAACAACAACAATGTACGTTCCTCCGTGGAGCTATTTCATGATCAACAAGCTAGCTTGAACACTGCAGAGCAATGGAGTTCATCAAATCACCACCACCATCATCATCAACAACAACATCACCGAATTAATCAATTTAATCAAGCAATACTACCACTCTCTTCCAATATTAACGCTGCTTTTACAAGTGGTATGGATACTAACACTTATTTGCCACCATTGATAGAGAACATGGAGAGCTTGGTCTCATCAATGGATCAAGTTCAATCTTGTAGTATTGATGAAGAAGGAGAGATGGCATTTGAGTGCTTGCAGAGACAACAAGAGTTGAATGAATGGGTTGAATCTCAAAATTGCTCTAACTTTCTATTTTGGGATAATGTTGATGGACCAGTACTTGGTGGGGATGATCAAGAACTTGCACCAGTTTCACCCAATACGATGTCGTCTTCTTTCCCTTCGTCTCTATAAGTTATTACAACCGATGATCTCTAAGAACTATATATATCCTGACCTTTGATCTACTACTACTCTCTTTTATCTTTGATTTCTAGGGGAGAGCTTTGAAAATCTTCCAGGTTTTTTTTGAAAAGAGTTTGTTTATTTTTTTTTTTTTGCCTGCTTTTTTTTTATTGACTTTCATGGGTGAGATTTGTGAAATGTGAGGAAATGAGACATAAAGTATATATATATGTAAGAATATGTTTTTTTTTTTTCTTTCTTGGTGTTTGTAATTAAACAGAAGAGGAAAGACTTAATAAAAGCAAAGCAAGAACTTGCAGCAATGTTTGATACTGATATATATATATATATATATATATATATGTGTGTGTGTGTGTGTGAGTGCGCTTCTAATTTTTAGTACTGCCTATTTTGGTGTTCAATGATAGTATATGTATCATGCTTTTTCACCATTTTCCAAAGCTTTTGATCAATTCCCAAATTTGAGAACTGTGAATTGAGATATGTTAATTAAAAAAAACATTCAGATGTATGGGATCATAAGAATTCTTTATGTTTGGTCTCAGTTGCTCTTCAAGTATATATATGGGTAATTTGTGAAAATTAAGTTGATGATATACATAATCTGTAAAATTTGCAGATTATTTTCGATATTAATTCTCTTTTATATTCGCTCACGGCCTGGCAAAATATGCCTTAAAGGCTGGTGATGATATGTTCTGGATGGAGGATTACCCTCCTTGTGTTAGGAGAGCTGTTCAATTGGATACCCCTGTTTAGGTTCCAATGGTTTGCTCTACCTTTATGTTTCTTTGTATCTTTCGTTATAAAAAAATAAAATAATAAATAAATAAAAATAAAAAGAGAGAGAGAGAGAATGATGACTCAAATACATGTACGATTTCATTTATGTGGGACTTGGGGCGTGTGAGAGACTTACCACTCCTTAACTTGTCATATTGATATATGAATATCTGAACACTAAATTTATGTAATTGAACAAAAGGTAATTTGTTGATTACAAAATCCATTAGCCTTGTTATTTTTCAGTCAATTAATTGTAACCAAACTCAAATCTAGACATAATATACAGTAGCGAGACACTTCTATAAGAGCTCCATGTGAATATTGTGATGATGCATTTCATTAGTTGTTGATAGCTATAAACTAATGATGATGTTCTCTGATCTGCTTGTTAAATTAAATTTCAAATGATGGCTTGCGAAATCATCATTATCATCATCATATATAGATCTTCCTGAGATATTTATGTAAGTTTTAATTAGCAAAACTGTAAATGTCAATCTACAGTACCGATCCAGCTTGCACAATAATGCCTGTACGAGTACTACAACCATATTTTCTATATATTGTTGGTTGTGTGTTAATTTTGATCATTTATTTAACAATCCTAATTAAACCAAAATGTTCAAGATTAAGTTTGTCAGTTTCAATATCTATTTTATATCATCGCTTTCAGTTTTGTGCCTTCAGTTTTGGGAATGAAACTAATGCATCGATCATTTAATAATTTGCTATGTGCAAGCTAACTAGTAACAACAATGATCGTGGATATATACATGCTCAAAAGACCACCTTCAATTTTGATATTGCCTTCAATTTTAGTGCTACTTACAGATTCTATTGATGGTACTCTAAAATTAGTAATGTTAATTTGTTATAGTTTCACTGTATACATGTATACATATTCTATGGAATAGAATGTAAGTGTGAGTTGCATATATAGCATATAATCTCTTGTGATATGTGAAACTATCATTGATTGATGTAGACGGAAGCTATGAGAAAGACAATATCATGAATTCGAACAATAAGTTTTCTTAATCCCCGTTGATTCTACTTAATACCAGAAAAAAAGATGAGAAAAGTTGAGATAAACTCAAATAGTTTTATTCATCGAAAGCTATTCTTCCAAAACCTAATATAATCTACTTAAATGGGAAAAGAAACAAACCTGAATTCCACAAGGAATCGAGATCTCCTAGAATTCTAATGCTGCTAAATGAAATCGGGAAAGAATCCTATCTAAAAAAACCGAAAACAAATTCTAATCAAAAGGGAAAAATATTTAATTGTTGCGTAAAAAACTAAAAGTCTCCGAACAACAAACTAAATGGCCGTTTTTTGACCTCCTGCGGACATTGTCATGGGAAACAAAGTATTTGTGACATATGTAGAGATCGTAGTGGGCTTTCTGGAAACATATTATTATAACGATTTTGAACCTGTATGTAAAAGTTATGAGCCTGTAAAGTCAGACCCATTTTGGGTGCTCTAAGCGACCCAAATACGAGTTTGCAACCCGGTCTGCATTATTAATTGGAAAATGTTTGGGTATTGATTGGTCAATACCCAAGTATACTAACCACCCAATGGGGTGTTGCCACGTGACCAAAACTCTTGTTTTAGGTCACGTGGCAACCAACTATTAAGTTGGTCAGTACCTTGGGTACTGACCGGTCAGCACCCAAATGTTGTCCTTATTAATTACTAATACAGCAATGTTATCGGACCGACTATGCATAGTTAAAAACAAAAAGTAAAGAATCCTAACAATCAAAGCCTTTTTTCCCTACCTTTTGAATAGAACCTGAATCCGAAACCGAAACGGTTGCTAGCTAGCTTTTTACATATCGAGACTGTGCTATTGATCGGTCACTGGCTAGCAAGCCACATATAATCACTTTTGTATAGGAGCTAGACTCACTGTTATTAATATATATGATAAAAGTACTTCTATATGATCACAGAAGTGCTTTTTTGATGAAAAGAGAAGTATAGGAGTTGTAATGATCCAATCAATCAAACAGCTTAGATTAATTAAGCTGTTTATAATACCTAAAACATTTTGTGTAGATCAGTGACGGCCATTAACCTGTTAACTTCAACATATTAATTTCCAATAAGTTGGTATGCTGTATTTATTTGAAATGGAAGGGAGAGTGATCTCTCATGATAAATCCGTGTTTTGTTATGCTCAAATTAACCTTTTCTACTTTTTGAAGCAATCACTCCCAATTTGTCAAACATTGCATCTTGAAGATTGATTAATACGTGTTTTTTGTGAAATCAATCATCTCTGTATCTTATTTCAGATTCTATTAACATTAGCCGATGCTTAAGTAATAAGTAGGATCGTTCACATAGTTTTTATTCGGTCTCATAAAATTATTAGATTAACAGGTTCCATGATTTGGACAACTAATGATCTAGAGATAATACTCATCCATAAATTAAGAAACAATTATCATTTCTCCCCAACAACGATTGTGGAATATTATATGTATATGGACGGACTCACGGACGTAGACATCACAAGAACTCTCAATAAAGAGAATGTTTGTTCTTTGAATCTGTTCTTTTATATATCTTGCTTTCTGGTTCATGTGAGATCACACAATCATGATAGTTTCATTATCTGTAATAGTTACATTAATTCTAGTTAAATTGTTCTTATGATATGTTTATTTATTTTTGAGGTGAGAGTAGTAGGGTTGCTTGTCCTTTTCTGCCGCGAACTCTAAAAACGAAAAACGAAAAACGAAAAAGACTGGCTCAAAATTTTTAGTTGTAGCGGAGGAGGAAATTTTCAATGTACCTAGGTGCACTACTGCACTCACCATCTAAGTGGTGCAACGGGCTACTAACAATTTGACATGTATTATATTTTAAATAGTTATCACATCCAACAAGTTTTTTTCTCTTTCCTTATGTTAGTTTTTTAAAATATGTTTTTAAATCAAATATAGACACATGTCATATATCAAATCTTTAATAGACGGTTACATCGATCAGTAATGCACTCGGAGCAGTAAAGGCCCGGGGTGTTTGGTAATATTTTCCAGCCAAATCATCGCTTTTTAAGGAATAAGGTTAGAAGAGAAATATTTCAATTATTAAGTTTATCAAATAAGCTAAAGACTTTTTTTTTTTTTTTTTCTTTCTCCAACAAAGAAGATAAAGTACTAAAGTAGATAAGCTATTGAAAGATGTTTTTTTTTATTTAAAAAAAAAAAAAAAAAGGATTGGACCCAACACTCAATAAAAGATCAGATGGGCCCGAATCTTGAAGGCCCATTTTCAGCCCAATCTTAGAAGACCACTTTGAGCCCAAATATGAAATTGAAGGCCCAATTTGGGTCCAAAACCTGAAACGAGAGACGAGAAGGAGCTATAAAACACAAGCAGACACCAAGCTAGGGTTTAGGTGCTGCAAAGAGCGATAAGAGACTGAGTTTTGCCGATCGTTGACGCCTCCGCTCACAGCTCTCTTTTCTTCATCGCAATCATGGTAAATTGAAACTCTCTCTTTCTCTGTGTTGCGCTCTGTCTGTTTGGTTACCGAGAAACCGGAAAAAGAAAACCAATGGAGATCTATAAATCGAACCGATTCCCATTTTTTATTACATTAGTTTTTAAAGTGAGTCGACATTAATTTTTGTATTTGTCGATTTTTATTCAGATCATTCCAGAGAAGAATCGTCGTTTGATCTCCAAGTACCTCTTCCAAGGTTGGCAATGCGTGTTCTTATTATAAATTCATATGCGTATCATACTTATTGATTGATTTTTTTTCTTTTTTTCATTATCTGAATATTTACTAGTTAATTTGAATTAGTGTAGACATTTCGATTTCATTTTGATATATTATAGTTCTGTTATGTGAAATTAAATTAAATATCGAATTTGTTAAGATCTCGTGTAAATAAACGGTGGTTTTTGTAGAGGGTGTGTGTTATGCAAAGAAGGACTTTAATTTGGCGAAGCACCCTGAAATTGAAGTCCCAAATCTACAAGTAATAAAGCTGATGCAGAGCTTCAAGTCGAAGGAGTACGTGCGTGAGACCTTTGCTTGGATGCATTATTACTGGTACCTCACCAATGAAGGCATTGAGTTCCTTAGAGCTTACCTCAATCTTCCATCTGAAATTGTCCCAGCCACTCTGAAGAAACAAGCGAAACCCACTGGTGGTCGCCCCATGGGTCCATCTGGCGATCGTCCACGGTATAGTTTTCATTCATTCTATTGTGTAGTTATTTGTTTTGTCATTTTGTTTCTTAATGTTACTAGGCATTATTTTATATTTACTTGTAATTAGAATAAAAATATGCATGTAATACCACGTATAGTTTTACTTTATTAGAGATTCTTAAGTGGGATCATACTGGTCCGTGGATTTACACGGCAATGATAATTGTGTTAGTGTCATTCTCTTATTTTGAAATACATGATTATTGATTAGTTACTATGTCAAGCTATTGAGGAGTGTTGAGTGTAAGTTTTAATTGTTTTACATTTTAACTGTTATGTACACATGTGAATTGTGGAGTTATTGTTTTTTGTACAGTTTTTGTCTGTTGGGTTCCTTCTGTTGGTTGTAATGTCAACTGAATTTTGTTGTTGATGTACAACAGTGGTGCTCGTTTTGAGGGAGAGAGGAGATTTGGAGACCGCGATGGATACCGTGGAGGTCCTCGTGCACCAGGGGGTGATTTTGGTGACAAGGGTGGAGCTCCTGCTGACTATCAACCTTCTTTCAGGGTAATTCTTGTGTTCTTTCACAGTTTAACTTGTAAACTGTATGTTGAAATGGTCTTTTTTGCTTGAATGGTTATGCTAATTTATATTAACTTTATCTTGTATGTTCAGTGGTAGAGATTTACCTTTTCAACTGTATATATATTTTAAATAAATTTGTTTAAGTTTTACATGATTAGCTTGATTTGGTAGCTCGATGTTTTCATAGACTCCTTTGAATTTATAGATAGTACATCTATATTACTATTTTTTCATAAACAGGTTATTAGATGATTTTATTGAGCTTGGTACATTAAAAGCAGACAGTGTGAAATTAAAATTTTAGATTCTTGTATGTTGAAAGATTAATTTATTTTGTTTTTAGAATATAATCTCTCTAATTTTTTTTTCTGATGCATATCTAGCTCCCTTTGTGTACATTTATTTTTTTGCTGACAATTATCCACATCTTGGTGTGTAGCATACTTATTTAGATTCTTGTTCTTCATGCCATATTCATTTTCGAGTTTCTTCCGATCATGCAGGGTCCCGGTGGTCCTGGTGGAAGACCTGGCTTTGGTCGTGGCGGCGGCAGTTTTGGTGCAACCTCAGACCAACCTTGAGAGATGATTTTTGCATCATAAGAGTTTTAGCAGTTTTGATTTAAGAGCTGAATGAATAGGTCTACTGCACCTGGAGTTTATAGCAATTTTTGTTTGAACTTTGAACGCACTAGTGTTTGGAACTGATAGTTGGATTTTTGTTAAATATTTAATTTTGTTTATTCCGATGGGTCAATTTTACAAGGATTTATCCACATCCCCAATCTATATAATTATCCTGCCCAGAATTCTGATTTCATCACTTGCACCATTTGCCCCAATCTATTTTATAAGGATGATCTGTCATTTGAACTTGAATGCATCAATTCTAATGTGTTGTATGCAATTAGCAATATTTAAACCATCTAGAAAATTTTGCAATTTGCTTACTCTATTACAGGAAAAAGGAATTGTCAGTTTTCTTAAGTTATCAGAATATCAATAACTTGTCTCAGCCTCTTCTCTCATATGTTCTGTAATTGTACTGAGAACTTTGTATATCACTTCACTCTCTGAATGTCTTGTATCATTTACCATAAACTTGACTGTATTTCCTCCGATCTCTACACTACTCCATCCTCCCTCCTTTCCAAAACCTTTTAATCCTTTCATTTCAGCTCTAACCTTCGCCGCTTGATCCCATCTACTGTCACTTGCATACACATTTGATAATGTAACTCTCCATACTCTGCTCTCTGGTTCCAAAATAGAGAGCTGTTTTGCTGCTCTCTCAGCGATATCAACCTTGCTGAAGAGCCCACAAGCACCCAATAGAGCACCCCATACTGCTGAGCCAGGCAGAATCGGCATCTTTTTTATGAAAGCTTCTGCTTCTTCAACTCTTCCTGACCTACCCAACAGATCCACCATGCATACAAAATGTTCCATGCCTGGATCAACCCTGTCTTCATACATGCATCCGAAAATTTCGAAGCCTTCTTCAACCATTCCTGCATGAGCACAAGCAGCAAGAATGTTGACATACGTAATTGTGCTTGGCTGGTGTATGCCTGATCTCCTCAGTTGGTTGAAAACCTGTAGGGCAGAGTTTCCATCCCCGTTTACTCCATAAGCTGCTATTAAAGAATTCCATGACCCGAGATCTTTAACGGGCATTTCTTTGAAAATTTTCTCTGCCAAGACCAGCTCGCCAGACCTTCCATAGAAATCAATGAGAGCATTTTGAATAAATATATCACTAACGAAACCTCCTTTCGTTATAAATCCATGAATAATTTGCCCTAGCTGGAGTGATGCCAAATCCGAACATGCCTGGATTGATGCTAACATAGTAATGAAATCAGGTGTCACTGAACCAGCTTTATTTCCGTGAATGTCTTTAACCAGCTCTAAGGCCTGATAGGGTTCACTGTTCTTCACAAGGCATGTGATCATGGTATTCCAAGAAACTACATCTCTATCATTCATCCTCGCAAAGATTTGGTAGGAAGAATCGCTTTCTCCATTCTCTGCATACATATCGATTAACGAATTTTCTACAACACCACTAGGGAAAAATCCGTGTTTCATCAGGTATCCGTGCATCTGTTTCCCTAACTTCATATATCCGCAGTGTCCACATCCCTGCAGAAGTGTAGCCATGGTCTCTGGTCTAAGATAGTGACCTTCACCCGAGAAAGAAAACCCACAAAAAAGTCTCATTCCTTCCTTGAAATAACCATTAACTATGTACGTCCCAACCAGAGAATTCATTACAAGATCATTGCTACACCACCCCATTTTCACAATCAATCCATGAACCCAACGAATCTTCCGTGATTGGTTAATCAACGAACAGGCATGTAAAACGCTCAAAATTGTAACCTCATTAGGTAGAACCCCATCATCTCGCATCCTCACGAAAAGGACTAGAACTTCTTCCATCATTCCATTGAGCACACAGCCTGATATAACAGAAGTCCAAGATACAACATCTCTACAACTGAACCTCTCTAAAATCTTGTCTGCATTTGACAACAACCCGGATTTCGCATAAGCATCTAACAAGGAATTTTGCAAGAAATCATCTGACACGAGTCCAGTCTTCACAATATAACAGTGAACACTTTGAATCAATGTAGAATCACCTTTCTTCGCACAAGCCTGTAGAACAGCGGCGAGAGCAAACTCATTGGGACACACATCTTCTAACATCACACTGAAAATAGATATTGCTTTGTCCGCTGCTCCGTTGTTACAATATCCCGATATCATTGATGTCCAAGTGACAATAGATCTCTCAGGCATATTTTCAAACACCTTTGCAGCGTCTTCTATACTCCCGCATTTTGCGTACATGCCCAGAAGAGAATTGTTGACAAAGACATTCACACAGAGCCCAGATTTTAGTATCAGCGCATGAAGACAAGACCCAAGTTCTACATTTCTTGTCGCGAAACATGAAGACAGTGCATTCACAGTCGACACTGAATCAAGAACTATACCGTAGGAGAGTAAGCTGTAGAGTTTTGCTGATGACTGGAGCTGGATTGTGCCGTTTCGGGGTTCGTTTGGTCGGTTTTCACGTTTCTGTAGAGTACGTTGGAGACTAGCAACCGGCGACAATTTACAAGGAAAAATCTGAGAGGTCAACATCTATAAATTCGATTAATGATAGACAATGTTGCTCGAATCGGCCTGTCAAGAGAATTATAGCAACTCGAACTTTAGAGAAAAACTCAAAAGTTGATTTAAAATGACTCGGGTGATTCCGGATTTATATTTCACTTACATTACAGACACACAAACAGAAACCAAACCTACGACCAAAAATTAAACAAGGCAAAAACACATAAGATTATTCCACATAAAGACACATAAGATTATATACACATAAAGCATGCACAAATTTAAAAGACTCATGTCCCACTTGTAGAACTCATATAATTGTTGATGTGTTGTTGTGTTGTGTTGTCTTCTTAGTCTACTTCCTCCATTTTGCTCTCCTCATTTACCTCCTCCTCCAATGGTGGCATCTCAACATCATCATCAGCAGTATCGTCCTCTTCGATGCTTAGACCCAATTTCAGCATCCTGTGAATCCTTGCAGCAAATGTGTTGGGATCATCTAGGCTGAAACCAGAAGTCAGGAGGGAAGTCTCGTAGAGCAGCAGCACAAGATCTTTCACTGATTTGTCATTCTTATCGGCTTCAGCCCTCTTCCTGAGCTCCTCCATTATGCCATTATCAGGGTTAATTTCCATGATCTTCTTGCTCGACATGTAAGCACCCATGCTGCTATCTCTCAGAGCCTGAGCTTTCATGATCCTTTCCATGTTAGCTGTCCAACCGTATTCACCAGTGACCAAGCAGCAAGGAGAGTCCACAATTCTATCAGACACCACAACCTTCTCCACTCTATCTCCAAGAATTTCCTTGATTGTCTTGCACAGGTTCTCAAAAGACTTCTTCTTTTCCTCCTTTTTCTTCTTCTCTTCCTCATCATCTTCATCAAGTTTTAGTCCTTCTTTGGTGGCTGAGACCAGCTTCTTCCCATCATACTCCTTCAACTGACCAATAGCATACTCATCAATGGCATCCACCATGAAAAGCACTTCATAGCCTTTTTTCTTGAGCCTCTCTAGGAACGGAGAGTTCTCGACAGCCTTCTTGCTCTCACCAGTGATATAGTAGATGTCCTTCTGGCCCTCCTTCATCCTCGTAACATAGTCCTTCAAGCTGGTCATCTCATCACCGCTCTTGGTTGAGTAGTACCTAAGCAATTCAGCAAATTTTGCCCTGTTCTGGCTGTCCTCATGAATACCCAATTTGATATTCTTAGAGAAGGCGTCATAGAATTTGGCATAATCTTCTTTGTTCTCAGCTATCTCATTGAACATCTCAATGCACTTTTTCACCAAGTTCTTTCTGATCACCTTGAGAATCTTGTTTTGTTGCAGCATTTCACGAGAGATGTTAAGCGGTAGATCATCAGAGTCCACAACACCCTTAACGAAACTGAGATACTCCGGAATGAGTTCCTCACAGTTGTCCATGATAAACACCCTCCTGACATATAGCTTGATGTTGTTCATCTTCTTCCTTGTATCAAACAGATCAAATGGGGCTCTCTTAGGAACAAAAAGAATGGCCTTGAACTCCAGCTGCCCTTCAACAGAGAAGTGTTTTACAGCAAGATGATCTTCCCAGTCATTGGTGATGCTCTTGTAGAATGAAGCATACTCTTCCTTGGTAATCTCCTCAGGTTTACGTAGCCAAATGGGCTTCTGTTTGTTGATGAGTTCCCACTCGTGGGTCACCTCCTTAACCTTCTTCTTCTTGTCCTTCTTCTCTTTATCTTCATCAACGTCCTCTACATCACCTTCCTCTTCCTTCTTCGTTTCCTCATCTTCATCATCGCTGATCTCTTTCTCAGTTGTCTTCTCTGTCCAGAGATAGATAGGATAACTAATGAACTCGGAGTGCTTCTTCACAAGGTCCTTCAATCTCCTCTCCTCCAAGTATTCCAACTACATTAGCAATAAAAATACAATAATGTCAGTATCAAGTCACAAACAATGTTTGTTCTATAAACTACAATCCCAGTAAAAATCATCTAGCTTTTCCTACTGAAATAAAGCAATTACAATATCAGGTCTCAATCAGGTTAACGAGTTTAACAAAACTGTACTATTATACACTAATAACCCTACATGTCTACACAGACATTTATACTGGCGAAACTATCTAAAATATTCTAATCTAAGATGGCATACAGAAACCTCTAGTTAATGAAACGCTTGCAATCTCATTTACAAACAATGTAGCTTATTACAAGATTTACGACTTAGACATCAAAGAACCACATAAAAATTTCCAAGCAGTATTAAAAATAAGAAAATAATCAAATTATAGACATCCCCGATTCCTTACCTGATCCTCCTTAAGGAAGAGAGTGATCTTGGTTCCTCTACCGAGTGGCTCGCCATCCACATCTCGAGTCACCGTGAAAGAGCCACCAGCCTGAGACTCCCACACGTATTGCTCATCGTCGTTATGCTTAGTTGTCACAATAACCTTCTCCGCCACCAAGTAGGCTGAGTAAAACCCCACACCAAACTGCCCAATCATGCTCACATCAGCACCTGCCTGCAATGCCTCCATAAATTCCTTGGTCCCCGACCTCGCAATTGTACCCAAATTATTCACCAAATCTAATAACAAACAACAATTAAAATTTTCACTGTTAGTTATAGGTAATCAAATTTTAATCTTTTAGTGAGTACTGATACAAATTTACATCTGCAGAAAATTTCTTGCGGATTATCAGCATTGAAAATTTTCGATTGGTCATAACTAATAAGGTCCTATCTATAACACAAGAGTAGTTATTCAATAATTGAATCAATTAATCGGCTTGTTTATTTTAATTATTAGACGTACCTGCTTTGGTCATGCCAATGCCGCTATCGATGATTGATAGTGTTTTGTTGGCCTTATCAGGAACAAGCCTGATAAAAAGCTCTGGTTGTGCATCGAGCTTGCTCTTATCTGTCAAGCTCTCGAATCGGATCTTGTCCAGTGCCTAAAAAAAAAATAAATAAATAAAAAATCGCCGAACACAAAATCTCAGTAAACAAGATAATGAATTCTACTCTATATGTGCATACAATACAACAGAGTTAGAGAAGAAATAAAACTATAAACATACATCAGAGGCGTTGCTGATGAGCTCACGAAGGAAAATCTCTTTGTTGCTGTAGAAAGTGTTGATGATCAAACTCAATAGCTGATTGATCTCCGCCTGAAAAGCGAAGGTCTCGGCTTCTCCCATCATCTGCACGTCTGCCATTACTTTCAAAACTCGGAAGAGACGATCAAAAACTACTAATCAGAGACTGAAATCTCGATCAATCAAGCAAAGTGAAAAGTATTGTTTTCAGGTTTCGAGAGTTTTGAAGAGACGCGAATATCGATTTGATTTATATTGTGAGAGAGAGAGGAGGAGGAGGAGGTTGTTTCTGGTACCTTCTTTAGAAATCCAGACACCGGAAGGTTTTTCGAATTTTTTTTTTCGCGGGGTCTAGATTCTTCGTTGAACGACGTCGTATTAGTTTTTACAATCCGTGTCTCTTTAATTTTAGAAATGGGCTTGATGGATATATTTATATTTATTTATGGGCCGGATTGGGCTTCGTTTCTCACTTGGACTTTTCTGTCCAACTCGACCGTGAATAACTTAACGCGTTATATATTTGTGTTTCATTTTTTCCCTCATATTTTAAAAACCAATTTAATAGCACCAGACCCCCTGAAGTGTACGTAAATTTGCAATGTGCCATATGAATTTTTTTTTCTACAGTAAACCCCTTGAACTCTCATTTTCTTTGCACCTGCTTGTTTTATTGCCCACTGAGGAGGGGACATTTCCATAAAGGTGGTGCAAAGAAAAGAAGAGTTTGAGGGGTTTACCGTCGAAAAAAAACATTCAGGAGGCACATTACAAAATCACGTACACTTCAGGGGGGTCTGATGCTATTAAGTCTTAAAAAACCAGCTAACCTCATATATGTTGCCGTTAGTCACCATTTTATTAACAATTTCTCCAAAAATATAATTCGATCTCTTATCTTAGACTTAATAGCGCTGGATCCCCCTGAAGTGTACACAAATTTGCAAATTGCCCCTAAATGTTTTTTTTCGGCGGTAAACCCCTCAAACACTTCTTTTCTTTGCACCACCCTTATGGAGATGTCCCCTCCTCAAGGGGCAATAAAACAAACTGGTGCAAAGAAAATGAGAATTCGAGAGGTTTACCATCGGAAAAAAAAAAACATTTAGGGAGCAATTTGTAAATTCTAGTATACTTCAAGGGGGTCCAATGCTATTAAGTCCTTATCTTATTCGATCCAAAGACTATAATAGTATAATCTTTTGTCTCTTATAGTACAATAGCAAAGCTTATTATTATTGCTAACAAATAGGCACTGATTATTTGGGTTGATAGTTTGGTCACAAATTGTGTACTTTACAAGTTATTTCTAACTTATTTCTTAGAACAAGGCCCGTCCCATGTTGTCGCGGGCTTTGCTTGACTGGTAAAGACCAGAGAATCTACTATGTTTTGTTAAAAAAAAAAAAAATTTAGCCTAATGTAAATGATTTCGAAAAGATGTATCAATAACGTGGTAGTTACGAGAAAAAGCTTAAGCTTGAATGAGATGGCCATACCATAAAATTAGTAAGTCTTTCTATCGGATTAAATATTTATGTATTCTTGTATGAATTCTGTTATTAGGTTGTTTCCCATACATCAATTGAAGTTGGACTAGTCCTATTATACAAATAAGGCTAGGTTAAGGTCATAACTCGTAAAATATCTCGTGAAAAAAGTAATGTTACATTGTATAAATTTAGTGTCTGTTGCCTAAATAATGTGACAACACTCTGAACTATTCATTTATATTGTATTAGATTTGCATGTTTTAAACGAATGGTCCAGAGTGTTGTCACATCATTTGGATATCAAATTTGGACAATGTAGCATTACTCCTCGTGGAAAACCATGAGATACCTCTATCTCATACTTCTACAGTGCCGGCCCTGAGCTGGGTCCACTAGGGGCGCCCGCCTAGGGTCTAGAGAAAAAAAGCCTAAAAATGGCACATTTTTTATTTTTATTTTTATTTTATGTGTTTAGTCTTTACATATTTGAACTTTGATGAATAAATGGTCCAAAAAGGGTCCAAATTTGTTATTATTTTTCAAACTTCATATAATTATATTAAATTTGGACCTTAAATAAGAAAAAGGATGTGGAAATCAATTTATTATATAAAGATTGAGCTCAAAATGGACTTTCACTAGAATTAGTAAAAACAAATGAGTAGCTCTATTTGCACTCCTGAAAATTTGTATGTGCATCATTTTTTGCATATACACCACCTCATTAATAGATTTTTAAAAATTATATTTTGTAAGTACACCCAAAACATTACCAAATATGCCTTTTCTTTTGTTTATTTTTTAAATTCTAAAAAAATTAAAATTAAAATAATAATAAAAAAGGAGGAGATCTCCGCATCCCTTTTCATTTCTAAGTAAGTTTGTCTCTTCTTATTTACATACGTTATTTCTTTGAATGAAAACTGTCATATAGATCTATTTTATCGTAACTTTTTTTTTCGGTCTTTTTTTTTTTTTTTTTCTTTTCTATGTGTCGCGATATAAATTTAATGAAAATTACTTTGATTAAATTTTTATAAATTTTCTCAAAAAATATATTATTATTATTATTATTATTATTATTATTATGTATAAGATTTCACAAGATTCAGTTGTGAGATTAAACAAAGGTTCTAATTTCATATATTCGCCCTGGGCCTCTAAGGCCCCAGGACCGGCACTGTGCTTCTTGCATGTGTTGATCCATGCGACCACCCACCAGCCTAGCTAGCCAGAGGAGGCCTGGAATATAGAGAGGCTTCTCGATATGGAAAACAAAAAAAAAGTGAGCAAAGATCCCGTGACCACAACCACCATTTCCCTAAAAGCAGTTCTAAATGGATATGGCATTTGCTGGTTCTATAATCACCATCCAAATTGCATACCCAAAACTCCACTCTTCAATATATCTATATATGTACGTTTAAAATTGTTGCTCCAAAAACTTTGTCCTTGAATCGTACTTCTTTTTAACTCTAAACCTGAAACCCATTACTCTTGGTCAAAAAAGTGGACGATCGTGAAGCTTTGATGAAGATAAGTGGGTGTGCGTGTGAGAAAGAGAGCTTGAAAAGTACTTTTTTTTTTTTTTTTTTTCTTTAATGCATGTGATTCTGATTTAGGAAAGTTGTAAGGGAAAAATTATGACCATAACATAAAAGGTAGTGATCAGTGAATTTGTTTTGGCAAATATCAGAGGATGTTGATTGCTGAATTTATGATCCTATATATATATATATTTTTTTTGTTGAAAGGTTATGATCCTACCATATATGACATATGTAATAAACTATTTTGTGATTTCAAATTGACTTGATCAAACGGTTATGTGTTTGAATGATCAATGAAATCAATTTCAACTTTCAAGTTCTTTTCAAAAATAAATAAGTAAATTCAACTTTCAAGTTCACAAATCAAAAAATTAAAAAAAAAATTAAAAATCAAAATCTTACTATGAGTCACACTATCAATGGTAAGCAAAACACAACTCAGTCACGGATGCCAATGTAGCAGATGAATTCACATTTTTATTTTTTATTTTGGGTTAAAGTACTTGAACCCAAGAAAAATCTCCTTCATTTCACGGATTTTCAAACAAAAAGCTCTGGTTGCAACACAAAAAGTTGCTTTGCATTCAAAATCGATCACATTCAACAACTACTCTTACACGCAACAACAAATGCACCCTCCAAAAACAGACTAAAAGAAGACAAGACAAGAGAGAGCTCTCCACCATACGATACAAAAATCACAGATTTTGATAAAAACTTCAAAACCCTGTTCTGGGTTCTTTCAAAGTCACAAACTTTGATATATACATATAAAAGGTTTGGCCCAAGAAGACAAGAGAAGAGAGGAAGAAGAAAATCTAGTTCTGGGTTCTTCTTTTCTGTTCAGAAAAACTGAAAATGTCTACATGTCTGAAGGAGTCAAGCTCTGGTGGCGGTAGTGGTGGTGAGACCAGCAACGTCAAAGGAGTGCACACACATGGAGGTCGATATGTGCAGTACAATGTGTACGGTAACTTGTTTGAGGTTTCTAGCAAGTATGTGCCTCCTATTCGACCAATCGCTAGAGGTGCTTATGGTATTGTGTGGTAAGTTTTCATTTTTCAAAATCAACCCTTTTTTCATCTTTTATTGTTTCATCTTTATGAATTGGTTTGGTTTTGAATTTTTAAGGATTTTGTAGTTTGATTGTTTTATTGATATATGTTGCTTATATGGTAAATGGTTTTTGGTTTCTGATTCTGTGTATTTGGTGGTTTATTTTGTTTAAACATATATTGACTGTTAATACTACTCAAGATTCTTTTTTTTTTTTTTTTTTAATCAGAAACAACATTTCTGGAATTTTGTTTTCTGATAGTTTGGTTTGGTTTGGTAGTGTATAGTGTATCTACTGTGAAAGATTTTCTTGCTGATATGAAGATTTTGATTCAAAATTTTTGTTCTTTGCAAAGTTCCATGAAGAAAGAGCTTCTTCTTTTTTCTCTGATTTGGTTCATTACTTGAAACTTGACAAGTGATCATGCAGAGTACTTGAAAGTACTCATTAAGATTTTGTGATTGTCGACTAGAATGTTTGAATTTTGCGGTTTGTTGTGGACTGTTGTTGGGTATTCTGTGGAGAATCGAAAAATTATTGTGGTTTATATCATAATTCTTGTTTAATTTCACAACGGTCTTTGCGGTGGTGAATAACACGATTTCTCTCTTTTCAGTGCTGCTGTAAATGCAGAGACTCATAAGCAGGTTGCCATTAAGAAGATTGGTAATGCTTTTGACAACATCATAGATGCCAAAAGGACTTTGAGAGAAATCAAGCTTCTTCGTCACATGGACCATGAAAACGTTAGTTTTGTTCCCTTTATGATTATTGAAATTCGAAACTTAATCGCGTTCCCTGTTAAGTTACATTCATTCATGGTGATAATTCAACACTGCACCCTTAAAAAAGGTTGTTGGGTGTTTTCTAGATATTTTTCAGTCATGTAAACTTTTCTTGTTTTCAAATTGTCTCGAATGGTTTATTTTTTTACTTATAACCGAACTTGTTACATTTGATACGCTACTCCGAGTCCATTGACTTGTCAAATGTGTCCCCTACATATTGAACATCAATGGTTATGTCAATCGCCTGATCTCATATTCCTTTTAGCAGAACCAGATTCGTTGAGATGTGCTTTAACCAGAGCTCTCCTTGTATTTGCTTTATTGTCTACTGGAAGTGGCTTTTCATGATTTTGTTTTCCGTGCTGACTTTTTGTACTCCTGCAGGTTATTGCCATCAAGGACCTCATACGGCCCCCCAAAATGGAGACTTTCAATGATGTTTACATTGTTTACGAATTAATGGAGACTGATCTTCATCGGATAATTCATTCTGACCAAAAACTAACAGATGATCATTGTCAGGTTTGGCATTAGAAATACTTTTTGGGGCCATACAAATTATTACTTATCATTGTACTTTATGTGCCACTGCTTCTTGTTTCTTATTGGATTCTCTGATAACATAGGCTTATATTGTAATTTAATTTTGATCTTCTCTGATTATCATCTTGGTGATTACTAGATACAAAATAATGGATAGGACGATATTTAAATGTGCTAACTTTGATAAAGAAAAATTTAATATCAGTCAAAATCTCATGTTTCTGCACAGGGCATTACTCTAGTTAAGTGGTTTTTTGCTGGGTTTGAAATTGATTAATTGAGTGTGAAATTGATAGCTGGTGTAATTTTTGCAGTACTTTTTATATCAGTTGTTACGAGGACTGAAGTATGTACACTCAGCCAAGGTCCTGCATCGTGACCTTAAGCCAAGCAACTTGCTTCTGAATTCCAACTGTGACCTCAAAATCGGAGACTTTGGATTGGCAAGGACTACGTCTGAAACGGATTTCATGACTGAGTATGTTGTGACTCGGTGGTACCGTGCACCAGAATTGCTCCTTAATTGTACAGAGTACACAGCTGCCATTGATATTTGGTCAGTTGGTTGCATACTTGGTGAAATTATGACCAGAGAACCTTTGTTTCCTGGGAAAGATTATGTCCATCAGCTGAGGCTTATCACTGAGGTATGATTTATGAGGTTTTTCGACAAAGTTAATACACAGTGAAGCATCCTTGCTACTGATTTACACGGTCTCTATTATAAGGTCATTGTGTCTATTGTATTAGTACCTAAATATTAGAGGCACCAAGTTTAGAAGTCGCCAAACCATCTTCACACTAAGAGACACATATACCAAAAACAAAAATGGATAGATAGAAAAGTAATGTAAATTCTTTGAAAGATTTTACTTTGATTGTTGACACTTTTTCGAGGGCGGTTCCCACTTTTTTACTAGATTGCAAGGAAGGTTTTGCGCTTTTAAATAATACCATTGTATAGTAAACCAAGGCCTGAAATCTTTGTAGATTCTTCTAGGTCTCTTGTGCCTTTCTGGTCAGTTTTATGAGTAGTAAGTTAGTTTTCAGTAGTTGAATATCAGAAGAATACAGTAAAGGCAACATTTTCTTAATCTAGTCTTAGGCACTGTAACATCGGAGTTCCTGATGTTCAAGAACGTAAAAGTATTTAACATTAAGGAATCATGACAAGTGATGGGTTGTTTAAACGCCCTGCTGATGATGTTGCAATCGAACTGAATTTGGTTCTGAAATTCATCATTTTGCATACTGCCAGAGGCCTCCCTGACCTTTCAGAGATATTAATAATTTAATATCCTACCTGTATTCTGTTATTCTGATAGTAACAACAGAAGAGAATTTGTATTTTTGTTTTCTATATATACGGATACTTACAACATCATCGTGTGTTCTTCTTTGCTTCTAAAAGTTAATAGGTTCACCTGATAATGCAAGCCTTGCATTTCTCCGAAGTGATAATGCCCGAAGATATTTTAGACAGCTTCCACAGTGTCGGAAGCAACAATTTGCAACCAGATTCCCCAACATGTCTCAGGGAGCTATTGATCTGCTGGAGAAGATGCTCGTGTTTGATCCCAACAAACGAATTACAGGTATGAGAAAAGATTTCAAACTTTCAAGAACAGCAAGATTTCAAACCCTTTAAAAAGTTCTAATTGGCAATGCTTTTTTGCATATGTTTGCAGCTGATGAGGCACTTTGTCACCCATATTTGTCATCTCTTCACGATCTCAATGACGAGCCTGTCTGCCCCAGGCCTTTCCGCTTTGATTTTGATCACTCATCATGCACTGAAGAGCACATTAAAGATCTCATCTGGAAGGAATCGGTCAAGTACAATCCAGATCCAATCTGTTAGAAGCATGCTTTGCTTGTGTTGTAGAAACTTTATAGTGAATAACTTCTTCCTAATAAGATGTATCATATCACCCCGGTCCTCTGAATCGGATAGGAACTAGAAACAACATTGGAGTTACTTTTCTTGTCCGAGTTGGAGTTTACATATATTAACTTAAATTGTAGTGTTTGAACACTATCTTACAATTTCGAACTTTCGAGTTTAGTAGTAATATAACAAGACAAGTAATCAGTTTATGATTATGCAATTGTGATTTGTGTGTACCATTGTTGAGCATCAATGGCGTTTGAAAGAACAAACCGAGTTACATTTCAGAAAACTCGTGTGATGCTGTTATTTCTCAGGTTGATCGAGGATATATTGTCAGGACTTGTTTTCTGTTGGAGCCAAGTTCTCCGGCGAACCTTAGAAAGCCATGTTAGTCTCACAAACTGTGTTTTCATTGAAAGAAACTAAAAAAAAAAAAAAATGCTTATTGAATCTAGAAGAGTCATTTAGATTTGTTAGAGAGTTGTTAAGAGTTGTCACAACATATTATTTTGGTAGATATGGGTTTGGATATTCATACAATAACTGTGTTCAACTATATGTGCACATCAATAATCTATTTGTGCTTACAAATTTGGTGTCTTGTATGAACACATTTGAACATCAGCATTCTCTATTGGCAAGTTTTCTTCAGGAAAATTACATGCCGCGATCTTCCCTGGTCCCTGATTTGGCAACAGATCACAAGGTTGAGGAGTTACATCGCTTGAAATCCCTGCAACATCCGTGCAATTCCATTGAAGTTTCTTCGGCTTCTTTGTCAGCCCGATGGTCACATTAGATATGCATATTCCAGAAAAAGTATCACCAGAAATTCCCTCCAATCTTGCAGCCATGGTCACATTTTCAGCAACCATATCGCGATAATTGATGTTCTCAATCACAGGAAGTGCTTTAGGATCATAGTTATTGTCTGGATGAGAACCATAATTTCCTGTCATCCAAAATACCCATTTCATGGTTTTCATAGTCATCCCTCTCACATAAATGTCCTTCACATAACCTCCTCTTCCTACAGCAGTTTTGATCCTGATCCCTGATTCAGAATTAATGGCTGTGATGTCTTCTGCGCGGACGTCCTCAATCCCACCAGACATCTCACTACCCAGTGCAATCACTGCACTGGATGGAGAGATGCACGTTAGTCGTCTGATAACAAGCTGCTTCGTTGGCATACCGAAAGCAATTCCATACTGATCCCAACCGCTTTTAACAGCTATACAGTCATCTCCCGAGACAATGTAGCAGTCTTCGATTCGTGTGTTCGTGCAAGAATCTGAAACCGGAAATCAAATGGAATGTTACTACTTTTTCAATAAATGAAATTTGCAAGTGGTTTTGAAAATTTCTGCATACTCACCGGGATTGATACCATCAGTGTTTGGAACCTTAACTGGTGCCAGGATTGTTAGGCCTTGAATAATAATATTTCTGCAATAAACTGGATGAACATGCCAGGATGGAGAATTGATCAACGTGATATTCGACATTTGAATATCCTGCGAAAACATGAGTTCGATAAGGTAGGGACGGGTATAATTAAGCTCTCCAGCACGAAATTTTCGCCACCAGGGTTCGCCCTGACCATCAATAGTCCCATTAGCCCCTGAAAAATCAAATTAGACTCCATATGAGTTCGAGTTAGTCCCCCTCGAAAGTTCTTCGTATTTTACGAATTCAATTAAGACTAATTCACTACCTGTAATGACAACATCAGTGAGGTTGTATCCAAAAATCAAGCTGATATACCTTCCACCTTCTGTATCCCTTCCTCGACCATACGATGGCAATGGTTCGATCACAGTCCATTCATTCTCATCCTAATCCAATTCAAATACAGATAATTTAATTACGATGAAAACTATTTGGTGCATGTAGTTATTTCAGATTGCCAGCTATCGGCCGTTAGATTCATCTACTTCCGCTTACAACATCTAGGAAACTAAATCATGAAGATTTGCTAACTAACCTGTGTAGCAAGAAGAACAGCATCTTCGTGAAGATACAAAGTGAAATGGCTGGTGAGATTGAAGGGCCCAGTCAACCATTTTCCAGGAGGAACAATGAGTTGAGAACCACCTTGTGATGAGAATTGACTCAAATGATCAATTGCAGCCTTGAAAGCTTTAGTGTTTGATGTGATTCCATCACCAACTCCTCCAAAATCCTCCAATGATGCACTATACGCTCTGCAACTTATCGCCGGATACTCCAAACAATCAGAAATCCGAGGCCTTCCACATTCAACAACTCCATTTGTGCTCAACAAAACAAGTGCAACAACTAATAGTACTGTGATATAAGTTACCTGTAAAATTTGACAGAAAAAAAAAAATCATATATAAAAGAGACTGCATAGATTCATTTATATGGAGTTTTTGTAAATGTACCAAAGAGGTGCAAAAGATACCTAAAAAATGAAAGAATGAATGATTTACCTGAGCAGTTCCTTGACTTGTCCAGAATTCCATTGAAGAAAAAAATGGTAGGTGAGTTTGTAGAAGAGTCTCTGAAAACAGATAACTTATATAGATGGAGGAGGACTCAGGAATTTTGTATCTGAAAACGTGGGTGAGAAAAGCAAGGAAAACAGAATTTACAGTTTCAGATATATTCCTTGCAGTGTGGTAAAGACTTCTTTTAATGTATCATTGACTTCTCCTTATTGAGTTTTTTTTTTTTTTTTAATCTCAAATTCTTGGTGCAAATGATGTGACAAACTAATGCATAGCTTTCATACAAATTTTATGAAAAAAAAGTTTTTATATAAACATGAAATCATCAATTTTTATCCCAAAAAAAAAATGGATCAAATGAGTTAACAATTAAAAATCCCATACGAAAAAGTTGAAGATATGTATTCTATTGAAGATGTGATACATTGAACAAAGAAAGCAAAGGCAGCACTAGTGACTAGTCTGTTAACAATCGTTGTTCTCCGCAATAATTTACCTAAACCACCGAGAGGAGTTTTCATTGGCGTGCACATGACAACAGAAGACAAACAAAGTTTAGATAGCTTTTAAGTTACCTAGGTTTACAAGTAATTGCGACCATTCCTGTGAGTTCAAGCAAGAATTCTGACAAGTTGTAGATTATAAATTGGAACTTTAAAAACCAAACATATATGATGTCATTTGTAACAGAACAAACTGTGAGTGAGAGTTACATTCTAACAGAAAAACTTGTCTGATGAGGGTCCAGTGTCCAGAGCCACAAATCACATTAGTTTGTCCTGGTTTGGCATTGGCATCTCGTGACTAAGCCCACCCTTCACGGGCCAACCTCTCACCAGCTAATTTTGCACTCCATGCCAATTTTGTGTTTTCTCATTTCAGGACATAAATCAAGAGAGTATAATATATATATATATATATAATGCAAGGACAAAGTGAGGTGAGGAGAAGATCTAAAACAACAAATCCTTCGAAAAAATATTGAGAGTTTAAATTTTTGAAAATTTCGGTGGGATTATAGTGAATATCCTCCAAATATCTAAGATACTTAAAGGATATTTTTTATATCGGTTTCCTCAACATATAAAAAATATACGAATATCTACTTCCTTAATTAAGACAACAGTGACAAAACCACTTGGCCCCTCTAAACTAAACCCAAATTGTTTTTTAAAATCCAGTAAAATTTTATTTAATCTTTACCTCAAAAGTTTTTATATTTACATTTTTCTTTTAAATATTATATCATGAACCCCTAAACCCTTGAAATTTGATAAAGATGAATTCGACTCTACATTTATTCAATTTTGAAGGTTGACACAATAAGATTCCACTGAAATACTGACTTGTATATCTATCTATATGCAATATGAGATTTGTTCTTCTTGTCGAAACGATTCGATGGAATCTCAATCTCAATCGATTTTTATTTTTCTTCTTTACTTTTTTTTTTTTAAAAAAAAAAAGAAAAAATAAAATCACGTGGGTCTCACCACCCATTGAGACTTGAGAGAGACTAACCCAACAAAATATTGAATAAACCAATTGCTAATCAGTGAATCACGAGACATGTTTTATGTAACCAATAAACAAGGGAATGAATTTTAATAAAATATATATAGTAGTAAGCATCTTGTTTTATGATAATGGAGTTTGTGGTTTGGACATAGTATAATGTCCTTTTCTTTGAGTGCATTTACAAGGAGTCCCACTTCTAGAATTGCCTCTTATGGACATAGATTTTTTTTTTATTTTTTTTTATTTTTTTAATTCATTTGAATTGACCATGCTCTCGTTTTGTATGCTTGTAGTGGAATCCATGTGCAAACTTTTTCGATTTTATTCTTTGAAATGGTATGAGTAAGTTAGTGGAAGAAAAAAGTAAAAGCAGAGCTAATACTATTTAAGTAGATAGGATGACAATGCCATTTTCAATGTGCAGTGATAATGGTGTTTTGCATATATAAAATATGGGTGGTTTGGTTGGTATTCTGATCAAATACTAGTAAATTATATTTTTGATTTTAGTTTAATTTGTTTTAATTATATAATTTTTTTTAAAAAAAAATAGTCTTAAATATCACAAAAATCCCAGGATCATCAACATAATTTCGAATCGAATAATTTTTCTAAGAATCTGATATAAATTGATTGGATACAAGTCATTTTATTTGATTCGTTTGTATCTCGATCTATTGGTTAATTTAATGGTCCAAACAATTTTTTAGGTTAAAATAAAGAAATCCAAGAAAGGTCCATATTATATACTGGCCTAATAACATATTTTGAGATTGAACGGAGAAGACATGACTTGAACCCACAGCTTCTTGAATGTAGGTACGAGAGCTTAAGAGTTAAGCTGTAAATTTTAGTTAATATAAACTCACTCATGCATTATTATTTGATATATTTCTTGTCATTACTTAACTATTTGTTTCCTCTCATCTTATCTCTTCTGCTAACCGAAAAAAGATTGTGAATGCAATAATTAGGCACAAAATATTACATATTCTTGACCACCAACGACCAAAAGCTAATTAGGTTTTCATAAAACAACAACAATATATATGCAGTAAAAGCTAACAAAATGCACGTTAAAATCTGTTTGTTAATTATTAGTATCATCATAACCTCGTAATTATAACTTATAAATAACTGTAAATTATCAATTTTCATATTGACTCTTGCATGTACATGCACAAATTAAAAAAACTCCCAAGCCATTTGTTGTGTAGTCAAAGCTGGCTGAAGCACAAAGCAAACTAGGCTGTTGGTTAGGGCCTCGAAATTTCTGCAAAATTGAAGGCAACATTTTTATTTTTATTTTCAATTTTTACTTATAGATAATATTAAATTAAAAGACCTCCTGATATAAACCCATAAAAATATAAATATCTTCTAAAGTTAAAGATACAGATTCCTTTTAAATATATATTAATATCTTTTATATAACAACTTATTATACATATCTTTTTGGTTCTCTTAGAAAAAAATTATTATTTATTTAGAATTTAATTGTTTTCTAATTCCAAAACAACTATTTATATTTTTTTTTAATGAAAAACTCTTTATTTAGAATTTAATTATTTTCTGGTTAAAAAAAAACCTCTTAATACTTTTTTACTTTAAACTGAATAGCATGATAACAAAGAAAAAAATTATTCATTTAATGATCATAATATTAATTATTTAGAGCATCTCTAATGGTAATGTAGCTTGCATTTGAAAAAAATGGTAATATATTAACATTGTCAAGCTAATTGCTTCATAAGTGACATGTAACTAAACGTGATAGACATTCAAATAAAAAAGTGGTTTTCAATGCTTCACTTGTAAAATATATGTTTTTAATGACGTGTCAATTTATTATTGGTTTCTTTAAATATACTTTAGAATTGTTAAATAAAATAAGGTAAAAGATAAGAATGGTTGCTGACTGGGCCAACAAGACGGCAGTCCAACAGATCGTCTGAAATCAGAGAGTCATGTTGACAGTTTCTAAAAAAAAAGTTGTCGCCTTAGCTTAAAGTTGTACTAGAGAAGTTGCATTGTAGATGAATTTTTTAACAAAATGGATGTCCATCCTACGTGGCATCTAATTTTTTCACAACCCACATTAGCATTGGAGATGCTCTTAAAACACATGCTTATGAACGTTGTTAAAATTTTTGTCTTACATATATTTTATTCATTTATTTTATTTTCTACTAATTTTGTATTCACTATCTATAACTCTGTTTTTTCCCTAACTTAGCTCCAAGTTGTTTCAAAAACTTTCTTCAAAATCAAATCTTAATATTTTGAGTTCTTTGAAGACAACTTGTTTAGGATGATCATTCTTCCACTTTGATATTTTCCGGGTTCTATAACTAATATTTTTGTACCACATAAAGGAAGAAAAAAAAATCTTTAGTAATTTTTTTACTGAAAAAAATGATTTTATAATAAATATAAAATAAGGCTTAATTCAAAATTTTCGCCGATGCCTCCAATAGTGTTGACCCAGCACTGTGTGTAGTGTGCTTAATGTCCAACCCTACGCCAAAACAGCACCAATCATCGAAACCGAAAATGCAAATATAATATTATATATATATATATATATGAAGGACAACCATGATCCTTAATTTAATCTACAGTTCCTATGATCAATAGATTCCGTTACATTTTTGGATGAATTGTTTACATTAGCTATGCTTAGAGAGTCTAGATGAAAAGGTCGCCACCTGAAACCCTAGCTAGCTAGAACCAATATCACATTATTAATTTTGACAGTATATGAATCATGCATTTATTAACGACAGGAAATTCCATACATAACCACAAAAGGAAGAAGAAAAAAAAGGATGGATGGATGTTTGAACTTTGCAGATCCATATATATACAACACATTATGGAAGGTTGGTCCTGAATTTGAGGAAAATTGTGACCTAATTAAGAATATCTACAAATTAACATACATACATACATAATAATTAGATACATGTGTGTATATATATACCCGCTTATTATTATCAGTTCGTCCTGACATAAAATATATCAGGACGAAGAATGTAGATCATAGATTATGGATAAGTTTTATTGAGTGCATACACTTTGAAACAAAGTATGTAAATTTAATAGTCATCATTCTTCGTCCTGATGTAAAAACGAAATAGAAAAATTATATATATTTATATATATATATATATATATATTCCATACAGCTACAAACTTAAAGAGAAGAAAAGTGGTCATAAATATGGAAGGTTGGTCCTGAATTTGAGGTTGATGCCGGTTCTCAGCATACCCAAAAATAATAATTACGCAAAAACATGAAAGATCAATTCCAATTTTGCTGCTTTAATTTGACACTAGACACAATTTTCTAAATAGGCAAGAAAAGCTAGTTTACAGAAACTCATAATTGGTATGTACAAATGGAAGAACTGTCCAATATAAAAAAACACCTAAAACCATGCATGATCATCAATAATATTCAATGGCATTAACTTCGATGCCGGCGTTCAATTCTTATAGTTATCTATTTGGAGCAGCTACATACTTTATGATTTTTATAGGTGGTGAAACTATAACAATTGCACAAACAAGATTTGCCTTCTTTTTTTTGTCACAAATATCCAACAGTTTCTTAATTATTAATTAAGTTCGTTTTCTCTATATATAAATGGTTACAGTTTAAATTTAAGAAAAATATATATATGAAAGAAGAAAGAAGGAAGAAACTAAGGAAACTCAAAACCTTTGACATTTATAGATTTCATAATTGTCAGGACTAGTGCTTCAACGAAATTTTCATTTATTATGAGATTTTGGCATAAATAAATTGCAGATATTCCATCAATATAAACACATATAAGTTAGTATTTTATTCTTGTAATCTCACAATTTTATAAATGTAATTAGCAGGAGGAAGTGATGAGTTAGAGAACTGTACGGACTATATATGCATAGCATAGCTCATATATGAATTGATACAAATTATATAGAAAATAATGGCGATTATAATTAATATTCAACCTTCACTATAAGCAAAAGAGTGAAAATGGATAACTATGTGTACGATTATAAACATAAATAAAGATAAAGAGCTAGTGAAGAAAATTAGCTAGACAATTAATTACCAGCTTGGTTTTTTAATATATTTCTGTTTGCCCTAATTTTTTCCCTTATTTTTTTAAAGAATTAAGAAAATAAAATTGTGAGCAAATTTCTATAGTTTTGCCCCAAAAAAGGAGTTGAAGGTATGAAAACAAATGACAACATGAAAACAGGAAGTGTTTGTTTATAATTTAATTCTACTATCAACTTGTTTAGATTATCAACTCAAAATCATCAATGACTTAATAGGAATCTCGAGACAAATCTACAGACAATCAGTTGTTGAATACATTATTTTAAGAGAAAATCACATATCTCTGGTTTCTCTAATAAATTAACTTATCACTAACTCATGAGTTTTAATTAACATGAGTGGTTTTGGAAGGAGCATGATGAAATGAACTAAAATGGAAAGAAAGTCTGATAATTCTTTTATTTTAACTTGTTTTCCAAATCTGACCATGAAAAAACCCATAGAAGCACCCATGATTAATGCAAATCCTAACACTGATAGAAACATAATTTTCTTATTATATATAAACACAAAGATACATACATAGGTAGAACTAGCATCACTAGTCAAGCATATCCATGCTCAAATTTTACATGAAAATATATCAAACATCATATTTAAACTAGAAGGAAATCGATCGATCCTTAATTGAGTGATCAATATATAAGGACTACTGAATCCCTTATTTTACATGTTATTGAACAAATCCCACAAACAGCTATATATATATAGTACTTATAAATCCCATATAAGAGCCAGAAAAGCAGCTATAGAGAAGAAATTAAAGCATGATATCACTTATCTCCAAACAAGTATCCAAGTGAGGAATCTCCCCCAGGAACCGATTTGACTTTTGTCGATGGACGATCCTGATTAGAAAAATAAATTATTTACTAGTTTGGTAAGAGAAGAACAGTGAAAATTATATATATAATTATAAGGTTTCCATCTTCCATGGAGTACTTTTTTAGGACAACTAGCTACTCACAGTTAAAAAATTCCCCGAGTTTTGGCCTTGAGCTCTGTGATAGTTGTTGGAGGCATTTTGTTTCTTTGATGAAGATTGATCGTTATTGTCCGGAGGTGTAGTCTCATCTACTGTGTCAATGCCATATGGTGGTGTTGTAACTGTCCGGGAGGGCGGAGGTGCAGTTGGTTGCTCCTCGGAGCTGAAAAGGTAGCCTAACGAGCTCTGCCCGCCGCCATAGCTTCCACCTCTACTCATGATCTTTTAGATCTGTTTGCTGATCCAATAATTACAATATCAAAGAAGAGGAAAGGTAAGAACCCTAATATATATTGTGCTTTTATGTATGTATGCTCATGTATGTAGATATATTGATATTCATGCATGATGTGTATGCATTCTTGATCATGTAATGTAATGCATCATGCCTATATATAGTTGGTCATGGTCATTGTATGCATGAACAGTAACACCTAACATTAATCCATGCTAAAAGGGCATCCTATGAAGTTTTTCGTGAGATAAATATGATAGTACCGTCTTGAATTGATGTTTTACTGTAAAGATAAATGTTTAATGTGTCACGTACGTAATTTGATTTTCAAATGATTTGACCATGTTTATGGAACAAAGTAAAAGAAAACAGAAAGTTATTACCCATGAAGCATAGTTATTAACCATCAGATTTTAATGTATGTGTCTTAAAAACATTATGTATTGATACATTAAGAAAATATGAATACAAATTTTCCATTTAATTTTTGAATTCTCATCAACATGTGCCTAGAGACAAATTAAAAAAACTCTTAAAATGTACTTTTTAGTTTGACCTAAAGTTCACTTAAAAAAATATCTAATTACAGATTGGTACAAGTGAAACTCAAAGACAATCTTTTAATAATTAGGTGATGGCCGGTTTTGTGGTGCCATGCATATAAAGGCAAAGGGAATGAGTTCAATAATGTATAAGTTATATTTTGTTTCAACCTCCAATTAAACATACAACATTATAGAGTTGTTTATAAAATTGTATGAGTAATTATCCACTGAAAGTTGTTTATAATACAAACACATATTTACTATAAAAAACTTCCAACAGCTATATATATATTAATTCGCAATTTTAGGACAAGATTATATTATCAGATTGACTATGTAACTTTAAAAAGTGGGTTTTGTATAACATTATAGAGTGATTTGCATACGTTTCTAAAAGTGACCATATAATTCTATAGCATTATAGAGTCGATACTGTTGAAAAAACGTGTGTGAATCCGTTTTGTTTAATAACATCTTGATAAGAATTATTTTTAAAAAAATATAAGGATTATTGAAATTATATTGAATTGGTTTGCATTGTTGAAAAATCAACTGCTTCACATTTACATATATGTACACAGTATAAGCAATTTTTTGTTATAATAAAAATATACATTTATATGTATAAGAAAACAGTAACTACATGCAAAGAGATCAGAGCTAGAGAGCCACATTGACTCTTCAACTGTCGAACATTGACAGTGACGCAAAATATATATAAGTTGGTGAAATATCAAAATCAAGTAGGCTTAATCAGCAATTTAAAGCAATATTAACCATAAATTAATAATAATTAGTGATTTAGTGGTACAGTGATACTGGATTTTGTACTGTTGAGTGTTGAGTAAGTAGTACAATTAACTAATAATCATGTTTAACTTAGATTCCAGCGCACAGATATAATTACTTCATACGTGGTTAACACTGGACCCATTTTGATGGATCGACTTGACAGAATTAAGTGATCATGCATCTTACTGTCCAATCAAGCAAGTGACCAATCGATATGCAAACTCTTTTAAAGCTAATTATAACTCACTAGAAAAGGTATTAAGTGTGGAACCCTTGTTTTTTTAAGTGTGGAACCCTAACCCTGTCAAATTATTGACACCAAATTTTTTATCGTTAGCAAAAGAGGATCCTGGTTGCGTTATATAAAATATATATATATATATATATATATATATATATATCTTGTGAGCTTCTTATAGATTCAATTCATGAACAATATCTAAAATTAACCAAGCTAGGGTTTTCGAAATCGTCTTAAGAACTTAATCTTGAACACTGGTATTTGGTGACGAGCTCCTTATGGTGTAGACCCATTTTAATTAGCTTCCAAAACAAAATTGTGAGAATATCTACATTGATGAGTCAAGATGTTTCACAAAGAGATCAAAAGGGTTTCTAATTTAATTTTATTTGCAAGTTGAAACTATGAAATCTCACGACAGGCTTATGTGGCCTGGGTCCTAAACCACAGTATTTTAATTAATTAATTAAGAGCTAAAGATGTGTTAATTGGTGTAAAATCATGAAGATAACGGGTGACTTTCAACAGCCAACAAAAAAAACAATATAAAGCAAAATTTAACTAAAGTTTAATAGGGTCGGCCGGCCTAGCTAATGTTGCAAATGGACCCATGAAAATCAATTTCATTATTTCAATAGACAAAAAATAAAGTTGACAGGAATGGACTTACCTTGTTCGATTCATATAGATTTAGCTAGTTCGGTAGGAAGGGAGCTTGTAGGCCAAACAAATTCTTTCCACGTACATACTTTTTTTATAAAAAAAATAATGTTGATCGAGGTCTATCGAGATTAAACACTACAAACGCAGTTCCCTAATTTCATAATCGAGATTGAAGAAATCAGCTTTTAACACCGGGAGAGATCTCCCCACACTTATTATAATTTTATGGGAAATAGACAACATATACAATCTATAAAGGTTTGAATCTAGATAGACTGATGGATGTTGTGAAGTCTCCTTCTGCTACCACCGAAGCATTAAGCTTTGACTTCCACAAACATATATATACTAACGGTTGATGTTGGAAGTACCTTTTTCACAGCTTTATAGTAGATAAGATATATATGGTAATTAAACAAATATATGATCCTTAAAAAAGTGTTTTTACTCAATTTTAGCATCTTAAGATTGTCTATGACATGTTTCACCAAAAGTGGGGTATTGAGTTAATTATATCATCAAAATTCACATTATATATATATAAAAAAAAAAATGAGGAATCTTTTATATCAGGTCCAGGAAAGTTGACATAGATTGACTGACCTAGCTAGCTATATGAGATGGTCGAGGCCTAGCTAATCAGTTATTTAGAGCCCATATGTTTGAAACTTTTGCAGTATTGATTGAAGCAGCTAATGATGTATATTGCCCTCAAAATGACATGTAAATGTCAATTTATTTTTTATTTTTTATTTTATTTTTTTTTCGGCCCAACGAGGATTAGACTCAACTATAAGCACATATTTTCAAAAATCTGTTCTAATGAAAGGAGAGGTCTACTCTCACTTAAATGGGGAGAGAGC
Organism: Acer negundo; assembly: GCA_035582765.1. NCBI lineage: Eukaryota > Viridiplantae > Streptophyta > Magnoliopsida > Sapindales > Sapindaceae > Acer > Acer negundo. Next base: position 30,824,672 of record CM069238.1, read on the forward strand.
ACCCTCACTTGGGGTTAAACCAAGGAGGGACAGAATTGCATATATATATATATATATATATATATATAATATGTGCATGTTATGGGTATTGAACCCGGGTGGTAGAGGGTTTCAAAGGAAGGTCCAACCACGTTAGCAAGAGATCCAATCTCATGTAAATGTCAACTTGCTAGTGTATCTTTCATGACATTGAAAAAGCTGACAAGTGGGTCTGAATTCTGATATCTGAACTTTGATTTGCCCATGACCAGTGCACTTTGTTGTAAAATATGTTTTACTCTGAAACTTTCGATTGATCATATGATTTAATTATTGGCTAATGAAATTTCTGCTGTTTATATAATTAAACATAATCTTCTCACCGTCTTCTCATCTAAAATTTATCTTTCCGGGCTGAAAACGATCGTGATATTGGAAACCCTAGAGTAGAAAACCACATAAATATAGATTTGTGTAATTAATACATCATATATGGGAAAAACGAATAACTATCTAGCTTAAAAGAAAAAGAAAAAAAAAATGATGATCATTTTGGTCACATTGATGATAAAGACCTAGTAGTACTTTATAGTTTATTCACATCATAACTTTTGATTAAGAGAGATAGAGAGAGTTTTGATCAAAGAGCATGGTTTCTGATCGATTGATTTTGTATATCGATAACAAGTATATAAGGAAAGGGGTATGATATCATATGGTGACCAATCATCAACCGACAAATACTAATTATCTGATCTCAGATAAGTTTGATCAGCATATGAGTGGACTGACCGATATTCAACAACAAAATGACTAGCTAGCTAGCTTGTAATATTTAACTTGCTCCCACACTCGTACAATAAAGGGTCTTTGGTTTTTGGTGCGGCATTATCATTTTTATGGTGGATTAATTTTCACCAACGTACTGATTATAAAAAGCAGTGGAGAAACAGAAAATTAACATTATTCTTGGAATATGTCTTCAAATAAGCTCCATAGTTGATTTCATTCGTACGTTTTGGCCTTTTTCTTTCTCTCTTCTTATTTAGGTTCAAATGTCCGTGTTTTTTTCTATTACGATATAATTATCAAACACATTATCCTGATCGTTTGTTATCATGTCACATCCTGATAATAGAAAAACCAACTAAAAATAAAAAATAAAAGATCAAAATTAAGAAAACATCAAAATGAAATTATAGAAAACTTTTGGCCAAGTTAAAGGGACAGCAAAAAATAGATTCCCGGAAATAACTCCCGGCCACTTGAAAAGAAAGTATTGGAATATAAGGATAAGGAAGAAAATAAAGCCAATAATAGAGGTATTGATTAGGTCTATACGTGTAGGTAGTTGAAAGGAATTATAGGGAGAGGGTTAAAGTTCAGTGTAACGGATCTAAGATACATCTTCAGTTACAATCATAACATGTGGCACATTTACCATATAACGTGATCGCTACGGAAGATGCACCATATATTCATTGCAGCCAAGTTTTTTTTTTCTTTTTCCCAAAAAAAGAAAGTTGATGAGAGGGATCACACTCGAGGAGAGCAAAGACATCTTTGAAGACCACTACATGTAGCCTCTTTGTTGGACATCTTTCCAGTTTTGCTTGTAAAGGTTTTTAATTATAATTAGCTTATTAAAGATGCATCCAACAGTTTTTTTTTTTTTTTTTTTTTTTGTGGTCTGTCAATCGAGCCACGAGCTTGCAATATCAAATGATCGATATCTCAGAGAATCCACTTCCATGGAAAATCTTTATTGATCAGCAATAAAGAATTAGAAATTTTAATTTAGTTAAAACAATATTTTAATATGTATGTCAAACGAGAGTGTTATTGGTACACCTACTCCAAAAGTTTTATATTATAAATCAAAATCAAGAAGTTTATTTGTGTCCTTTTTAATTTATTAAACAAAATTTACATGTAAGGAAAAGTTCAACTGAGTTCAAAGCACAGATCAGGAAAAAAAAATAATGTGAATAAATAATTATCAACAATTAAAATTGTCAAAAAAGGGGAAAATCTATAAACTTTAGTTCCTGAGAAAGAAAGATCGTAGATCTAGAGGAGTTAGAAACAATAAAAGCAAAATGAGTTATCTGATGAGCTCCCAGAGCTAGATCGCTGCTAAAATTGACGTTTGGCAGCCGAGAAAATAAAGTCAAGTCAAAAACTCTAATAATTCTACTCAAACTTGCTCCGTTTTAGCTTAAAAAAATGCAGCAAAACAAATGTTTGGCTTGAACGGGAAAGAGATCGAGAGAGATGTAGATTTAGAGAGAGATAGAGAGAGATGGATTTTGATCGAGAAAGAGATGGAAGATGAAGAAGATTAAGTGTTTTTTTTTTTTTTTTTTTTTTCCGGCATTGGATCTCCACCTAATAAAAAAATTTCTTTAAACTTAATTTCTTATCGTTAAAGTTTTTAATTTTTTTGATTTGGTGGAGATCCATCTCCACTATCCATTCAAATAATAATAATTATTTTTTTTTGTTAATTTTGTTCATTTTTATTAAGCTGATTGGCACTAATACCCTCTAAACTCTTCAAAAATTTACACCTTGCCCTCTATATTTTTTTTTTGGGCATTAAACCCTCTGAACTATCATAAATTTGCAATGACTAACAAAAACCTAACTGAACTCAGATTCCGTCTAGGGAACATTGCACTCTATTACCCTTATTATATGTATAATTGAATTAAAACGAAAGAATATAATAAAAACACCCACATACTCTTCTGACCAGTTGATTTGGTTTGTAATCCAATAAAAATTTGATATGTGTCATCAAATTTTAAATTAAAATAATTAAAATAATGGTTACCAATAATATAATTCTGATTTTTTTTATGAAAAAAATAAAATCTTCACAAAATAATAATAATAATACAAATTAAACCAACAAAATAAAAAATAATAACATCATCAATCTTTACAATCCCAGATTCATAAAAAATTTAAGCGATTTCCCTTCTCTTTCCTTCAATTTATCAACAAACAAACAAAACAAAAGAAGAACATTGATGGATCTTCAGATCTTCATCAATGGAGAAACACAGGTGGAACTGCATCAAAATCTTCACCACCAAACTGCCAAACACAATCGCACAACACCACCACCCAAACACGAAATCGCACTAGTCAAACCACCACCAAAATCCAAACACGAAATTGACAAAATCGCACCACCACCAAACCCGAAATCGCACCAATCAAGCACCACCAAACCCAAACACGAAATCACATGAAATAGGAGAGAAAAAAGGCAGAGAGAAGATGGACCGAGATCGAAAATCTAGGAGATTGATGGTGATGGATTCGTGGAGAGAGAGAGAGAGAGAGAGAGAGCGATGAAGGAGATCGAGTGATGAAGGAGATCGAGCGGCAGTTGGAACCAAATTCGTAGTGACGACGCGGCTGCGGCTGAAGGAGATCAAGCGCGAAGCGAAGAGAAGACTCAGCGGCAGAAAATGACGATGAAGATGCGGCGGTGGAAGATGCTGATGAAGACGCGGCTTTTGAATGGTGGTGGTGGCGGCGGCGACTAGGGTTTGGGTGTTGGTGTTGGTGTTGGTGTTGGTGGAAGATGATGATGACGACTTGAGTGTGGTGGTGGTTGACTGGTGATGATGACTGATAATGATGATGAGTGTGGTGGATATGGTTTTTGTTTTGTTTTGTTGTTGATAATAATTTGTATTATTATTATTATTATTATTTTAATTGAAATCAATCTATTTAAAAATTGTTTTTTTTTTTAATTTATTTTGTTTTTAGAGTTGATTGAAGAAGATGAGATTTGTGGATTTTATTTTTGTGATTTCCTTTTGGAATTTATTGAAGAAGAAGGAAGAAGATATGAATTATTGAATGAGATTTGTGGATTTTTTTTTTTTAATTGATTTGTAATTTTTTTGTTGGAATTATTGAATTATTGAAAAAGATATGATATGATCTCCACCGTCCATGGTGATTGATGGACGGTAGAGACCAATCTTTCTTTTTTCAAAAAAAAATATTTATTGAAATAAATTAAAATATTTAATTATTTCTTTAAAAAAATATTTATTTTTCTTTTTAAAAAAAGTATTAAGGCAAACCTTAGGGGAGGTTGGTGTAATTAGTTCTTGTCACGTGAGGCACACGTGACTTGAAAACAGACAGAATGTGGCTTCCATTGCCATTCCGTCAGCTTTTGCAAATTTTCGAGAGTTTAGGGGGTTTAGTGCCGAAAAAAAAAAGTTTTGGAGGCAATGTGTAAATTTTTGAAGAGTTCAGAGGGCATCTGTGCCGATTAGCCTTTTTATTATTTAAATTTAATTATTTTCTATTTATTTGTGTGTTGACACAAGGCATATCATTGTTGAAAGACAAAAATACCTTTAAAACCGTTAAATTTGACTAACGGCGGACTGACAGAATGACCAAAATGAGTGGTTTTGAAAATTTTATGGACCAATCCAGTGAAAAATGGATAAATGAGTAAAAATAGATATTTCTAAAAAACATAGGGACTAAATCAATAATATCCCTTTAAAAAAAAAAAGTCAAAACTGCTAACAAACAAGATAATATTGTCAGATTCTCATTCTCATATAAAAGTATGATCTATACCAAACGACCCCTAAGGTTTCGACAGACTATTGACTTAATCGATGTTAGATTTATTTATAAATAAATAAAACATTTTGTCTTAAGAGTACTGCTTAACTTCCCATTTTTTTTTTCCAAAAAACTTACTAAATTATGTTGCGTGGTGAGTCGTCAACATCACATCCCTCACCATATAAACTCATGATTTACAAGATGTTAACGACTCACCATACCGCATAATTTGGGAAGTTTTTTGGAAAAAAAAATATTGGAAAGCCTAGTATTACTCTTTTCTTAACAAACTATGTGATAGTTTATTAACTTAAAATAATTCATTTATAAATAGAAGGAAAGTATAATGGTTGTAAATCTCTATTTTATTTTTATTTTTATTTTGGTAAATGTGGGAAAGGGAATTTATTGTAAGAAAAAGAAAAAGAAAAATGACACATAATCAAAGAGGACATAATGAGCCCTGTTTAAAGTTCTAATTCGGAATATTTGTTGAGGTGTGTGTATGAGTATGAACAATAAGGAATGTTCTATAAATAGGGACATTACAATTATTTCACGGTATATAATTATTAAAATAACAAAAAAAAAAAAAAAAAAGTGAGTATTTTTAAAGTCCTTTGACTTTTAGAATCGGTGATCTATAAGAAATATTCAAATCTCCTCTCAAACATATAATTAAATTTGAGTTATCTACATTAAATAGGAGGCTTGTGAATATATATTTTTTATTCATAATTTATAATATTTTTATTATTAAATATTAAAAATAAAAAAGGCATTTTTGTCCTTTTCATTGTCAACCTTGACATCAAGAGATGTCATCATGTAATATGAGATTATGAAAAGGGTGTGAGTTTGTAATAAATTATTACTGTCGTATATATGTAATATTAACATTATTGAGGGACATCAAAGTATTTTGCCCTCTCAATTATTTTAGGCACATATTAACAACTTAACCAGTTGGGCCCTTGACAGCATAAAACAGAAGACAATTACTCTTTTCTGCTCAAACCTTGCCACAATTGGTATGGTTCCACACTTGGGCCTCCTCATATTAAGGGTCCCCAAAAAAAGGCTGAAAAGGTCCGTATTATTAGAGCCCCACAATAGGTATGGTTCCACATTATCTTGACACCCGTCAGTAATTGTGAAGACAACTTTCCCTCTCAAACTATATATATATATATATACACACACGGTTCTTTTCTCCTCGGTGTGTCCTGATATAACTCCATCAGTGAGTTGAATGTGGGTCATAGATTATAGAGAAGTTTTGACAAGTGCATATACTTTGAGTCAAAGCATGTAAATCTAATGGTCCATATCCAACCCACTGATGGAGTTATATCAGGACGCACTGACTTGAAAATTTTCATATATATATATATATATATTTATTTGAAGTAAAATGTAATTACATAAATCGGAGGGTTTTTTGAGAAGGGGGAGAACTCGAACCTGTAACCTCATGGTGCATGTATAAGGCTTTTACCACCAAACAACCTCATCTATTCCTCTCTCAAACTATATAAAATCGATATGATTGCAGATTTGAACTATACTAAAAGAATCAATAACTTTGAAAAAAAAAAAAAAAAAAGAGTAATGCTAGACATTCTACCTTTATATCTTAGTTTGATCACAATCAATAATGTGTCAATTGGTAAATTGATACATATTAATAATGATTTAATTCACTTGTCACATGTCATATGAATCCAATAGCCAGTGTAACTTGATGCATCGATCAATCAATCAACGTTTTTAATATCTAGCTCTTTCTTTATATATTTAGGCATGTAAAACATTAGAAGAACTGGCAAGTTCGGATCAAGTTTTTTCACACATGGAAAATTATAGATTTTACAAAATTTTGAATGTGAAACCTGTTATACGGTGAGCGAGCAAAGAGAGGAATTGATGGAGAACCTATGGTCTTTCATGTAAAATACTCAACATGGGCAAAAGGTCATAGCTATCCTATACATTTTGTTGTGGATCTTAAAGGGCTCATTTTGGCCATTTTTGTGGGCTTGGCTGCAAGTGGTCCATGTAGATTTGAAAGCCCATTACTAAAATGCATCATATGCTGGAAATTGTGCACCAATTTGTTTGGCAATCTCAGCAACACGTCCTAATCAGATTATTATTATTATTATTATTATTATGGACTAATTGACCTAATTCCCATCGGTTATTAAGTTGTTATATGCAAAATTTTTAAATTAATAAGATCTATGGGCGTGTTTATTGAACGGAAATAAAAATGATAAGCAATCAAGTTTTATGGAAAGAGAACAAGGGAAAGAGCGAACTATAAAAGCATAAGATCCGTAGAAACTGAAAACGGGTTCTAATATGCAATAATTGTAGACATTTTTCCATTTTATCATTTTTGTTGCTTATTTATATTTATATTAAACTTATGTTTTTAGACCAATTTATATTCAATACATCCGAGTTTAGGTGTTTTCAACTAATTCGATTTGAAACTGAATTTGTCGAAACCAATAAAACGAGTCTTATATGCAAGTATTATAGCCAAATTTTCATTTGATCATTGTCGTTGCTTATACTTCCATTAAACGTGTGTTCTTAATCCAAATTATACTCATTTTTTTAGCTTAACTTTGAGAACCTATGTTTCGACGGTTTCGACGGATTCGGTTTGAAACCGAATCCATCAAAACTTCCAAAACGAATTCTTATATGCAACAATTGTAACCATTTTTTATTTGATCCTTTTTTTCCTTGTATTTATATTGAACTTATGTTCTTAGTCCAATTTATACTCGTATTTTGTAACTTAACTATGAGAACCCTGTTTTGGCTGTTTCAATGGTTTCAGTTATAAACCAAATCCATTGTACAACCAAAACTGGTTCTCATATACATCTATTTATCCTTTTTTTTATTTGATCATTTTCTTTGGCTCATATTTTATGTTAACCTTGTGTTCATAATCCATTATATACTCATTAAACCCGATCTATCCATTTTCGACAGTTTCATATTGTACCTGAATACATCAAACCCACAAAACGGGTCAATTATGCAAGTATTGTAGGCGTCATATTTTCATTTGATTGTTTTTGTTGCTTATATTTATATTAAATTCGTGTTCTTAATCTAAATTATACTCATTTTTTTTTAGCTTAACTATGAAAGCCTAAATTCCGACAGTTGACAAATTCGGTTTCAAACTGAATTCGTCGAGACCACTACAATGAGTTCTTATATGCAATGATTGTAGTCATTTTTCATTTGATCACTTGTTTTTCTTATATTTGCATTAAACTTACATCTTTAGTCCAGTTTATACTCATATTTTGTAGCTTAACAATGAGAACCCGAATTTTGGTGGTTTTATGCTTTCGGTTTGAAACCGAATCCGTCGAAACCACCAAGATGGGTTCTTATATGCAAACATTTTAGCCTTTATTTTCATTTAATCAATTTGTTTTCCTTATATTTACATAAAACTTGTGTTTTAATCCAATTAATACTCTTAAACCCGAATTTTGGCATTTTTTATGGTTTCAGTTGAATGTTTTTGTTGCTTATATTTCCATTAAACTCGTGTTCTTAGTCAGAATTACACTCATTTTTTAGCTAAACTATGAGAATTCGATTTCAATGGTTTTGACGAATTCAGTTTAAAACCGAAACAACCATAACAGGTTCTTATATGTCACGATTGTAGCAATTTATCATTTGATCTTTTTTTTTTCCTTATTTTTAAATTAAATTTACATTCTTAGTTCAATTTATACTCATATTTTGAAATTTAACTATAAGAATCCGAGTAATTTTGACGGTTTCGGTTTTAAATCGAATACGTCGAAACCACCAAATAATTCTCCAAGTAATTTGATTTCCACAATAATCAGAAATCAAGTACTATTTTCCTCCCCTAATAATTCTCGATCTGTAATTAGTTCCTCTAGTTGCATGGACCAGATCATCCTCACATTTTCCTCATATTTTTAAAGCATGTGATTGGCTGTTAATAAAGTGGCAATCATATCTTAACTATTCATTCATTGCAATGCTTATGTATCATAAGATTAAGTGAGGTGAGGAGAGGAGAGGATCCTTTCCCTAGTTACATACCTAAGTTTAGTCCAAACCAGTTTTGTTTTCTTTATTAATTTAATGCGACCTGACATGAATTATTTTTGAGTAATTTTTACTTTCGATTCCTAAAAAAAATAATGTTAATTTCAAGTTTCAATGTTAATTTTTTTAATTAACTTTTTCTTTTTTTTTTTTCTTTTTTTTTGACATTATCTATCCATCTATTTAGATAAGGTATTTTTCTGAAGCTCTTTGTCATTGGTAAGATTCGAACTACTGACTCAGGAGTCATTTGCCCAAACACAACCCGGATTACTACTACTCCCACAAATAGAGAAAGGACACCCACACTAAGGGTGAGACAATGAATATAGTGAGAAAACCAAAACTAACCATTGGAAATATTAAACTTTTGTTAGTAACCACTTTTGAAATTTTAATTGTTAATAACCACTTTTTTTAAAAAAATTCAGTGTATGTCCGTAAATTACAAGAGTACCCCTGAAATTAGTTTTTTTTAAAAAAAAAACCTTAAACTTGAAATCAGGACTAAAAACTTAAATGTTGAAACTTAAAATCATGACTAAAATGAAATGTAAAACTTGAAATCATAACTAAAATGAAATATGTGAAACTTGAAACCATGTAGAATTTCCCTTCCTCCCCTTCTTCCCCAAATCCCTAAATCCCCAAATTAGGTTATGTGTTTTTAGGTTTTTTCTTTTTTTTTTTTTGCAGATCACAGTCGGCGAAGGGGAAGCACGGCTGCCGGACGTCGTCTCCAGTTGTCGGACGTCGTCGTCAAGCTCCACGAACCAGCGCGCGCCATGCTTGACGAACCACGGCGTTGCTGGTTCGTGGAGCTTGGCGACGGGATCCAGCGCAGCCCAGACACTCTGCAATGATGGCGCGACGACTTCCAGCGTGTTTGACGGCGTTGGCGCGATGACTTCGAGGGAAAAGAGAGAGAGAGAGAGAGAGAGAGAGAGAGAGAGAGAGAGAGAGAGAGAGAGAGAGAGAGAGGTCGGGGAGAGAGACCAGAGGAGAGAGAAAAGAAAGAGATGAAAAGAGAGAAATGGGGTTTGGGGATAGTTTTTATATGAGGGATTTTCAGTACTTTCTCAAAAAAATGGTTATTAATAATTAAAATTTCGTTTGTGGTTAAAAACGAATTTCCTATAATATATGTGGTCATTTTTAACAATTTCCTTATGAATATATGTATATATACTTGTATGTCATGAGCTTTGAACTATAATAGTGGAGTCTCCCTTTGAAGAATCACACTACATTAGTAAGAGGTCATCGGCTATAGACGATTAATAATTCGACAATTAATAATCTTGAAGTTTGCCCAAGTTCGAAATCATGGTTAATGTTTGTGTGTGTTTACTAATACTAACTATCAATAAAAAAATAAATAAAATAAAAAAGTTGTTATCGACAAATACAATCATGATATTTGCCCAAGCTCGAAATCTCAAAATGGAGGTACCATTTCCCTCTCCATTTCCGTTTCCATGTTCATGTTATCGACAAATACAATGTGAAAGCACATTGTTGGTACATGAACCTTTCGTGTGATCATCTCAAAGTTTTAAATGTGAAAGCACTTTGTTGGCACATGTTGGCACATGAACCTTTCGTGTGATCATCTCAAAATTTATAGGAATCATAAAATTTACAACTCCAGCTGTTGAATTCGTGCGGCTACCAAAAACGGTAAGTATGAGTAAAAAAAAAAGTAAGTACCAATATTCGCACCACATTCAATTTAATAATACTTCTGATTCGAGTTATCGTATTTTAAGTAATATATAATCTATTAAGTTATTAAAATATAATTGATGGCCTTTTACCTTGGTGGTTATAGTATGTATTTATAGATATTTATCCCATATTTGGTCATAAATCCTAAAAGTGAGGATAAACCTCTTTCTGGATGTAAGAGTTATAGCTTTTGTTAAGCATTTTTTTTTTCCTTTATTTTAATTAAATTATTTATATATAAAATATTAACTCTATTTAATCTATTTTAAAAATTGATTTAATATATTATATTATTTTTAATATTAATATATTATACTCTAACGTTTATTTTTTTAATATCAATTAAAAAATAAATGTTATTTTATTTTGAATTAATTTTAAATAATTTTATTTATTTATTTATTCAAATTTTTTTAACGAAATTTAATTAAAAATAAATTTATTTTTCTTTTCTTTGAATTGATTTAAAATGATTTTATTTAATAAATTAATTAAATATAATTTTATACCAACCTCTCACAAAATAGTGAAATACAATTATTTTTTTATCAAATCAGAGACAATATTATTTTAGTCTAGTCTTTGTAATAATTTAGTCTAACTTATTCAATCCAATACAATCCCATAAAAATAGTTAAATCTTATCCAATCTAATCATGCTTGCCAAAGGAGCCCTATAAATGAGTTGATAGGAGAACTTTTAGGTTAATCCGCCAAAAGTATTTTGACAATAAAGGGAGAAAAAACCCCATAACAAAAGAGAGTTTGTGAGGTTGAAAGATTGAGACCTAAAAGGAAAGAGAAGGCTTGTGGGATAGATGTAATCTCTTGTATTTATCATTCTTATTATCTAGTGAAATCGATGACCTTCGTGGGCGTAACCAATTTTGATGAACCATGTAAAATTGTTTGTGTTATGTTGTGGTTTGTTTCCTTTTGGTTGTTTGTGTTCCTTGTTATTGGTATTACTTTTTTGTGCTTTTAAGTCCATTCAAACAATATTTTGGAATGGGTTTGTGATAGTTTACATAATTGCTTACAAGGTGTTTGGCGAAATTACAAAGTGAACACGGGTAAGGGTGTTGTCACGTCCCAACATTTAGGATGAGTTATAATATTTCATGTTTTATTTAGGTTATGGATCTCATAGCAATTGTTAGAATGTATGAAAATCCAACATAGTGGATACTTTTTGAAAAGAATAAAGAAAACAAAGTAAAAAATGGGTGAATTCAATCTATAATTTGTTGGAATTTAAAATATTTTAAAAGTTGGTATGTATTCAATTTAAATTTGTAAATATTCTATAATAAAAAAATGGGTGTATTCAATTCATATTTATAAAGATTTAATTGAAATCTAGGTGTATTTAATTTAGATATTTAAAAATTCTAAATAAATATGGGTATATTCAATAAGTTATTGACTTTGTGGATTTTGGTTAAGGGATGAAATTTGATGAATTTTAAATTAAATTTGTAAACATAAAAGGCCTATAACAAATCTTTCCCAACCCTTTTAGATTTTGATGGATTTGAATGTATTGAAATTAGGGTAAGAAACTTTAAAAAAAAAAAAAATTAGCGTAAAATAAAAATCATACAATTGACCTTGATAATTATAATAAAAAAAATTCAATTTTTTTTTGTTATATTTGACAGCCCAAAGAAAGAAAAGCTAAGAAGAAGAAAAAGAAGGACACCATTTGGATAAAGCCAAGCCTTTCCAATCGTCTTGAAACACCAGGTCTCAGGCGAGGAAGCCTCAAAATACTGAATACCAATCTCCAAACCATGACCCACACGCGCCAAACCATCAGCCAACATATTACCCTCCCTGTAAACATGCTTCACCACATAACACCAGTTATATGCAATCAAATCCGAGCAACCACTCAAACAGGGGGTGGTTAACAGGAATATCCTTAGCAAGAAGATGAACAATGCATAGCGAATTCGTTTCCACAATAACCTTCCGAAAACCAGACCTCCAATCTCACACTATTGTATATATTTTTTTGAATGTGTCTAAAATATTATATGATGAATAATCAAATATTATTATTTTTAAGATAAATCATTAAAAAATTCATTTAATCCCATATAATTATGTTTAAAAGTCTAACAAAATCTATATAAAACCCACCATTTCAAACAAATCCATCAAACTCTAATGAACTCTAGATTAAATACACTCCATAAATTTCAAGATTATAAAAACTTTTACTAGAAATTCAATAAATTAATGTAATCTTACTATTAACTATTCATTCTTGAGAATATATAAATGGAAATATCAACATTCAATAAGAGGTTAGCAGTAAACAGTGGTGGACCCAAAAAAAATTACGGGATGGGGCACTTGCACCAAATAACAATTATATATAAAATAAAATAAAAAATTTAAGATCCTAATAAAATGAGTTATATATATAATAATAATAATAGTACAATAAAGTTTAGATAAAATAAAATAAATAAAATACTTATTCAAGATGAACTAAATAATATTATATTGAAAAAGAAATAAAAAAAATAACACAATATTAAAAATAAATAATAACAAGAAAAACAACTTAAACAATAGAAATTTATAATCTTTATTTTTTTAAAAATAAATTAAAATGGAATTTTATAATAAGAAATTTTATTTTTTATTTATAATGAATTTACTTTAAATTTTTACAAAAATAATTGATTAATAAATATAACTAGATATATTTTTGAATTTTTATTTTGTAATTGTTGGTAAATTATTGATTTATTAATTTTAAATAAATTAAAACTATAAATCAAGAAAAATACAGAAAATAAAATAAAATAAATTGTAATAATAAATGAACTATTTTAATACAATTGATAAATTTGAGATTTTAGGGATTAATACATTAAAAGAATACAAATAGTGGAACTTGAACTCCTACTATCACCGACCTCCATAAGAACAACACCAACTATACTAACAAATGTTACTATATTGCTAGTGTTATCTAATATAAATATATATTAAAAACAGTAGAATCAATGTTTTTTTTTTTTTAAGAAAATAAGATAAGGCACTGGCCTCGCCTAGCTTAAAGGTGGGTCCATCCCTGATAAAAAGGGGAGCGAGTCATATACATATTATAATTACATGTAAACGGTTTTCTTTATAATATTATTAGATTATTCGTTATGAGAAGATATATTTGGACCGCACATGTAATATTGCATTTGATTTCGAGTTCCAACAGAACTTATATTCCTCGATCCCTTAGACTCCAAGTCGGTCTGAAAACACAAGGGCACTGAGGTGAATACACTTGTCAACCAAGCTATGGACTCCATAAACCGCTGTTTCTTTGTTTGTTCAAAGGATATACACAACAAAACTATATACAACACACGCTTGACCTTGATTATGGGTTCAAGCAATTTATCAAATAATTACAAGCCTTTTCTATATATAAACACTCCCGAATTCAAAAACTTTAACAGCTCGGTTTTTGTATTTTGTGTTTTTGTCTGTCTGTCTTCTTTATTCTAGCTTTGATTTCTTCAAAGTGATCAAGCTTTTTCTTAACAATTTCAGAATCTATGGCGACTGCAACTTCATCGAGTCTCGTCGAGACGTACCATAACACTTTCTTCATTGGAAAACCCTCCTCGACAGCAATATACTCTCACTCACTTTCGACTCTGCAGCCAACCCAGAAGAGGAAAAAGAAGAGCTTGAGTGTATGCATGGTCATGGAGAAGAAAAGAGAAGACAATATCGAATTATTCGAGAAGCAACAAAACGTTGTCGAAACAGAGGATCGAGTCACGGCGGTTTCAAGAGCAGAACAGAGACTTGCGAGAAAAAGATCAGAGAGACAAACGTATCTCGTGGCCGCAATCATGTCAAGTCTGGGCATCTCTTCCATGGCTGTTTTATCTGTTTATTACAGGTTTTCATGGCAAATGGAGGTACCAAGTACTAAACTTTTTTTATTTTTATTTATTTATTTATTATTTATTTTATTGACTCGATTGATTGTTTGGTCGATTTGGGTTTTGATTGGTTTCCATTTTCAGGGTGGAGAGTTGCAACTTGTAGAAATGTTTGGCACATTTGCTCTCTCTGTTGGTGCTGCTGTGAGTTAATTCTTATCATAACTTCTGATTCAAACAACCAATAAGTAACTTTCTTGGTACGGGATTTCCCGTACGGAATACTCAATTGCCACTGACACCTATTGGATTACCATTAATAATAATCGAGGATTTTATACAGGAAATCCTGCAACTGAAAATTTTCAGACATCCAATCATGTGACCTGAAAATTCCTTCTTTTTTTTATTCGGTGTTTGAATCTGGTTTCTGAATTCTGGGTGTCCTTGAAATGCAGGTAGGGATGGAGTATTGGGCTCGTTGGGCTCACAGGGCTCTCTGGCACGCTTCGTTGTGGCACATGCACGAGGTCGGTAACCTATCAATTCAATTCAATCTCAAACCGATTTACATGTAAAATTCTGATCCCGAAAAGTGTTTTTGCAGTCTCATCATCGACCAAGGGATGGTCCTTTCGAGCTAAACGACGTTTTTGCAATAACCAATGCTCTTCCAGCTATTGCTCTGCTTTCTTATGGTTTGTTCAACAAAGGGCTTATTCCAGGACTCTGTTTCGGTGCTGTGAGTTCCTATTCTTCGTCTTTGTTGTTTTCATTAAATCTTTTTCTAACCTGAGATTTTGATTTACACAAAGTTTGTTGATTTATTTATTGCAGGGTTTAGGAATTACAGTGTTTGGAATGGCCTACATGTTCGTTCATGATGGACTTGTCCATCGTCGATTTCCAGTAGGGCCCATTGCAGATGTCCCGTATTTACGGAGAGTAGCCGCCGCACACCAAGTATGCTAATTATCTATTTCAATACGTTATTCCACGTTTTAATTTTAATTCCATCCGAATTTAATCATGTTTATAAAATTTTAAAGAAAAATTACGTTAATTATAACAATTTATTATTTATTTATTTATTTATTTTTTTTACAAAATAGCTTCATCATTCGGAGAAATTTTATGGATTGCCATATGGGTTGTTTATGGGACCTCAAGTAAGAATATCTTTTTCTTTTTTTTTTTCCTCTCAAATTTGTCAAAAAAAATATATTGATCATTCAAAACATACAATTTTGCAGGAAATAGAAGAAGCGGGAGGCAGGGAAGAATTGGAGAAAGAGATCCAACGGTTGACAAAGAGATCCAAAGGCTCACAATGATTTTAATAATAGTGAAATGAATGACTTCAAGGGATGTAATTAGGAGAAATAAAATCTTCTTAGTTCTTACCATGTATAGAAAAATATCCATTTATCTCGTCTCTGAAAGAAAAAAAATACCTGTTTATAGAAGGTCTTACTTTGCTGGTAAATGATATCTATTTAAAAAGATGTTAAACTCTTTTTTGTTTTTATTCGATATAATATAATTTTGTGGTAAAATAACGTTCATTTAACCTAATAATATATATTTTATTGTTAATTCGACGTACTTAATAATTTATATACCATACACGATATATAGTAAATTGAACGGACGTATATATCTAATTATCTAGATTAGAAACTCGTATCATCTTTCAAAACATAAAATTATAAACTTTCTTTTTTTTGTTTTTTTTTTACCTCCTTAAATGAGAATTCCTCCTCATATCTTAAAGTTGTGTACTTTTCCTTCGCTTGCATTATACAAATTTCATTTCCATTTTTATCTATTATAAAAGAATACCTCTCTCATATGTTGGAAATTGATTAAGAACTATAATTGTAACGATTGATCTCATTAAGTCTCGATGAATTTCTGATCAGATTGGTTTCGGATTCAATAATTAACCTAAAAAGAATGTCGGTTAATAACGCAATAACATATATACTATCATAGACTTTTGAAAGAAAAGTAGGTTTAGCTGCCAAATCCATGGAAACCAATCAAAATAAACAGTATATAATCAACCAAAATTCCATAACTATAAAAAGTATTCACAAAAAATCATTAAAAAATCAAATCACCATTAACCACCGCACTATAAAAACAAGAAACGTGTACAAATTCTTCCACGTACCACAAACTTATTGGTCTAATCACTCATGCCATTATAAATTATAATATTGAATTTGGAGATAATTATTCCGATTAAAAAATATAAAAAAAAACACAACTAACACCAACACGTGTAAAAAAGAAATGGTGCGTGGAAGTGTCTGGTCGGTCAAAAGAAACATGACATTCGACACATGGACCAACGTTGGTGCTCCTGAGCTGACTCACTTTCTCTTGATGACATTGCTTAATTGGAACGTGCGTAATTGCTTCTGTCATTGAGCACACTGAACACGGCCACGCTCCAACACATGCAAGTTAAAATTCAATATAATCTGATCTGATCCAATCCAACCTGACTTGTTCATGATCATAATTAAGTGACGGGTAATACAGTTGTACGATTATACTGATACTGTTAATATAAAATTACGTAAAATCTGAGTTAGTTATAAATTATAATTTAGTGTTATGGTAAATAGTTTGAAGTCAAAGGGGAGGCTTGCAAAACTGGAAATAGAAGACGTGCAAGGAAGTGTGATTGATTTGAAGAACAATCTTGCAAATATCAAATAGTGAGGGACAAGACAAACAAAAGCTTATATCAACTATTCAACTATCAAGACAACGATAACAACATATCCGAAATATTTACGTACACTCTAAAATTAAATACAAACTCCAAATTTATATATTTTTCAAATTCTAATTTTATCTTTAAATTAAACTATTAATATCTTAATTCAAAAATATAATAAAATATAGTCACTGTCTATTTTTTTTGAATTTTTAACTAAAAAAAAAAAAAACCTAAGTATATTAAAGTGAAAAAACTCAATATCATAGTTCTCCCAAGAAAATATAGATGAGGCTACTGCCTCATTTTCCATTATGGGTTAGAAATTTAGATAGCAGCCTCTTGGCCTCTGCCAAACTTTTGGGGGAGTCTATATAAATATATATATATATAGTGGTTCTCTAGTAAGGACTATAATTTCAGGACGTCCAACCATAACCACACATTCATATTGGGTGAGTATTTGTTAATGTGGGGTTGTGAGCTCACTGTGAATTTATATATATGGTGGTTCTCTAGTAAGAATATCCTGAAATTATAATTTATAAGTTAAGGACGTTCAACCATACCCACACATTCATATTGAATGTGAATATTTGTTAATATGAGGCTTTGGACCCACTGTGAATGTCTCTTTTAATTTCATATATATATATATATATATATATATATAACAAGATAGAAAAAAAAATACCATTCTCATTTCTCTCTCTCCTTCTCTCAAACGAAATAATTAATAATAAAATGAGGGTTAGGAAAATTAAGAAAGAAGGACCACGAGAAAGATGAAGAATGAAGACGTATTCAATTTTAGTTTAGTTTTATTTTTATTTTGTTTATGCGTTTTTCATTTTTCCTTTTTATTGTTATTTTTATAACAGAATTTTCCTTTTTTTTTTTTTTTTTTGGTAAAATAAAGAATAAATGAGCCATTTAATGACAATCGTTGGATTGATCTAACGGCTAAAATAAAAAGGTGTTGATTTTATAATATTTTTAAAAATTAAAAGAAAGTACATATTTGATAATGTGTAAGGTATAGTTACAATATTTTATCTTTTAAAAATTTTTAATTGGATGTATATACAAATAGAATGCATAACCAGGTTTTCAGAGTTGCAAATATCACTGCTCAACGATATAAGACCTAGGTCCAGGTCTAGGGCCAAACATGAGACCATTCAAACTTAATAAAATGAACCGAATTTTGATATGGGCTTGTTGAATGTTGATGTATGAATGAGGCCCAAAATCAATAAAAAAAATTAACATGGTCGACCCACTTTGAAAATTCACGAAGCTTCTTCAAAGTTGGGACTTGGGAACTAAACACAACAGTTGCAGGTATTGACAGTCACAGTCTCTCACTTGTTTTGGTTTCTGCTTGTGATTCTGTTTCGTTGGTTTTAAGCTATTGTTTGTTATTTTTGAGGTACGAACCTTTGTTACATTTTGTTGATCAACCTAATTTCAAGTTCTTTTGAATTGCCATTCTGAGAATTGAACTCGGTATTGTTTGCATGTTTTTGTAAAATTAAGTAAGTTTTTTTTTTGTGTAGAATTTCTAGACATATATACGTATATATATATATATATATATTTCATAGTGGTGTTGAAATACTTGAAATTAAAGTACAAATAGGATGCAGAAATGGAAAAATCACAGAAACTTGTATTGGTTTAGATAGATTTTACATGCTTCGTTGGAGATTGCTTACTCGTTTGATTTGATGGACAATCCTTTTTAGTGTTATCGCTATTTGCTATGTCTGTGTTTAATTGTTGTTTTCTTTTAAATTTTCCTGTAGAACATACATGCGCGGATCTGCTGCATTGATTCCTGCGAAACACAGACTGAAACAGATCTACACCATCACAGAATCATGGGGTATGTATTGTGTATGTGAAATTGCCTTTGAATTTTGATGCATTTTGTTATTATGATTATATAAGAAATGTTTTTGTTTTACATGATGACATTATTGTGTTAATAAACCAGGTAAATTGGCAACTTCAACTCCGAAGAAACACGCAAACAATGATTCAACAGAAGGAGTGCCAATCACGAAGGTGAAAGCCGAGCCTATTGTCGCCTACAGCAAGCCTCCCCCTCTTCCACCTGTGATTGGACCGTTGGTTGCTCTCTCGTTGCTAGAAACATTGTCGAGTCGCGATAGGGATGATGATTGATTGATCGGTAATGTGAGGCATCTTTTTTTTTTTCCTATACCTTTGAAGTTTATGTACAAATAACTACGTAGAAAAATAATTTTGCGAGTCTTCTTTACTTGAAGATGATCTTTAGAATTTGGTACATAACGTTGAATGCTAAGGCAAGAATACGAGCCATGAAGTTTGCTATTCGGATGTAGCCTGCTAGAATTGGACTGATAAAAGGTGCCAAAAGCTTCATGTAAATGTTTAGGCAGAACTGTAGTATTACGTTTGGACTCTTTAGGAACCCTGCAGACGATAAATGTGTAATCTATTTCAGTCTGATCTTTGATGCTATATTGCTATATGAGTTCTGTATGAGATTGTGTGTTTTCAAATGTCAACGACTTACATTCAGTAGCCTTCGGGAAATCATCGAATAGCGATGTCAAATTCTTCAACAGGGTCTGAATCCCTCAAATGAAAACACCCACATAACAAGAAAAACCGAATAACGAAATAAGATGTAGTTAGATTGTTGTGCTTTTCGATATTAGGAACAATTATAAACACTAGCATATAGTTATTCTGTTAATTACTAGCACTATGCCTCCTGGTTTGATTGGTGACTCGATCACAACCCGAGCTTTCCTGCATGTAAAGTATTGATTAGTGGTGGATTGTTGTTTTGTTAATGTTGGCATTTGTATATTGAATTCGGTTAGTTTAGTTACTACTTTATCTTTAGTATTTCTCCTTCTATTGAGCATTCGTAGAAGCTGCATCCTCTGGTGAAAGGAATTTGTGTCTGTTTCCATTCTGGTGTAAGAGAGAAGATTCCTTTAGAGATTACAATTTACCAAAATTAGATACAAATGTATGTGAGAAAATGGCAGGTGGTGATACATACCTAAGTGCCAATTTACCCCAGCTGTGAACTGGTCCCCTTCGCAAACCATTTCGATGCTGAACTTCACATTCTGACCCATGCTTGTCGTAAGTTGTTTGAAGAACCGCATAACCTCCTGAAAATATTTTGTATTTAGGCTCCTTTTGCAGCAAAGAAGTAACGCGCGGTCCAATTTGGTAGTAGACGAGTGAATGAAAGATTAGATAGTTACCTTTTTTCCCTGCAACGGATTAGGGAAGGAACAATCCTCGATATAGCAGTTGTCTGAGATGTAATTATCTAGTTTCTTCAGGTTTTTCTCATTGATGCATGCATAGAACTGCCTAATCATATCAGATGCAGAAAATGGACTGGACTCAACATCAATCTGGTTTATCGCTGATACAACTAAATACCGTCTGTGCTCAACAAATGGTTTGTTCTTTGCCTGCCCTTGCATTGGCCAATTCTGCTGTATGTTCATTTGATTCTGCTTAAGTTGACATGATCTTTTCGCAGGCAAGGAGCAGAGGGATTTCCCTCCGGTTGCTCGAAAGCACATGTTTTGCCTTAGGGCTTGCCCTGAGAAATTGATGGCAGAAGCCATTGCTATCACCCTCTCACGATTCACGACGAAAAGATACAATTAGTGAAGGGTTATTAGCATAGAACCATTTATGTCAAGAGTAAAGCAAAGAATAAAGTAACACGTTTTTCGTTGCATGGCATCAGAAAAGAAATCATCACCAGCCATTCTTGTCATTTGCTTGGCATGAAATCAAAGAATCTATTATCAACTCCAGGTTGCAAGAGAAGCTGCATTTTGCACCATTTATTCATTGATTCATTACCAAGTCATGAAGAAAGAAAAGAACATATGATGGCTACCGCACATTATACCAACACTAGATGAACCGGTAAAGTATAATTTTCGGCTTTCCTTTTAGACTTGGAAACTATAGACAACTTAATATATTCACTAAGCCGAATTTCCTGAATTTGTGTTAAGCAAAGGTTTCATTTTGGACTCAGGAACGTGTTAATAATGTTTGATCTTTGTTTGCCTCGACAGATTAGGAAAACAAAAGATGTTGCAGTAAGTAGTGTGTGATCGTGTACACATTTGGTTCTTCCCTATTTAATTATTTTAATTAGTGACCCCCAAAAACAAATAGAGAGATAATAGCTGGCAGCTGATGGATTTTGGAATTTGAGGAGCATAGCCCTTACTAAATAAGTAATTTTTAGGGAGTGACTGCCCATGCACTGGCTGACAAATTCAAGATTAAAGAATCTTAATGATAATTAATTATGCATGATGGGTAGATATGAGGAAATAGGTTATATAACATTTTTTAAATTTTGACTTATACAACTATCACACTTTAATAACTCTTGTTTTAATAGCACCAAAAATGGAATTTGGATAAAAATATTCCCCCAGTTTCTTTTATTTTCTCTTGTGTGTCCTTCACCTTCTTCTTCCTTTTTCCAAAACCTCCATTGAAGCTCCATCAATGGAGGTGTCACCGCTAACCAGCGAGTTGACCAGCAAAACCACTGGGAAAACGTTCGTCGAGTGTCAATTATTGTAATCAAAGTGTTCATTTTCATTTTCGAGTTGTGTAGAGAGAGAAACAAAACGAAACCCAAACCGTCACGAATCTTCATCGTCCGATCTATGACGATCCATCGCGAATCTGACGAAACTGATGGTGTAACGAATTCAGCATCTTTCGATCTTTCAGATCCAACTATCTCCGGAGTCAACCGGTGTCATCATCGAATCGTCATTGTCACCATTAATGGAGGTTGAACAGAATAAGTTCCCGACAAACTTGAATTAAGTCTTGAAATGCATGAATAAGTCTCGAATTTTCGAGAAAACAAAATAAAAAGGAAAAGAGTAAGTGGGGTAGAGGTGGCCATGGTTTCGGTTTGGGTACTTCCAAAAACCGCCAAAAACCGGCGGTTAAACCGCCGGTTTTTTTTATAAAAAAAAAAAATAAAAAAAATCGATTAATCAGAAGTTGACACGTGGCATTTTTTTGATTTTTTTTTTGAAAAACCGAAACCGAACCCAAAAACGTCGATTTTTAAACCGAAACCGTAAAACCGCCGGTTAGAAACCCTGTACCAAACCGGTTTTCCGGTTACGGTTTCGGTTTTGGGTGGCCACGGAACCGAAACCGCCGGTTTCAAACCGAAACCGAACCGTGGCTACCACTAAAGTGGGGGTATTTTGATCTTATCACCTACTTTGGTGCTACTAAAACATGACTTATTAAAGTGGTGCTATTTGTACAAGCCCTAAGTAGACGATAATGTTTTCGCGTCATCATCCTCGCTCTCTCTCTCTGAATCTGTAAGAACATGCTACTTGACCATGTGCTGCAGCTGCAGCCTGCAGCATCTAGTTTTCAATGGAACAGAACAGAGCATTGTGGCTTGTCTTGTAGGAAGTTTGATATTACCAAGGAGGTTTCCCTGGAAACATGTAGGCAGCAGCAACAACAACAATGCATATGTATATTAAATACATCAAAAAACAATGCATATGTATATTAAATATTTAAACTCTGCTCCCTCAAACCTGACCAAATTGCATTTTATTTAAAACAAACAGATTCTGTACAGAAAATCACAAATTCTTTATCTTTCTACCCAGAAACCATTGTCATTACTCATGACTTATGAATCATGATCCATAGCATAGAGCATCTAGGTACCTTGAAACCCACACGTGTTCATGATCAGACAAGCTCAATCGATACGTATATAATATACATTTCGATCAATTAACAAATCAAGCTACAAATCCGACATTTCTCAAGTTGAGCCGAAAAGAATCTTGTACAGCTCGGCAAATTCGCTGGCATGCCTCCCAACTCTCACCAAACCAATCTGAAAAAGGTCTGTTTCTAGGATGGTTACTGTCTCTGGATTTGCAATGTGTATAAATTTCCAAATGTTCATACAACATTCACATTCAACAGAGTAGACATCGAACGATTCCTGAGTGAGTCTACATCATGAACAACAAGATTAGAGATATTCCTGCTGAGGCAGTCAGCAACAAAAGCTTGAGGAGCAGAAGGCCTCTTCCGAAGAGGGGTCAGATTAAGTCGAGAATAGCAGCAAACGCTTTCCAATCCATAGTTTCTGTGATATCCAGAGCCTCTTCGAAACAACACAAACATCCTCGCAGGGTCACTTGCTTGAGGGAGCATTAGAAAGTCATGAATATTGTACAACAGTTATCTTTTTAATTTACTTGGTCGTTTTTCCTCCTATGTATCTTCTTCTTCTCCGTTTATCTGCTCAACTAGTTTTTATTTATTTTTTTATTTTTTTATCATCTGAGTGGATAGTAATCATCCCCAAAAGCTTAAAATTACCAACATTTGTAATAACTATAACGGCCGTAACGATATGCACAAATAAGAAGCATTATGGGTGGACTCTTCTGTCTCTTTCTCCAAATTGACCTGAATATGAACTTAAATTTTTGAATTCAATTACCCAGAAGCAATGAATATCAAAATATTAGCAATAATTAAGCCAATAATCTATCTCTACAGCTGTTGATATAACATTGGCTTGATTGATTAACAGAAACCTGACAAACCTAGTTGTCTAGAAATGATAGGAAACAAATTCTTAAATCAACAGTTGAATAAAAATTTTGGCACTTCAAGTCATCAACCACTCACTATGACTCTATGAGATGGATCCTGACACATGAATGGAGAATCTGACAACACAGATCTTCATATGGTCCTCAACCCACACGTGTTGGCAATCAGATAGGCACACGACCACTATATTTTTCAAACATGAATCAATAATTTGTCAACTGCCAAATTACCTTATGGATTTGATATGTCTGAAGTTGGTCTGTAAGGAATCTTGTACAGACGAGGAAATTAGCTGGCGTGCCTCCCAAATTACCAACTCTTTGCCGATTTCACATGCCTGTCTCAGATTTCTTTACTCTTCTAGATGCACCTGTATGCCCACACCCCAACACCCACAAAGGGGAAAAATTACAATGCGCGTTGTTTTACTTGGCTGCAACAATGAAGTTACTGAGAAATGGGTAACAGAATACCAGGATCCCCATTCAAGGTATTGAATCTGAAGGCACTACTTGTAATTAGCAAGAGCATTTCAAGCTTTTACATGCTATCATCTTGTAACTTGCACAAACATGTTCCCGTTAAAACTGTGAAGTGTATGTAATCTGGTAACTTGAAGTCATGTTGTATATCTGATAGTTCTCATCTTCTTTGGTTCATCCCATGTCCCCGCAAGCAACCATTTCACTTCACTTGAACCCTCACTTAGACAAAAAATTGGGAAAACAGAAGCAGGACTTGCACCTTCACAGAAAAACTTTGACAATTAAAGCAACATACTAGTGACAGGTGTAATGGATAATGTGATTTATAGGTTTCATAAACCAATCTGATTATACATGACTAGAAAGCTTCACAGTTCATAGATCATCCAGAAATAATGTGTGGAGATGCTAGCATCTGCTCATATAACTTCATTAGCTCCTTATATATTTCTTTACTTCGAGGATGTAAAGTATCACCAGCAAAGAAGTAGTGTGTGGAACCTCCGACTTGAATCCAACTGGAACCAGGTTCCTTACGCAGCAATTTTTCTTTCATTTCTTTTCTCAAATTTGCAGCAGCATTCCACATTCCAGCTGAAGCATAAAGATTTGAAAGAAGAATATAAGTAGATTCATTATCAGGTTCAAGCTCAAGAAGTTTACTTGATGCAACCTTCCCCAGATCAACATTTCCACATATGTTGCAGGCTGATAGAAGAATTTGCCATATATGAGCATCAGGTGAAATGGGCATTTGATCTATTGTCTTCTTGGCATCTTCCACGAGTCCTAATCGACCAAGTAAATCAACCATGCAAGCATAGTGTTCTAACTGTGGGATCACTCCATGATGTTCAAACATACCGTCTAAGTACGTACGCGCTTCTCTCACACGCCCAGAATGGCAGCATGAAGTAAGAACTCCAAGATAAGTTATCTCATCAGGTTTTAATCCAAATCTAGACATCTTGTTAAAAAGGTTAGATGCTTTATGATAACAACCTTGTTGGGCATATCCCATAATAATTGCATTCCAAGCAACCAAATTGTCCAGGGATGTATACCTGAAAGCTTTCTCCGCGTCTTCTATGTTTCCACATTTACAATACATGTCAATAACAGCACTCTCCACAAAGCTATCCTGATCAAATCTAGCTTTTAGTGTCAGAGAATGAATCGATCTTCCATGTCCCAGATCTGTTATAGCACCACAAGCTTTAAGGGTAATACAGAAAGTTGAGCTGTCCACTTCAGCATACGATCCCCATACATTTCGAAAGAATTCCAGAACATCAGCATGACATCCAGCAAATACTAAAGCAGAGGCCAGAGCATTAACATGCAAAGCTTGTTTTCTATCGATCTCATAAAATATTTTTTTTGATTCATTGATCCCATTGCACTTTCCATATGTTGCTATCAAGCAAGAGACCATGGAATCATCTGACAGGAAACCGACTTTAATTATGTGTGAATGACTTTGCATTGACAGCGTTGGAGATTTCGAATTAGACACAGCTTCAAGAATACTAGCCATAGTATAATTATTAGGTTGTACCGAAAAATCATGCATGTGTTTGAAAAGCACAATAGCCTGATCAACAAATCCATTTTCAGAATACCCAGCAATCAGAGAATTCCAAGAAACAGAATCCCTACAAATCATATCATCAAAAACACGCCTAGCATCATCAATCTTCCCAGACTTCCCATACATAGTTATGAGTGCATTTCCAATAGAAACCATCTCGAAAAACCCTGCCTTGTAACAAAATCCTTGAATTTGCTTTCCAGGTTTCAACAACCTCTCGCCAGAAATTGCTGACAAAACATTAGTCATTGTATACTCATTCATATCAAAACCATTAAAGATCAAAACTTTAAACAATTCCAAGGCTTCCACACCATCAGAAGCAGCTCCAATCCTTTCAGTCCAAGAAACAACATCTGGGTCAGTAATTTCATCAAACACCATAACAGCATCCAATTTTTTCGCACACCTAACATACATGCTCATGACAGCATTATTCAAATGATTACTCAACAAGCCCATTTTGACACCAAAAGCATGAATCTGCTTCCCCTCTTTAACATCAAACAACGCACCAATCACAGCAGTCAAGGTAAATTCATTCAATTCGAATCCGAAACCGCTCATCTCCATGAAAACACCCTTACTCTTCTCAAACTCTCCGTTCCAGACATACCCACAAACCATAGCTGTGTAAACCACATTATCAACACATAAACACTCCCTAAAACACTTCTCAGCAGACACAATATCTCCACTTTTCGAATAATTCTCCACCAACCCACTCACCAAAAAAGCCCCACAACCAAATCCCAATCTCAAACAGACCCCATGAACAATCTCATTTTCTTCCAAGCTCTCACAAGCCTTTACAAGAGAACTCAAAGTGAACGCGTCAGGTTTCAAACCCTGGTGCCTTAACTGATCAAAGAGAACGGAAACGGATCCGGGTAGGCGAAAACGGGCCAACCCGGAAAGCAGAGCGTTGTAGGTGATGATATCGGAGTTTCTGGTGTCAAAAAGAAACGAGAAAGCGCGAGAGAAATCGCCGATCTTGGAGAAATGAGAAATGAGAGTGGTGGATAAAAGAGGGTCGAGAGAGTGGCCGTTTTTGATGAAAACAGAGTAGATTTGGTCTGTGAGAATCGGAGAGAAGAGAGAGAGCGAAGATTTCAGGGCTCGTGGGTGGTGGTTTTGGGTTATTAGGGTTTCGATGGATGGTTTTTGGACAGAAAGTGAGTTGACGAGTCTCTTCATGCATGGCTGTTTACAGGATTTCTTTGGAGAGTTTGTGTTCGTATTTTTGTTTTGAGGGTTTTAGAGAGGTTTAAGTTTAACCGAAAATAACGGTAATATCGCGGGAAATAGTGCTCCATGTTGAGACTTGAGACTTTATACTAGGTTTTATAATTTTTCAAATAGACTGTTGGTGACATACGATTGCTAACTGACGAACCATAATGTGACACCTATCCGTTTGAAATCTTTAGCTATTATATATAATCTCTCATATAAGAATCTCTTATTGTATTTTTTTTTTTGTAACATTTTATAATAAATAAAATAAAAATATATGGTTAAGATTTAATCATTTTTTTTTATCTTATACAATTTGATATTTTTATTATATTTTAATTTATGGTCAAAAAGAGAATCTTAATCCTAATTTCTTTAATTTAATATTTAAATTTTTAATTTTTATAAACTATTAAATTAAAATCTAATGATTAACGATTAACTTGTAACTGTATACAAACCGTTTATAAGCTGAATCCGTAACATACCGACATCTCGGTGACCTTTTTTGAAAGTTTTGTAATAATTTGTTCTTCCATGTGCCGATTAGCAAAAAAACCAATACTTCTCTGTTTGTTATTGGAGTTGTCCAATCAGTGTGCCACGTCATCAACCTGTAATAAAAGAAACACAGGAATTGAAAATTAAATACACTGCTTTTTGTAAATTCACGTGTACGTTCAGATACGAAAATGTATTTTTTTTTTTTTTAATAAAAAATATAATTATACACAAACTACATGAGGTTTGTTTAATTACATACATAAAAAACCTATATTAACCTTCCCTCTATTAATATTTGACAAATAACATTGATGATAGACTATGTCCAAAAGCTAAAAAAAACTTAAAGGGATCCGTTTGTTTTTTTATCTAAAGTCTTGTAAATTAAAATATTATGATATGTTTGTTTTTGTATTTTAGATGACTTATTACAAATATAAAATTGATTAGGTTGTGTTAGGGTTTCTTTAAAATTAAAGAATTTTAGAAAATTAATTTTTAGGATTTTATTATATACGGATAAAATTGTAAATGTATGCATTATTATAGGATATCTGTAGAAATTTACTATAAAAAAAAAACCTCTACCGTAACACTTTTTAAATAAGTTAAAAGTCAACTTTTTATACCTTTTATAAAAAGATATGTATATATTAAAATAAGATATAAATTGAAAAAACAAATAATCTGATTTATCTTAATTTAAACAATAATGTTAAGCATCCCACCTAAAATCTCATATTTTTCATCCCACTACATGTGGCATGTGAGGTGTCAAATTGTGAGTAGATAAACATTAATAATGATTTATCTCATCTATCCCATGAATCCACTCACTATTTGACACCTCACATGCTATACGTAGTGGGATAAAAAATATGGAATTTTAGATGAGATATATAGCATTACTGTAATTTAAAATATAAGAGGCAATAAGTCTTATGGTGAAAAAAACGAACGGCCCATTAGATACCCTTAAAATGACTTTGAAAATAAATGGAAGGCAGACATTTGTTATATTTAGGACTTTATATGTCTTTATCTATCATTTGGTTTATATTAACAATTTAATCCTTTATCAAATTTTGTCTCCAGGAATGTAATATCAAACAATTTTATGGTCTTCAACATTATAAAAATGGTAACTTTTTTTTTTTTTTTTTAGACCTATAAATTTTAGAATTGGGAATGAGTGATATGAATTGAATTTGTAATCTCATTGATGCGAATAATACGATAAATCTCGTACCCATTTATTTTACCGTGTTGGTAATCTATAAGCCATGGACTTGGTAGGTGTAAATACACTGTTTCCTTGTTTGTGGTCCATTTCTATGTCTACCTAAAGTGACTTATATATGTTTCACAATGAGTCAATGACCCAATAAAAATGAATATTATCTTAGAGAGAAAAATGAAAATTACTGGATATCTAGCAATGTTTCAGATTCGAATTATTATACCCGTAAATGGTATCTAAACAAATTCAATTTTGGCAACAATAACAATCCACTTTCTCCAAGTCCCACCTTTATCAAAATCTTAAAATATGTGGTTGAATTCCATTGCATAATACATCTATTTTTTTCTGAAATCAAATCATTTACTTCTTACAAGGTCAAGTTTTCCTCTTCCTCTTCCATTTTTTTTTTCCTCCCAAGATTGAATGGTAGAGATTTTGATCCAATTATTGATAAGGGGTTGTTGGCAACACACTGAAATAATGGCCCCATTGATTTTTTTTATTTTAGGTTTTGACTATTAAAGATTAAAAACATATAAATTTTATTTTTATTTTATTTTATTTTATTTTACTTGTTAGTGGAGAAAATTAAAAGTAGGATCACACTTGGGTTTACAAATACATGAACCCAATTGAGTAAATCATGTTTAATTGGTAAAAAAAAAAAAAAAAAAAAAAAAAAAAATCAAATTCAAAGTAACAATTTCCAAAAATTATTGAACTTAAATGTGACTAGTCTATTCAATAAAGTTTGGACAAGGAAGTGTTAACAAAAACTAATTCAACAACCCTAAAATAATTTCCATTTCCAGCTACAATTACTACAAATAAGATTCTGAATTACAATTATGGATTGTCATTTGTTTTCTATTCCATATCTGGTGTTGATAATTAGAATGTTAACAACGTTTTTTCTAATCCAAGAAAATTAATTAATTGCTTAGCTTCACGAAGCTGCCAATAATTAATGGTCCAATTTTGACAATGACAGGAAGCAAAATGCTTAATTTTTGTTATGAGAATTACAATGCTTGGTTGATAAATTGACTAAATCAAAGCCACCTCTTTAAAATTCAAGAGCGTGTCTTGGTGATTGGATTTAATATTCATGCACTGTTTCAATTGGTTCTTATAAAAATCATGAACCCCCCATGTTATCCTTATTAAATAAATTCCTTTAATTGAGAAAAATTTAATAAAAACAAAGTAAATATTAACTACACATTATTAATAACATTGATCTTCATAAAATCTTCAAAAACTTAGCATACAATAGAACTACGGATCCGTATCAAATTAGAAATCTAATCGAATGAATTTTGAATGAATATATATCACATATATTTGAATGAATTTTGATTCGAATTTTTATGTGGATGATAAATTTATCGAAATCTACTTATGAATAAAATTAAATAATTTTTCAACCACTAAAACTTTTTAAATTTCCTATATTTTGTCCATTTATCCGATGTCTTCATATTTGAAATAATCGAAATAAATAGTTCTTGTACTTAATTTTTTTTTTAAATTTTATTCAGAGATAGATTTTAATGAACTTATCATTTATAAAAAAATTCAGATCAAAATTCATTCAAATCGATGTGATTTTATGGTGGTTCTTACCGAAATTAAAACAAGAGTTCCCTTATAAGAGTACCGATATATACTAGCCATCTTAACATAAACCATTTCAAATTAGAAGTCTAATCGAGGATTATCTTTATCTTATTACTTGGTTGTCATTATCTTATTCATTGGGATATGTTTTATCTTTTAATTAAAGCAGTGCTTCAATTTTATCACATTAGTTTCTATGAGATCCATAGTTAAATCAACTTAACATATATAAAGTTTTATCACACCGTTCTCTTATAATATATAATCCTATAAAAGCACGAATGCGGATACGGATACGGTACGATACGGGGATACAGTAAATCTTTAAGAACTAGGATTCGGATACGGTAAGATATGTCAATTAAAATAATATATATTTATATTTTAAAAAAAATAATAATATATAAAAAACATATTTAA
This sequence comes from Acer negundo, assembly GCA_035582765.1. NCBI lineage: Eukaryota > Viridiplantae > Streptophyta > Magnoliopsida > Sapindales > Sapindaceae > Acer > Acer negundo. The sequence goes on from CM069238.1 coordinate 30,855,543, forward strand.
TAATTCATTCAAAATAAAAACATATTCATAATTCAAATAAAACATGTCACATAACTACATAAGTTATAACAATGTAACATATTACAGGGTTCAAATAAAACATATCACATAAGTCGAACATATTACAAAATCTAAATAAAACATACGTCACATAAGGCATAATATATTACAAAATCCAAATAATAGAAGAAAAAAAAAAAACTCATAAAACATATTTTAAATTCCTAATTAACTTCATTATCATCATTCATATTATTAAAGGATTTAAATAATTCGGCCACTAACTCTGTTTCAGCAAGAGAAATGTTTACAATCTCAAGTATCTCGGTTAGAGGTGGCCATGGTTTCGGTTAAACCGACGGTTTTGCCCGCGGTTTAACCGAAACCGTACTTCCAAAAACCGCCCCAAAAAAAAACCGGAACCGGCGGTTTCAAAACCGGTCGGAAACCGGTTGAACCGGTTACGGTTTCGGTTTGGGTACTTCCAAAAACCGTCAAAAACCGACGGTTAAACCGGCGGTTTTAACCGCGGTTAAACCGCCGGTTTTTTTTTAAATAAATAAAAAAAAAAACCGACTAATCAGAAGCTGACACGTGACATTTTTTTTGAATTTTTTTTTTGAAAAACCGAAACCGAACCGAAACCGAACCCAAAACCGTCGGTTTTTAAACCGAAACCGAAACCGAAACCGTAAAACCGTCGGTTAGAAACCGTGTACCAAACCGGTTTTTCGGTTACGGTTTTGGTTTTGGTTTTGGGTGGCCACGGAACCGAAACCACCGGTTTCAAACCGAAACCGAACCGAAACCGAACCGTGGCCACCACTAATCTCGGTATTCTCTATGTCAATAGAATAAAAATAAAATTTTATTTACAATTTCATTTTGACCTCTAGAATTTTAAAATTATAATATTGTCCCAAACGTATCCTCAAAGTATCCTCCAATCAAACTTATAAAAAAGTCAATGAATACTCAATTTGAAGTATCGGATACGTATCATAGAATATCCAAAAAGTATCCGAACCGAATAAGAGTTCGATACGAGTTACCTCCACGAAATGGAGTATTCATACTTCCTAGATATAATCTATAGCCAATTCTAGTTTATAACAAATTGAAATTCAATTTATACATGGCATCATCAATTCCAACAAGGCAACCATACATTGACTCAAATTTCAAACCGCATTGAGTGGTATGTAATGTACTTGATATTATAAATTATTATATTTTGTTTTGTTTTTGAAAACATAGATATTATAAATAAATTCGATCCAATTATTGAAAAAATATATATATATATATATATATATATTTTCCTTATAATCAAATCGTTGCTGGTGGAGACCGGTGAGAGAGGTTAACTAAAAGTCTAAAAACAAAACTTCTAGGGCCGGTGCAATCTAAATTTGATAAAAATTCAGTTCCCTCCATACGCGTGGACTCTTCTCCTTCAAAAACCCAACAAAAGAAAATCAATTTATTAGGATTAGATCACGCCCATAAATCTGATCATCAATCATAAACAATGCTAAATCTCACGCACACAGAGTTCCACACGTCCGAGCAATCACACACAAAACAAATTCCTCACAATACACAACAAAAACAAAAACATAAATATTGAGAGTTGTGTAACTCAATCCGGAGAGTCTGCAACCCGACACCTACGCCTATGCATGCTCTCGTCTCAGTCCCTACCTCACAAAATAATTTTCTCTTCTGGGTTCTCTTTCTTGATCTACATTGATCTCCATTTTTTTGGGTTTCTTTTTGAGCTACTTTACGCAATCGGGTATATTCTTTCTTTCTTTCTTTCTTTTTTTTTTTTTTTTTTTTTTTAATTTAATTTTTTCGTGGGAAAAAAAGGGAGAAAAATCATTCATTGTCTTAAATTTTTTTTGGGTTGTTCTTGCGATTCCTGGAATTGAACATTTGAAATCCGGGTTCGAACACCATTCGAATTTTGAGCTTAGATTGACCAAATCTAGTAAAAAAACCACTTAGATTTGATGAATCTAATATGTTTTGAATCAATGTGCTTCATTTAAGTTTTTTGTCGATTACGAAAGAGAGAACCAGAAAAGGTAAAATGAAAGTGAACCAGAAAGATTTAGAGAAACCAATTTGGGATCAGATGAGAACCCAATCTGGTAACCCCATTACGGGTAACGGATCAAGTACCCGACCCTTACCCAAGCTCATGGTCTGGCTCATCCTCTTCGTCTCTGTAACCTACTTTGTCTACACTTTGAAGCTCGTCTCCACCCCACGTGGCTGCGACGACGAGCCTTTCGCCGCCACCCATCGCCGCTCCTCTTCGTCGGCGGCCTCCATCTCCAACACGACGTCCGACTCCGACACTGAAAAGACGTACCACATCTCCAGACGCGAATCTCAGGAGACCCGAATAAAGACCGTTGCGGTGGCGCCGACAGACACCCACCACATCGTGTTCGGCATCGCGGCGTCGGCGAAGCTCTGGAACAAGCGAAAAGAGTACATCAAGATATGGTACAAATCAGAAGACATGCGTGGCATCGTTTGGCTCGACAGCGCAGTGAAGACGAACGAGAGCGAGAATCTGCCACCATTGAAGATCTCGAGCGACACCTCCAAGTTCCCTTACACGAACAAGCAAGGCCACAGGTCCGCCATCCGGATCTCGCGCATCGTGTCGGAGACGCTCCGTCTGGGGTTAAAAAACGTGAGGTGGTTCGTGATGGGCGACGACGACACCGTTTTTATCACCGAGAATCTGGTTAGGGTCTTGAGGAAGTACGACCACAACCAGTACTACTACATCGGGAGCTTGTCGGAGAGCCATCTGCAGAACATTTTCTTCTCTTATGGTATGGCTTACGGCGGAGGTGGGTTTGCGATCAGCTACCCGCTAGCGAAGGCGCTCGTGAAGATGCAGGACAAGTGTATATATAGGTACCCGGGACTGTACGGCTCCGATGATCGAATGCAAGCTTGTATGGCCGAACTCGGTGTCCCACTCACTAAAGAACTCGGGTTTCACCAGGTTCGTAACTCGATCACTCACTCGCTCACTATTCTTCAGTAAATTATAGTATATTTTTCTTCGTTGTTTTTATTTTTAGTGATAATGAAAACGGCATCGTTTCTAGTTTTAGACTTTTAGTTAGTGTAATCTGGGTTTAGTTAATAGATTTTAATTTTGAAAATGATTGAATGCTATTTGTTTTTTCGCGGAATATACGTATTTTGCTAATTTGCTAGACTGTATAATTGTTGTATGAGATCTGTAGAGTACGTAACAGAGCGTGTGATTTGCACAATGTTGTCACTTGTCTTCTGCAGCTGGATTCGGTTCGGTGTTGTCTGGATGGGGTCCACTTGTGTGGCCCCCTGTTGGACCCGGTGTTTGTCACTGGTGGTGTTATAGCTATACCCACGAGCATTTGACGTGCGTGCAAATCACGCTTCTTGATATATGAACTGTAATGCAAGAATAGAGATTAGGGGCACAATCTTATTGACATTATTGACATTATATATGTATGTCATACTGTAGTTCATTAGTGAATTTGATGTCCAAGTTTTACGTTGTAGAGGAATGTTCTATGAATGGCAGCTATAGGGGGTTCCCTTGCCGATAGTACCTTTCCTCTGCGGTTTTAGTGGTGTGATTTGCATATGAACATTGTGTTTGATGAGGTGTAAAACCGTTTAATACTTGTTGTTTCTTATTTCGTGAATTTTTCTAGTATAAATGAAGTCATGAAAGGTTGTTTTACTGATCTAACAGTCTCTTCTTCATGGATGGAAATCAGTATGATGTCTATGGAAACTTGCTTGGACTCCTTGCCGCACACCCGATTACACCCTTTGTGTCGGTTCATCACCTTGATGTGGTTGAGCCCATCTTCCCGAATGTGACCAGGGTTCAAGCACTCAAGCGGTTGATGGTTCCAAAGAAGCTAGATTCAGCAGCACTCATGCAACAATCCATCTGCTACGACAAGACTAAGAAGTGGACTGTCTCAGTTTCATGGGGGTTTGCAGTTCAAATCTTTCGGGGAGTGTTTTCGCCCCGCGAAATAGAAATGCCTTCAAGAACGTTCTTGAATTGGTACAGAAGAGCAGATTACACAGCGTATGCATTCAACACCCGTCCAGTCAGTCGAAACCAGTGCCAAAAGCCTTTCGTATTCTACCTGTCCAATGCGAATTTCAACTCTACATTGAACCAAACGGTGAGTCAGTATTCCAGGCACCGTGTCCCTCACCCCGCATGCAGATGGAAAATGGCTGATCCTGCTAATCTTAACAATGTGGTGGTTTACAAAAAACCCGACCCGCATCTATGGGATAGAGTAAGTACTACTAAATCTCTCATTGTTTCTCTATTGAATTTGTTGTTGTTCTACCAGAAACTTGTTTGAATTTATAGCTTTAAAGGAAATGTTTAACTGGTTTGAATTTTCGATTTGGCAGTCACCAAGAAGAAATTGTTGCAGAGTGATGAATTCAAAGAAGAAAGGAGTACTGGAGATAGATGTTGGTGTATGTAGGGAAGGTGAGGTCAGCGAAATCAAGTTAAAATAAATAATTAAAATTAATTTATTGTTTATTTTTAGGATAATTAGCTTCTGTTCCTTATATAAATCCTCTTAATTTATTCACCACGTTTCCAATTTTGTAAGTGTAATCAAGAGTAGATTGATGAACAATCATCAGAAAAAAGTAAAAAAAAAAAAAGTGTTATTGTATCAAATTTGTAGTCTATACGTTTATACATGTTAGAGCAATGCGATTGATCTGTTTTATTATTTAATTATTATTTATTTCCTTGATCTTCATGAGAATTCTGGGTTGTAATGTTTTATTATCATTTTATTATATGCTTACTAATTAGATATATGAATAATAAACTCAATTTTGTATAAAAATATTAAATAAAATATAGCTTGATGACCAAAGTTGACAGATGATTTATGATCATATGCATACCGTGATCATATAATATAATTAAATTTACTATCAAGTCATTATCAGAAAGATTGAAGAAGAAGGGGTCAAAATCATGAATGAGCTGGGATTAGAACATGCTAATCGATTTCAAAAGTGGTCCTAATAGTCGTCCATTGTCTACGGACCTCATTCTCAACTCAATCCCAATCCAAGAATAGAGAATGTTAGCCAAGCTTGGTCGTATTTGGTTTTTTCGTGATGTTGTTGTGTTGAGGGGTTTATCGTGATTTGTTAAACTCAAACACCGTATGATACTGTTGTGTTGAGAGGTCTATCATGATTTGTCAAGCTCAAACGCTACATACAACATTGTATGTGTCTCGGTTGTATATTTGGAGAAATCTACTCCCATTACTAAAGCACTCACTACACACGAGACTCGCTGAAACACTACATACGAGAATCGGAGATATCTACTCCCACTCAAAATCGTAGAAAAATATGGCCATTTGGGATTTTTCACTTTTCTCATATTATTGTTGCAGAGTGATGAATTCAAAGAAGAAATATGTAGGGAAGGTGAGGTCAGCGAAATTTAGTTAAAATAAATAATTAAAATTAATTTATTGTTTATTTTTAGGATAATTAGCTTCTGTTCCTTATATAAATTCTCTTAATTTATTTTAACATTAAATTCTGATATATTATCATTTTATTATATGCTTACTAATTAGATATATGAATAATAAACTCAATTTTGTATAAAAATATTAAATAAAATATTGCTTGATGACCAAAGTTGACTAATAATTTATGATCATATGCATACCGTGATCATATAATATAATTAAATTTACTATCAATTCATTATCAAAAAGATTGAAAAAGAAGGGGTCAAAATCATGAATGAGCTAGGATTAGAACATGGTAATCGATTTCAAAAGTGGTCCTAATATTCGTCCATTGTCTACGGACCTCATCCTCAATCTCAATCCAAGAATAGAAAATGATAGCCAAGCTTGGTCGTATTTGGTTTTTTTGTGATGCCGTTGTGTTGAAATGTCTATCGTGATTTGTTAAGCTCAAACACTGCATGATACCGTTGTGTTGGAAGATCTGTCACGATTTATTAAGCTCGAACGCTACATATAACATTAAATGTGTCTCGTTTGCATATTTGGAGAAATCTACTCCCACTACTCAAGCACTACACACGAGACTCGTTGAAACACTACCTACAAGACTCGGAAATATGATCAGAGAAATCTACTCCCACTCAAAATCGTAGAAAAATTTGGTCATTTGGGATTTTTCACTTTTCTCAAATTATTGTTGAAGCCCACAGCCCCACATACGAAAAAATCAATGAAAAAAAAAAAATTACTATTAAATTCGTCTGTGCAGTCAAAAATCAATCTATTTTAATATCAAAACACTTTTTAATTGACTATTTATTAAACATTAGGTCCAGTCACACTATGAAAGTGAACTAATGATTGCTTAATTCTTTATTGTTTTTTTGTTGCTTCCACAGGGCGCCACTGCTTGAAAAAAATTATGTTAAAAATGATTCCATTAATTGAAAATAATATCACCATTTACCCCCAAAGAACCCCAACAAATCAATCCATTTAATAATTCGATTATTTGGATGATTGGATCTCATGACTTACTCTATAGTCTATATAGTCTATATCACTCACTGTGTTTGTACTCTAGCACCTCAAAAATATTATTATTTTCTAGATTAATTGTATTAAATTACCCTTACTTTATTAAATCTAACAAACTTTTAAAATGATGTCATTAATTAACAAAAACTCATTGTTATCAAGTCAATCCGTTAACTTTAACGGTTGACTAATCTTGATCCTTATAAAACCAAATATACCCTTATCACATCATCCTAAACATAAATATATATTTTTAATTAAAAATTAAATAATCAAATTAAAATAATAACAATAATAATAATCTACCGGCGATGGATCTCCACCACTGAAGGAAACAAGAGAACCTTGACAATCTCCTCTTACTAAAAGAGATCATTGCTGATCTCGGCCTTCTGTAGTTAGCAGAAGAGGCTTCTCCGCGAACTAAAGATGTTTCTGTAAGTTAATTATCTTTTTTTATATATAAATTTGATTTTTCATTTTTTAATTAAATAATATTTTATATTTTAAATGATATGTCAATAGTATATTTGGTTTTCCACGAGTTAAGGTTAGTCAACCATTAAAGCTAACGAATTGACTTGATGACAATGGATATTTATGTTAATTTATGATATCATTTTAAAATCTTGTTAGATATAACTTTCTTAAATTAAAGATATATTGTAATAGTTTAATAATAATAATAATAATAATAATAACAACTATTGTCAATAAATGTGGAGGTGATAGAGACTATATTGGCCAATTGATACCTGTTGAAATTGTCGGCATGAATCGTGCTCCTCTAGCTTCTAAAAAAAACAAAAAAATCAAAATCAAAATCGTGCTCCTCTCAAACAAACTTCGAATTAATTATAATAATAATAATAATAATAAAAATATGAGCTCATACATTTATGTTTCTCTTTAAAAAAAAAAATAACAATAGTAACAAATTATGTTAATTTAACATTTTAATAAAAATAAAATATCAACTTAAAATTTTTATTCAAAAATCATCAATATATTTTTTAATATCAGTACAAATGAAAAACTTTTACTACAAGTAAACATTGATTAAACGTGGAATTCTCTTCTTAAATTGAAAATAATTATATATTCCAACTTTTTATTGACTATCATTAAGTCACCCATTTTTTGTATTAAATAAATAGAAATTAACAAATTTTTTTTTTTTTTTTTTTTTTTGTTTTTGTTTTTTTCTTTCCATTTTCTATAATCAAATAAAATCAAAGAGTGTCGGTGCATAGACAGGAGGACCTTAAATTGGAAAATAATACACATACATAGTAATGATTTTCTAAAAATTACTTTCCAATAAGAAAAGGACACGAAAGCAATCATGGACTTTGCACAGCCTTTATGATTTGACCGTCGATTTTATCAAGGGTGGGTGAGATACGAGGCAACGAGCGGGGTCCACCGTCCATTAGTATGTATTTATATCACATCTCAGAAAAAGTTTTTTTTATCGCTTTTCAAAGTGACATTTCAAGTGGGTCCCACTTCTTGTTGATCGAATGGCCCAGATGCTCTCTACCACACACACATCCCATAATAATTGCATCAGACAATAAACGCCATTTATGGAGATAATCTGACTCTTTCTGGTGTAAAAGCTGTTACGGTTACAACTCAGCTATTAGAAGACCGTCACGTAGTGAGTAAGTGAAACCGTCCAATGAGATTGTATTTATTCTGAAAATATAAAAATAAATTATAAAATTCTAATTTGATACAAACTTATTAGACGGTCTCACGATCTCACAACGTGACAGTCCCATGTAAGATTTTCTCCCTTTACTTTTTTCATATTAGAGTAATATTTTTCTAAGCTAAAAACAATTTTATACCTCTAAAGTATAATATTTGTTTTAAAAATTAATTTAAGTATTACATTATATTGTCTGAAAAAATAATGATAAATAAATTTCATTTAATGAAGTAATTTAGTGTGCTCCAATGGTTCAAAAAATAAAAACAAAATTCTATTAATCTTATTTTCATTCTTATTTTGAAAGACAGGTTACGGATATCACTATAAGCACGGTCTTGATAGTTACTCTCACCGGTGAGTGAGAGGCTCTCCAAAATTGTATTTTTATGTGCAATGTAGGACTCGAACCTCTCCCTACTTTGAAATATACAACCAATTCAATTAAGAGCTTGTCGTATTCATATCATTACGTATATATAATAATAAAAAAAAAAAAGAGAGAGAATTTGTCACCAGTTCACTCACCATTGTAGTGATACAACAGTGAAGGTAGACATTGGGTTGAGGCCCAAGGAAGATGGAAGACTGATCCAGTTCGATACGTGAAAGAGATTTGTTGGCCGAACAAAGATTCAAAAAGGCCCAATATTGTATCTCTATATGGGCCGGTCTAAAATTAATGGGCCTCATATGAAGACAAGATTTATTTATATAAATATATATATATATATATATATATATATAAATTTTTTATTACTTGCCTAGATTTGGACTCCAAAATTCTCAGCTATTCACTATGATATATGTATAGTTTTTAGATAATTATTAGAGAAATCAAAATTTTTAATTTTTTTTTTTTATAAACTATTAAAATAAAATGTAATGGGTACTGATTGTTCAATAACTATACAAAGATCATGACCAAAGTAAACTAAATTAATACAAATTACAATTTTCAATTGTGTAAGTTGGTTTTACCACCGTCCAATATAACTTGGAGGTAAAGAACGTCTATCCAACCTAACAATGTCATAAATTCGAACTGCCATACACGTACTATACTCACAAGTGGTATTTATTAAATTAAAAGATCGATCATTGATGATCTTATGAGATCACTGATCTGCCATTTGATAAGTTTGTCCCAGAAGAGGAGATTCTACATGATCAGAATAGTATATAGTAAGGAACCTGAAGACACACATGCATGTCGAATAAATAAAAGAAATAAAGTTTGGAGAACAAGTTGCGTGGTGTTTGTCATTTGTGATAAATAGCCTCCTCAAAGAGAAATATTATAGAAGAAGTCTGCAATTCACATATGAGGGAAAAAAAAATGAACTGTTTAGACAAATCCTATTATGCATGTTGTGTATTGCAAGTTGCATGTCTTTCTATATAATATTTTTTCTATAAAGTAAAAAAAAAAAATACACGTACAACTCATAATATATACGATTATGTTGTGCAGTTTTCTCTTTGGAATTTATATATTAATTAGCTGTTTTGCAAGTCACACTGATACATCTTTTCATGCAACCCTTGAAGAGTCACGACTATTTACAATTATGTGTCGGTTGGTAAATGGATACTTATTAGCGATGATGACTTTTCTCATCATCACTCACCCATATCATAATGAAAAAAATTATCACATGATCGGGAAGTTGAAAATCAAGTTGGGATGTCTAGAAGTACAATTATTCATTATTAAAGAAGTTAGGGTTAATTAAAGAATGACTCTGCTAAACCTTTTATGCATGATTAACATCTCTATGTTAGCAAAATTATTACTAAAAACTTACCCTTAAAATATAAAACATATCCATATCGGTGCATACTGAGAAGAGAAATGTATACGTAGATGGATTTACTCTTGCACATATTACAGCAACAGAACATGTGAAATTCTGTAAAATACTAATATATACCTAATATAGAAAATTCCATAAATTCTTTTTGGCCTCTATAGTCCGTGGTTGCTGGTGAGGCATGTTAATGTAGAGAAATTAAAGATCAGAAAATTACATTTATATAATTAAATGAAACGTAAGTTGGGCGTTTTGTTCCTAAACAATTTTGAGAAACCTAATGCTTTTGTGGATGTCACATTCAAAGGAATGAGCAAATTGGACACGCATTTTTCAAAATTCATGCAAATGATTACAACATTATAGCAAAATCAATTAATACGTTTCTAAATTGTTATCATTAATTAACTACAACTCTCCATACACGTACACCTTTTCTATGCATGTCTTTATAATATTTTTTCTATATTGGGCAATTAAATATCATATGATTAATGCTTCTCATGCATGTTAGGTTTATTTTCACGGATTCATTTCACCTACTTGGTTAGGTCATGAAAATCATCAAGCAAAAAACAAATATCGGGTGTGTATACTTGCTATCAAGATATGATTTTTATCAAATTAGTATTTTTGTAAGAGGTTTCTTTTTTTTTTTTTTTTTCCTTAAATTTTTTTATTACAACTTAAATATAAAATGAGAATATTCCTTAACAAAGCAGTTGAACACTTCCCCTTCACCTCAATGATAAGGGTTCGGATCTTGTATTTGTTTATTAAATCTCTAAGTATGGAAAGACTCCTTTCAATAAATGTGATGTAAATGTGACGTAGGCTCTTACCATAAGAGCTAAAGAGGTTTGATATGCAAAGCTAGCTACTAATACCCACAATTACTAATAAAGTAATATATAGGGTATAAAACTATTTCTATTTCTCTCTATAGTTCTCTTTTCTCAATAATTAATCATGTTATAATTGCATGAAAGCATGTATAGTACATGAAAATGGAGGGAGGTTTTGTTTTTTTTTTTTTTTTTAGATTACGACATCTGCCGAGACTCTGCGGGAAGTAGACTCTACTAACACAGCCCGAAGTACTACTCCCATAATGGGGAGACGACACTCCCACGAAGGGGAGACAACTACCCACACTTGGAAAGCCAAGGAGGGACAAGAATAAATATATACAAATATCCGCACGCCATGAGCATTGAACCTTGGTGGTGGAGTGCTCTGAAAGAGGGTCCAATCACGTTTGCAAGAGACCATTGGCAATGGAGAGAGAAGTTTCTCAAACAAGTTTCCTATTTTTTATTATACGATTCTATTACATGTACGATCCTATATGAAATTAAAGTTATGTGAAAAAGATGTCCAATGGGCATGCACTTCATCAACCTTATCAATAGTTCATCTTGAGCTTGAAGAGATAGGGTCCAGGTAAAGAAATCTTGGAAGAAACAAAATCAATAACCCTAGAAATTAAATTAGTTGAAACCCTAATAATATATAAAGACATTTAACATGATCTAAAAAGGCAGCTATAATAAAGGTACCTACATAAGCAAAAGCAGTAGCATAAACCTTGCCAAAGTTGACAAATCACAAAAGTAGAGACGCAATTTCATATGGAGGCATGGCATGGACTTGAAATATCATCTTCATGAAGATGAATTAGGGACCACAATAATTGAATTGAAATCATGATCATGATATTCTGTAGTTTTTTTATAAGAATTGTCTTAATCTCCAAAACCATAAGGACCCCCATGGGTGCTCTAGCTCTCTACTAAATTAATTGTCTTCATAGAAAAAAATAAACCCAAATGAAAGTAATGGTATTCTCAATCCAAATAAGAGCCACAAATGACCCAATCACTTAGCTTGAGTAACCACAAAGAGAAAGAGAGGCCTACCAACTGATATATAATAATAATAATAATAATAATAATAATAATAATAATTTAAATAAATTTTTAAAAAATCAGATTCCACCCAAAAGAGGAAAGAAAATATATGTATGATAATCACTTGCAATTCCCAAATTGAACCTAATTAACAGTAATTAAATAGACATGTTCTTCCAATTAATAAAAGCATAAAGGTAGCAAAAAAAAACTACCATGACCAGCATATATGATCTTAAACCAAACTGTGACTATATATATATATATATATATCTATATATATGTTGTATGGAGTATTTATCTATGACTAAATCTACTTAATTATGATCTATACCATGATCACCATTTCTGATAATTAAAAACTCCAAATATGTTCGTCTTCTTCTTCTTCTTCTTCTTCTTCTTCTATCCAGCCAAGTCATGAAGCAACTGAGCCCCCATCAGATTCCTGTAAGGCAGGTTTTGACCCTGATCACCATCTAGAAGTGAGTATTGAACTGGTTGGCAATCTTCAATGTGGTCTCTTGAGTAAAAGAGAGAGCTTTGTGTTGCAGGAGAGAATGCTAAGCTCACCCCATCACCACTCCCACCATGTTGTTGCAACCCTAATGTCAACGACACGCCACCACCACCACCACCACCACCGTTGAAGTTCTGATTAGTAGTAGTACCACCATTGTCATTTCCATAAGAAACACCGCCTACCGCGTGCTGATTATAAGACGAAAAGTCCAATTCCATGGCGCCAAACGTGCCATAACTCTGTTGCTGATGCTGCTGGTGGTGCTGGTGCAAGTGGTGGTTTTGAAGGGTTTTCGGGTCGTTGTTGTTGTTGTTCTTATCCGGGTTGTTGATGATGGAAGACAGACATTCTGAATCAATCCTGATAAGTTGGTCTTGTGTAGGTTTTTGATCAGTAGACATACTGGTTTGGTTAATCTGATTAGGCCGGCCAATAATATTGTCGTCGAGATCGGTAACTCCATCAGAAGAGGCCATGTTGTTGTTGTTGTCGTCGTCGTCGTCTTGCTCTTTTGTTTCTTCCAAGTACATTTCTTCCACCATAGGCTTCCACAACCTCACTCTCGCATTAATGAACCAATTCGACACCTATATATAATTATTCAAACAAATTAATTAAAAACCATAAGCAATATATCATTAATATATAGTATGGTTGGTATGATAATACATAAAGAATTATTGTTTTTATTTTATTTTTTATATTAAACTATGCAACCTAAGAAGATATACTCCTTTGATAATATAAAATAATCGACAGAGAGATGTGGACGTGCCTGGCTTCTTGATAGACCAGTTTGGCGGGCTAGGATATGTTTATCAACATCGCTTGGATACCTGCAAATGAATTCATTCAGAGTTTTTGGGATATTTAATTATTTTGATTAGTTATATATGTGTAGGTGAGTGAGTGAGTGAGTGAGAAAGAGAGAGAGAGATGGGTCCTATGGAAATAGAATCAAAATGCCCACAAAAATATAACAACAAAGCAAATTAAAATGACAAATTGGAAAAACATAGAATATGAATAGTGGTGGATAGAAACTAACAAAAATTGCCTTGTTTTTTCATACCAAAATGATGGGGATTCTTTGGTATATATGAAAAACAATTACAGTACAAGAAGAACGAAAAGAAAAAGTTTTTACTTATATATAAAGACTTTTGAGATTGAGAAACTTACGGGTGGAGAAAATGTTCGAACAACCAAGCACGAAGAACAGAAACTGATCTCTCTGGTAGTCCTCTTTGTGGTCTCCATGGATGGCTTTCCATCATACTCATCTGTTGAAAAGCTCTTTGTTGTCTTAAATTTTGATCAAGAATTCTCAATCTTGGTGTCTCTCCTCTTGTTGTTCCTGGTGCAACTGGATCTTTTTCGCCCATGGCCTTCCTTGTTGCTTGAATTTGATTCACAATTCCATCTCTTAAGCATCTAAAATGTCTAGACATGGCCTTAGAAGCCAGAGCTGAGTAGACTTTCGCCGCTCCGTGACCGGCAACTTCTTCAAATGAAGACACCACAGCTTTCATTTGATCACAGTAGTGCCTGTATCTTCTATCCACCTAAACACACATGATAAAATATATATATATATATATATATGTAATAACTATAGATATATATATGCCATGAAAAGTAAAGGAATAGAGTCTTCTGAAAATGAAAAAAAGCAAGGCTTGTCACGATCTGTGGCATTTATTGGAGGCCCCCAAGTCGCCAAATTAGTTCAAAGAATCAAATTTGAGAGACCCCAATTGATCATCATCATCATCATCAACCAACCACCAAGTAAAAAACTATTTTTATTTTCAGTAATTTGGATTAATAAGTTTAACATGATTTTTGTATTTTTGTATATATATATTTTTTTGTTTTCTCTTTTGGTGACTGATAAGATGGAAAGAAAAGAAAGGATCTTTATGTAACAAAAATGAAATTGGAACATGTACAGATATATGTATATATATACCTCATCAAGCATTGAAAGCAGCTTTGTCTTTCTTTTTTGCAATTCCATGAATTCAAGAGAGTGAAGAGACTGTTTTCTTGAAGAACTGCTGCTACCGGCAATATTATTTTCATCATCCCTCTGTTTGGTCTTTTGTTGTGTTGTCTTCAGCTTTTGTAGTGCATCATTTTGCTTAGTTCCAAGACTGCAAAACTCATTTAAAAGATCCTGAGCAGGTCCCAAGTACTTTGAATTCCTCACTTGGAACTCAATACTTTCAGCTTTTCCCAAAAACCCATCTTGTATCATCTGTTGTTGTACTTGAATGCTTGAAGTTGGAGATTTTCCAAAGAACAATCCTTCTCTAGAACTTGAACCCATGAACCTCATATCATCAGTTTGATCATGGTGACTGCTGTTGTTGTTGTTGTGATGATTGGTTTGTCTGAGTTCAAAAGATTGTAAACCAATACTAGAAGGATTGGTTGAAGAAAGAGAGAGAGAAAGTCCTTGACTTGGCCTCTCATTTCCTTCACATGGAAAAACACACCTCAAAGAAGAATCATCAACAAGCAACGTTGTCCGATTCTCTTGCCATGGACTCTGTTCATGTCCTCCAACAAGTAGATTCTCACTACTAGTTTCAGACATCCCAGTTGTGAAATCTGGTTTGTTGAACTGATGATGATCATGATGTTGTTGTTGATAGAAATCATGTTGACTTGTTGTTGACTCGTTGATAGTCTTTGAAGAAGAAGAAGAAGGACCATGCTTGTTGTTGAAGAAACCTTTCCACATGACAGAGTTGTTGTCACTTTGTTGTTGTTGCTGCTGCTGCTGTAGATTCTTTGAAAACCCTATCATCTCCATGCCAGTTGTCAAGTTGAAGATCTCTGATGGGTTGGTTCCAAATCCGTGGATCTGGTTCACTAGATGTGCTTGATGATGATGATGAAATGTTGTTGGGTTGCTTGATGAAACATCTGTGTAACAAAACGAACCTGAAGAAATCATGTTCCTTGATTTGTCTTCACACACCTCTCTAGCCATTTAATCTCTTTATATATATAAATATTCTGCAAACCACAATTATTCAATCAAGATCCACTCCAAATTAAAAACCCAGAAACTAAATATATATCAAACCAGAGATTGAAGTCAAAAAAACAAGATCAGTAATCGAAACTTTCAAGACTCAAAGGTGGCACGTTTTTTTTTTAATCATATCAATAGACAGAATAATACAGGAGAATTTTTTATTTTTTTAAAAAAGCTTTGAACTTGCTGGTGTTTGCTAACAAAAAGAGACCTCACCGGTTATATATATAGGTAGTAGAACAAGAGTGAATTGTATAGAGGTTGTTGAAGATTCAACACAAGAGCTTTAATTTGCTCAGTGATGGTGAAGACGATGAAGAAGAAAAACAGGAGCTAAGAAGAAGAAGTAAGTGGACTACTACTTGTTGATATGAGACCTCTTCTTATGTTAATAAGCCAAACATGAAACATGTTGTACCATGAAAACCAACCTAGGAAGAAAAGATCAGATATAGAGGAGATGATGATGACGACGACGACTTTCTTTTGCTCTGAATTCTGATCAGCATTTCATATATGCCTCTCTCTCTCTCTCTCTCTCTCCTCTTTTGCTATCTCTCTCTCTGTGTTTGTCTCTTATTCTCTCTCTCTAACTCAAGTGGGTCAATGCGTTAACATTTAAATACATCCAAAATAGACTTCCTAGCTAGTAAGAAAATCAAGTAAATCACTCAATTATTTCATACCCAACAATAAAAAATGACCACAATCAAGAAAAGTTCAAAATAATATTTGTTTAAGTGAATAAAATAACACAATAAAGTTAAAACAAATTATAAAAATAAAAAAAAAATAAAAAAAAACTTAGTTCTCTGCTTCACAAAGTATTGAATATTGATGAATTCATGCATGATATGAATATGAATATATGATATGATACTGTAAAGCAAGAACAGCAACAACAACAGAAAGTAATGATATCGGTCCTTTGCCTGGTACACAAACTACAAGCCGCCACATGACTCCTGTTTCTATGTTTAATTAATGTTTTTTTAAACAGATCCTCCTATAAAACTCAGAAAAACCAAACTGACACGAATCCCAAGAAATCAGTCCTAAGTAGGAGTTGAATCCAGGCTTTTTCAGATGGGTTTCAGTGTTCCTTCTGATGCTAAGTTGTTGTGGTGATGTGGGTGGGCCTCATAAAAAACAATTGTTGTACTAGTACTTTGGCTAGCTAGTTGGTTTTTTTTTTATTGTTTTTTTTTTTATAACATAATAAAAAATTGAATTTCTGTGAGTTGTGTTGTGTTTTGAGAGAGAGAGAGAGAGGAATAGATGCAAAAAAAAAAAAAAAAAATTGGTTCCCAAAATAAGGGACTGTGTGAGAGAGAAGATGAGGTGGTCCAATCTTTCCTATCAAATTCTAATTAATTGCGCTATTAAACTACTCCACCCATCTTCTCCTCTTCTCTTCTCTTCTTTCACTCTCTCTCCATGGGACCACTCTCACCTTTTTTTATTTATTTTTTATTTTTTTATTTTTTTATTTTTTAATTTATTTATTTTTAAAGATGTTGAAAATTATGCGTCTCAGTCCACGCGCATCCACAGTTGATTTTTCCAGCACACCACCATATTTCACATGGAAAAATAATTTATAGAACTTTGGACATTTTGTTGGACTTTTAGGACTAGTTTGAAGAGTAGGATGGGATGGGATGAGACGGAATAAGACGTAACTAATTTTAGTTATATTTCCCATGTTTATTATTTGTACGGAATGAGATTATTTAATCTCATATAAGTAATTTATTCCATCATTTTATACTTTTTTTTTTTTTTTCTATTTTCAATTTATTTTATTTTGTATGTGATTAAAATATAAATATATTTTAATAATTAATGATATATTTTATTTTCAAAATTACCAAATAATAATTTTCAATTTTAACAAATAAAAATAAATATTATTTTGATTAAAATTGGTTTTAAATATTTTAATTTATTTCAAATTTAATTTAATTAATTATTTTAACCTGTCAAATTCTATGCAATCGTTTTATTTAAATGAGGTTGGGCTATTTAGTCCCATATATATTTATAAAAAAAAAATTCTTCTTTTATTTTTATATTTATTTAATATATCTTATTATAATATTTGAATATATTTTTAAAATATTAAATATTAATTAAAAAATGTTATTTTCTATAATATTAATTTTTAAATATTTTTTTAAAATTAAAATTTTATTTATTTAAAAATTATTTTATTTTATTTTATATTAATCAATTTCACACTGTATTAAAATATATGATAAAATAAATAATAGATAAAACTATTTTAATCAAATCCCATATAACATCAAAAACATATCATTACTAATTTTAGTACAATCTTATCTCATATAATCCAATCTAATTCATTCAAATCTCTTGAAAATAATCTCTTGCACACCAAACTACCCATTAGTTTCTTATTTTAGATCAGTTGCTTTAAATAAGTTTACAAAACTTTGGTTTGCACATGTTGATATCATGTCAAGTTTCAAACTTTTTTTTTTTCCCAAATTAATATATAAACGAGTACCGTATTGGGCAAGACTACTGCCTAATGTGACAATTGTTCATATTGTTATATTTACATACGGTATATTAAAAAGGTATTATATATATATACATATATTGGGATAGGGGTTCTAAATTCAATAATGCAATTTCTAAATTTTGAACATTTGTTTCATATACAAATTTCACACACCATGTAGAAAACACAAAGAGTAATAACTAAATCAATATTGGAAATATATTTTGAAATTAAAGAAATAAATTTACATTTAAATTGTTCAAAATTCCTCATTTTCAAGTTGTTTTCAATAATCATATTTAACAAAAAATAATAATAAAACACAGTTTGATGTATCATGTATGGAGACATAATAAAGTACCTTTTCAAGAAATTATGTAAAAGTAACTCATCAAAATGACCCTTCACACACGTTTTTGGTCCATCATTTTCACTTAAACATACATTTTCAAAAACAAAAACAAAAAAAAAAAATCAACATTTCCAAATAAATGAAATCGAAGATGTGAGTGAATTACACGAAGCAAAGCAAGCGAGTGGGCATGCAAAAAATAAACAAGTGGTCCGTTAATTTTAATTTTTGTCCATTTAAAGCAGGTGGTCCTATAAACCATGCCTTTCTATGCCGGGTGCCAATTTTTTCTCTCTTTCGTTTTTTTCGTTTTTATATAATAATAAAAAAAAAAAAATGTACATCCTACTCAGCCGCTGACGTCACCAATGCTGTGCTCTATTTGCTTGTACTTTTTTCTATTACACTGCACACCCAATGCGCATGTTATACTACTCCAGTTAAGTGACTCTGTACAGTAAAATAAAAAATTAAAAAAAATTTCCGCACGTAACTTTCACTAGATTTTATATGGGGTTGTTCTCCTTCCTATGACCATGTTTCTCTATCTAGACTCTTGTAGACTAGTACACAACACAAAAAAGAAAATGGGTAATTACCCTTATCACCACTATCAAAATAATCATCAAACGGGGGAAATGAATGGAAAATAACCATTTTTGGTAGACAATGTTACACTAATGACCATTCCATCAAATGAATGACATTAGGTAAATAAGAGGATGACATTAATTTATTTTACATGTTTTTTTGAAAATCAATTTTTTCTTTTGTTTTTTAAAACAAATAATTATATTTATTGTGTATATACGTATAGCATATTTCGAACATATATATATATATGTATATATATATATATTTTTTTATTTTTTGAGAAAATTAAGGCTATAAAATCTAAAAATTCTAAAAAATATATTTGAGATAAGTTGAAAAGAAATATATATATTTTCTTTCTTAAGTAGATTAATGATACAAAATCTAAAAATTCTAAAAAATATATTTGAGATAAGTTGAAAAGAAATATATATATATATATATATATTATTTTTTGAAAAGATCAAGGTAACAAAATCTAAAAATTTTAAAAAATATATTTGAGATAATTTGAAAAGAAATATATATGTATATATATATATATGTTTGTGTGTTTGAGATATGCTATATGTATATATACACATTAAATATAATTATTTGTTTCAAAAAAAAATTAATATTTAAAAAATATCTAAAATAAATTAATGTTATTATCATATTTAACAAAACGTCACTTATTAGATGAAAATGGATGGAATTTGATGGAATGACATTAGTGTAACAATGTTTACCAAAAATGATCATTTTCTATATATTTCTCTATCTAGTAGCCATTTTGATAATATAAATCGATGGCTAACGGAGTAATTATCGTAAAAGAAATTAAATGAAAACTAGATTGGGTTGTGCATTCTACGCACCCCTGACCTATGCTCTGAATTTATTTTTTTTCCTGACCAAAATGCAGGTTTGTTGTACGGAAAAAGGTACACAACTTTTGATGGTAGGAGAAGACTAAGAGTTACGTTGTTTAAATAAAATATTAGATTTAGGTCAATTTTTTGTTTAATTGGCACCCATAAAAGACGGGGGTGTATATTGTATAGTATAGGTAGTCCTGTAGTAGTGACGCAACAGTGTATAAAAAGATCACCTGTTGAGTTTGAGGACTCCATTGCAGCAGAGTCCATTTTTAAGCTTGGTTTTGAATTGAAACTTGTAACTATTCATTATTGTGTGTAGAATACATAGATATATAGTGTGGTCCTACTTCTTTCTTCTTCTTTTTTCTATGCGGGACCATGCAAACTGGCAACCTATCGGTAGCTTAAACCTAGCTAGCATCAATGGCTGTAAAGATGATCATATATCTTTATTCCTCTGTTATCAACTTATCATCATCATCAAAACGTTGAACCCAACAAGGGATTTGAAGGATAATCAAGATCAAGCTAGCTAGATGATCATGTTCTAGGTAGCTAGGTCCATCGTGTTGTTTTAAAAAAAGACATGGTTTTGTAGTACTTGTGATGCTACTGTCTTGGATTTCTAGGTTATGTCTCAGTGTACAGTTTTTTTCCAATGGTTTTCTCTTTGAAAAAGCAAAACCTAACCCAGATCTTGCCATCAGTGGAACTAGCTAGTGGAGACATTTTTAAAAACAGTTGTGTGTGCCTTTTGACCTTTTCCAATAGAGATTGATACACATTTTTGTTTTCAATTTGATATATGGTAGGCTGGTAGCCCACATTGTCAATTCGTGCACTAGTAGCTAGGAGGTCTGAGGTCGGTTATATATAGCTCTGGACCTCTGTCACGTGATATATATCAAGTCCATACATCAAACGGTCCACGTCAAATCCTACTTTCTCATAACCTAATTAAAAAGCTCAAAAATATTGTAGTAATTTATAGAGGGACCTCTCTCTATTGCATGCCCATTCCTGATTTCTTTGCGTTTAATAGTGGATTAATTCTATTTATCTAATAAATTAAATTTTCATATAAATGTACTATTTAAATACAAACATCCCAATTAAAATATGTTTAGGGTATGGAAAGTCAATAGTTCTATGGGGTAAAAGAGGGAGGTTATTTTAGTGGGTAAATTTCACAAACAACCTTGAATTTAAGTGTAATTGTATAAATATTCATTTTTTCTAATAATTATATAAATATACCTTATCGTCAGTTTACTTCTGTTAACTTCAACCTTTAACCACATTTGTTTTGCGAAATAACTAAACTAACCTTGAAAAATTATTTATCTTTTATTTCATTATTTAAATATATTAAAAAACATTTACTTAAAAAATTGAAAAAATCGGTACAGTTTTTTTATTGCTTTCTTTCTATCATTTTTTTTAACACAATCAAAACCCACAAATCGAGAAAAATATCTGTGTCTAGTGGGTTTTGATTGTGTTTGGTGAGTTTTGTGGGTTCTGATTCTGCTGATTAAATGTAATTGTTGGTGGGTTTTGATTGTGTTGATGAAATGAAATTGTTTGTGAGTTGATGAGTATGAAATTGAATGTTTTGGTGACAAATTTGGTTTTTGAAATCTAAAAATTTGGTGTTTGGGGACAAGGAAAATGAAAAAAAAAAAAATGATAGAAAGATAAAGAAAATAAAAGCAACAAAAAAAAATTGTATCTATTTTTTCAAATTTTCAAGTAAAATACTTTTAAATAATAAAAGAAATGATAAGTAAGTTTTCAACGGTAGTTTAGTCATTTTGGGATACAAATATAGTTAAAGGTTAAGGTTAAGGTTAACAAAAGTCAAATGACGGTAGGGTATATTTATGTAATTATTAGAAAAAAAAGAATATTTATACAATTACATCTAAATTTAGGGTTGTTTGTGAAATTTACCTACCAAAATAACCTCTCCTTTTTAACTAAGGGCACCATTGATTTTCCATACTCCAAATACATTCCAATTTAAATAGAGCATTTGTTTAAAAATTTACTTTATTAGATAAATAAAGGATATATTTGTACGATTAGCCCTTTAATAGTGCAATGATTTCCAAGTTTCACTAACCATATTATTAAAGCAACCATACACAAGGCTCGCGTAATTCTGAATGAAAATGGTTGACCCGTTAATAAAATCACGCAGGATTAAAACTCAAAACGGATAATGTCATACTATTTGAAAAGGTTTTACTACAAACAAAAAATGTCATACTGTTAACCAAATTAGGATTTTGATGAATTTGGGTGATACAAGTGGTCAACCTGTTCGATCAGAAGTATGAAATTTCCATGGTCTCATCAGTGACCATAATATTTGATTCGTTTCTTCTTTAAATCAACTTTTGTGGGACACATTGCAACTTGGCACGAGTGAGCTATACAATACAACATAAAGACCACCCCCACATGGAAATTTTGGTTCTGGTGGGCCACCATTTACATATATATATATATATATATATATATATATTTGAATTATAAAGGCCAAGTATATTTACGTAAGTTAAATATGGTCCGTTTTGTTTTCATTGCCATTTAAAAAGAACATCAAAATGTTCAATTCACCCAAATTTGTTCTTGAATTGGACTGTCAAGATCATCTGGTTGGATGCTTTGCTTTCTCATGATCATGTTATTAGATAGAACAAGTCATATCCATCAAAAAACCAACGGTCTTGATCATCAATTTGTTTATATAGTAGTAGCATCAAGTCTACAAAAGCTTGAGGGCAGTTAAGAGACAAAAAGGAACTTAAGAAGGGTCTTCTTTTAAAATGTTTGAGTGAAAGTGAAAGAATAGATTTTGATATCTCAAACCCCAAAACAGTTTAATGTTGTGTTTATAAATAAATATATATATATGGGGGGATTTTTTTTTTTTTTTTTTGGTCGGAACCACCGTTTATCGCATGTGATAATCGGTTTTGTTAACCGTGACCCCATACCAAAAAAAGAAACATATGGAATCCCGCAGATCATTATATAGTAATTCAGTTTCTCTAGTTTCATTTGGATGCGAACCACTAAAATTTAACTTGAAATAAAAAATAAAATAAAACTAAAGACGATTGTACTAAGAAATGGCTCATTATATACAAGACACATTAAAATAGGATTCGAATCATTTGTTGTGCTGATTCTTGTATTGTTCGATTTCATTTAGTTAAAGATAATACACTGCATTAACTCAACATAGAATCTTAACCCATTACTGATTAATATAATGTATCAAAAGTACTTTATGGAGGTAAAAGTAAAATGAAAATGACATTTTACAATAATATTGAACATCACTCTTTATATATATATATATATATATATGATCTCTTTCAACCCCAAACCAGCATCGCTTTTTTATGTTGGAATGAGCACTAAATCACTAATCACTTAAAAGTAGTGCAGCGTAGACACCAATCACTAGAGATATATTTGCACCACAGTCTACTAATCACTTTACATCAAATTTGGAAATCTGGCCTGTTAATAGATGTGGTTTTGTGGTAATTGACATTCATTAATTATTCTGATGAATTATCAAATTCGAGTCGTTGCATCATATACAATATACAAAAATAAAATAATTAAAAAAGTATATTATCTGATTTTAGTCATATAATTTTTAGTGGCTCTTTTTTTATACTATCAAAAGATTGTAGTTATATATGTGTCTTGTTATATAAATGATTAGATGACTGACTCAGTATTTTTTGTATTTTGTATGACAACATTATTGTGTAAAACGGCAATACTCATATACTATCATTTTCGAAAATAAGTCCAACTCCTTGCTAAGCTTACGTTTTGTCATGATTCCTTCAATTGATACTCATGATCATCATAAGAGTATATAGCTTATTATTTTATGCTCTCAAAATCATATATGATTCCAAAATTCTCTCATTCCAATAATTAATAATTAAACAAGCTAGCTACCTCTCGATCTCCCCAGCAATCTTGCATTTTCAGTCTCTCTCTCTCTCTCTCTCTCATGTAATCAACTTGAGAGCCAGAATACTAATTAGTAATATTCCATTTCCCCTTTTCGGATTGAGATCATCTTCTATATATGTTGATCTCTTTGCTATACTCAAACAGTTAAAAATAACATACTGTATTATTTTAAAATAATAAAAGTGAAAAAAAGAATGATCATTTAATTTATTTGACGAGATAAGGTTGGTTTAGTGGTAAACCCCTCACACCTGTACCATAAGATTACGAGTTTGAATCCTTCCCCTCTTAACAAACCCTAAATTAATATAAATCACTAAATTTACTGAGATCATGAACTGCATAGGAAATGACTTTTGGGAATTACTTGTCATATTTACCAACTTGCTAATCTAAGCTTTTGTTTTTATTTTAAATGGTGATTGATTATAAACAAAAGGAGAGAATATTAAAAATAAAATAAAATGTGCCAACCTCACTAATGCCAACCTCACTAATATCGATAGATGTCATAGGATTTTAAAAGTTTATAAGCAATAATATATATATATATATATATATAGATAAATTAATAAAATCTACCGCGAACGGTTTTATATTTAAACATCCGGTTAAACTTTTTTTTGGTGAGATTAAATTAATAATATTGATTCACCAGATTCCATATAAGATATTTAGCGTTCAACATCGATCACCGAACGAAAACAACATTACGTTTCGACTTTTAGTTGTTGGGTCTCTAGCTAGAGACTGATGAAAGAGGAGGAAAGAAAGTGATCCAAGCTAGGGAGGAAATTGAAGTAGGGCCAAGGAGCAACAAATGAAAGAAGAAACAAAAAGCAAAGAAAAGAACCTGAAGAAAGAGCAGCAAAGTAGTGAAAATTAATTACTGGTGGGCATAGTTACATAGTACACATAGACATAGTATTCATGTGATCAAAAAGTGTGTGGAACCCTAAAGAAAGAAGTGATCGATCGGTAGTGCGCATGTTTGATTGATTGAAAAGATTTTAATCTTGATCAGAAAAGTGTTGTTGGTAGTGGCCTAGCTTGTTTTATATTATATATATTTTCGCATGCAAAGAGGACACATTAGCTCACGCGGCCATTAAAACCCTATCAACCAGTTGAGTTTTCTCGACAGGGTGGGCTCACCTTCCACAAAACATATATACCTACGGATCGAGGATGTTTCATGTGCAGGATCTCGTATGTTTTTTATGTATAGGATTATCGTTTATTGCACGAGTAATTACGAATCTAATTATCACATGTGATAAATGGTGATCATGTACAAAAAACAATATATGAAATCCCACACTTGATAATTTTTATATATAGAGAGAGATCGCTAATTTTACCTATTTTGTGTGGTCCTTGATTTCCAATCTTTCTCTTCATCACTTCACATCCTCACCAGCTTTTGTTTCTACCATTAATTAATATGAAATCTCTTTAAATTTCCAGCCTTTTAGTTGTATTTTGTGGATTATGAATGTCATATTGTAACCTAGCTAATTGTCGTAACATTGCATGGGTCACGATTCAAGAATCTTGAAACATAGGTTAAGGTAGATGAGATGAAAATATCTGAATTACACGTGTATACGCGTATATAGACTTCTTCGTTCCAAATTATATATGAGGATATTTTTAATAAAAAATCTTGAAACATAGGTTAAGATAGATGGGATGAAAGTAAATATCTAAATTACATATGTATACGCGTGTATAGAGTTCTTCGTTCCAAATTATATATGAGGATATTTTTAATAAAAAATCGTGAAACAAAACCATGTGATAATTAATTAGTTTAATTTGGATTAATAAACTAATTAATTTATATTATATAGAGATTGTACTATAATTTTGTAGATTCAAGAATATATAGTACATAATACTTTTTCAAGCATTTAAATGATAATCATGATTTCTACATGCACCAGAGATGTTTCTCAAAATTGAAGTCCACAAAAAGTTAATTAATTAGCTCTAAGATTTATATAAGATGAGATTGGTTTGGTGGTAAAATCCCTCACACCTACACCACAAGGTTGTGGGTTCGAAACTTTCCCCCCATAAAACCCTGAATTATTAATGTAATATTTCAAAAAAAAATTAGCTCTAAGATTTATTATTATTATTATTTGATAGTATTTATCTATCATTCCTAACTAGACTAGATATTTTTTAGGTATTTTTTTTGAAACTTTTTACCATTTGTAGGATTCGAGCGCTAACTTGGATATTATTTACTCAAACCTCAAACCCGTTCATCTACCGGTTGAGTTACATCAAGTGGACATTATTAAGTTAACCGGTGAAAATGACATTCACTGGATTTCTTTAAATTGTTGATCCATTGTATCTGCTTTTTAACTACCTAACTCATGGCCTTGCGAAGAACGCCCTGAGTTGTGCTGTTGATATCTTCTAGATGGAGGAATTTCCAGGTTGTGTTACAACTGCTGTAATGGCTGATATGCCTGATTAGTTTGCGTTCGGTTTATTTTGCCGTAAAATGAAAAAATAATAATAATAATTTTAAAAAAAAAAAAAAACCTAATTTATTCAAACCTATGCAGTACGTACTGGTCATAATTGATCTAAACAAAACCAGTATAATTCAAATTAAGATGTCATATTCACTAAAGAAACTTTAAGAAATTCCTGTAATAGAGAAATTAATTGATGATCTCTTAAACTAATTATCTAATACTAGCATGAGTAAATAATAAATTTTCGAGTCCCACCATGCTAGCTCAATTTATAAGCATGTGTGGGCTATATATATTGTTTAATCTCTGTATGTTTTGACAGATTTCTAATCCAACCATTAATTGGATGATAGATTTTATTATTTTTAATAATGAAAGAATTTATTATTAATCTATTGCAATCGTGTAGATTCTATTAATATATATATATATATATATATATATTAGTAAAATTTCTAAACTTGTATTGTTTTGTTCCATAGACTTGAAAAGACCAAGTCAGTGAGGTTTTGTTGTGGACCAATATATATGATAGTGGACATAGAAAGAATAGGTGGGTGTGGTTCATACATGCCTCATCATCAAAAGGAAAAAAATAAAAAATTAAAAAAAAAAAGTCAATATACCCTTTTCATTTTTCATTTTTCATTTTGTGATTAATTTACTCACAATTTTTTTTTTTTGGTGAGATTTACAATTGTTATCCACCTTCTCTTTCATATTTCAGTTATTTTTTTTTTTAAACATTTAAATTATTAATAACTTTAAGGGTTTTATATACTCAGATTTTAAGATCATATTGAAATTAATATTATACTAAATTCAAGACAAAATATATTTTATATATATATATATAGTAATTTTCCAATGAGGACATTTACAATACACACTTTAAGCACCTTTGATGAAATTGTAGGTAATCAAATGTTTTTCGATGAGATTTTTGTATGCATCCTAAGAAAATTAAAATATACATTTGGTACAAATTTTGATTTTTTTTGGATTTGAGAACTATTTTTTCTTATATTTCCTTATTTTAAAATGTTTTATCTTCAAAAAAATCGGAAAAAATTAGTTGTTGCACCTGAATTTTTTTTTTAATTTTCTTCCATAAATATATTTCAATGTTTTCACCATTCATGCAAAAAAATCAAATCAAGATTTAACATATTCCAAACAATTTCATCAAAGGTGTTTAAAGTGTGCATTGCCAAAAAATTAATATATATATATATATTATATTCATTTTTGTCAAAACGTTTTGTGAACACTGAATACTTTGATAATATCAAAGTGGAGGGCCATCTTATTTAGACCCAGTTTGATTGATAATCACAACATGAATCTCACCGGTTTGATTCAAATTGAATAATATCAAAGTGGAGGGCCATCTTATTTAGACCCAGTTTGATTCATAATCGCATCATGATCTCACCAACTACAGTGACTTTGTGTCATGTTCTTGATCAAAAGTCACTATTGCATACAATTAAACACTAATAAAATTAATTCTATAATTAATAACTTTTACTGTAAATCACTGTCTATTAAATTTTCAGAATTATATACACTACTGTGATTCACATAGATATATACCTCAAACAACAATCAAATCATCAACCCTACTTGAATTCATATCATCGATGATCATCGGTTTCATTTGACGACCCCATAAAGTTTGCTTCTGATGACTTGACTCTATATACAACAATTTGTTATATATTTTCATCAAAAAAGATATCATCCACACAGTATATAAATAAAACAAATAATCCAAACAAGAAGGTTTCAATTTTATTTTATTTTATTTTTTTAAATATACATATTTATATTATATGTCACCTCATTTTATATGTTGATCCTTCTCCTTCCTTCACACGAAAAATAGTCACCGACAGGACTAAAGTCAATGCATATGACATGCAAACACCAAAAATAATTATATAAATGTTTTTTTTTTTTTTTTTAGCTTTTTGTCTATGGTGGGATCTGTCGTTAATATGTAAAATAACTTTATTATTATTATTATTTATTTATTCTGCCCGTAGCCACCTCTAGCGTACACTCTTTTATATATATTATGAACTGATATGATGAATTTTCATGTATTAATTTAAGTTAATTAAGTCTACACGTATGCTTAGGTTTTGGTTTTTTTTGTTTTTATTTTTTATATTTTTTATATTTTATTATTATTTTTTTATATAATATAATTTTGTGTTGTCAATCACAAGGAGTTTTCTTATAGACTTTGCTAGCATTTTCATTGGTTGATATATCTATATATTAATTAATTAACAAATTAAAACCTTTCACTTACAAGAGACAAATCCAGTGAAAGCTACTTTTTGTGTGTATGTAAATACCATTTTATTCTGATTTTCTACTAGGGTTGGCTGCTTGGTGACGATTCTTTTTAATTTGGGTCTTAAAATATGAGAAAATTGATGATGAATTCATGTATAATAATGGTAGGAAGTACTACAAACTACCGTCAGTTTTCATATTAGGGTTTCCATGGACCTTAATTTATTTTTTGTTGTATATATAGCTTCTAGTATTATTATTGTTGTTGTTGTTGACTTTTTTACCCTTTTTAATTTTCTAAACCCTAATTCAAGAATTTCCGGTAATTAATAAGTCCAGACTATTATGTTTCATCAACCCTTAGAAACCCGAATTCGAAAATAACTGATTTGAGAGCTTTGATTATATCCTAATTAAGTCCAAAGTGTTAGGTGTGCAATATATATACACATCGTTTTGTAATCAAGTTAGATAATTAGTTCAAAAAGGTTGAATTACATACAATTAAACAAATAAATATAATAGTTTCACAAAAGATTGAACTAACACTTTATTCCTAATTCTTTGGAGTCTAACTGCTCTCCTTAAAATCTTTAAAAGCAAAAGTATTGTCAAGACTGTTTTCTTCTCAAAATTTCAAATTGATTGTAATAGCAAAATCTATATAATTGGAAGGAAAAAATCAAACGTTTCAAAGGTCAAAATCTAATGTTTATTGACATTTTTGAGGTCCCAGAGATTCTTGCTTGTAGACTTGGGCGGTTACCTTGGAATCTTGGATTATAATTCTAATAGCAATAGTAATACTGGTCAATGACCATGTTTTTTGGCAATCTTTTTATATAAATATTTATATAAAATTAAATTTGTAACATGAAACATGTATATATTTGTGGTTAACCCTCAAGTGAACTTTATTATTTTTTTTATACACTAATTATTGTGTGTCGATTCGAACTTAGAAATTGTCGAGTTAAATGAGTGTCTTTTATTGCCAACCACAATATTGAAAGATGATAGGTGGTCTTTAAGTAAACTTGTTGAAAATAAGTTTTTTTTTCCTCTATAATATTTTTATATATGTATGATCTGTAATAGAATCTCTGGCAGGGTTTTGAGATTTTGCTTTAAAACCAAAGTTTGATGTACTGTTGTTGTTCATTGGCTACAAAGGGTACAAAAGGCTTACAAGGAAAAGCACTTTCCCATCAGCACTTCCCTCTAAGCAGGGCAAATTAATTATTGTGTCCAGAGACAAGGAAAAAACAAAGGTTGTGGTACCATAACCATGCTCATGTACCATTTCCTTCCAAAAGTGCTTCAGGGTAAAAGCACTTAACTGAGCAACAGGAAACTGCTTATACATGTTTTATTTATCTATCACCAGTTCACTCCAAATTGTTTTTATCAGATTTATTCATCTTTTAATCATTTGACTGACCTACTGTTTTAATATTGTTTATGCACGGTAGTCAATCATATAATTAAATCATTACCTAATCTGGATTAGTAATAAAGAACGTTCATTCAACTTGACAATATCTCTAGTTCGAGTCATCGCACCACATTACAGGTGAAATAATATAAAAAGAAATCATATAGTTCAAAGAATTTTCTAAATAACTTTAATTTAATAGACTATACAGACTTTAGTGCCTGAATAAAAATAATTGGTGGTAGGTTGGCCAATTGTTTTTTTTTTTTTTTTTTTTTCCTCTAAAATGATGACCCATGCCTTATCTCAACCGATAACCTAATCAAGATTTGGTTTGCTTGGGTTTATTAGGACAAACCATTAATTAATATGTGTTCATGGACTGTCTACTCTAATCAATTCCAGGACTTCTACAAGATAATTTTAATAAATGACACCTAATAATTCAAAAGTTTCTACACATTGTCTAGGTCCACCTTGGAAACTTATGGACTTAAGAGAGCCAACAAAACATTGTAGAAAATTCAAAGATTAGTATAGCAACTATTTTTATTTTTGTTTTTGTTTTTTGAATATCACTTGTCAACTCAAACCTAGAATATTAACAGATTGAATTAGCATTATTTACCGCAACACATTACCTTGTCGGTGCATGGCTACAATTTTGTTCATCAGGTCAGGCTTGCTTTCTTAAATTTTTAGTACCAGTAAAGTATGGCTTCTAGCTTTTATTAGTAAAAAACAAATTGGACAAAAACGCCTATTTAAAATATAATGTCAAAATGTGAGACGCAATTAATTTTAGGCCGTACAATGTATGATATAGAGGCCTGTCAGACCCAATTAATTATTGGCCCAAGAATGTTCTTTGTCCTGGTTTTGATCGACAAATTCAAAGACGATTGCTTGTCCTGGAAGTGAACCCTTTTTCACGAGAAGAAAAATTAGGAAAACAAATTAATCATCCCCAAGTGTTTTTAGCTAAAATAGTTTTTTCAATTACAATAATCAAAATGTTGTCATTAGGATTCCAAGACCCGGAATCAAATCCTTATATCACATAATCGCACGTCTATGTAACACGGATATAGATACTGGTACGGGATACGGTACGATACAGAAATACGGTAAATCTCCAAAAACTAGAATACGGACACGGCAAGATACGTCAATTAAAATAATATATATTTATATATATTTTTTAAATAATATTATATAAAAACACATTTAATAATTCACTGAAGATCAAAGCATATTCAAAATCCAAATAAAACATGTCACATAACTACAGAAGTCATAACAATGTAACATATCCCTGTTGTATCCTCCAGGTATCCTTCAGTCAAAGTTATGAAAAAGTCAATGGATACGTCATTTGATGTATTGGATACGTATCCTGGGAGTATTCGAACCGGATACGAGTTACCTCTACCAAATAGAATATTCATGCTTTCTAGTCGCACGCATAGTTATTCAAGGTGCACCTTAAGACCAAGCATGAAACACGCATGTGAGACTCACCTTTCAATTTTAGACACTTTTGGAGGTTGCCATAAATTATCTAACGGCAACAGATAGGCCACCGGAAAGTTTTGAAGCTGGACGGTATTCGACGGAGTGAAAGACACAATGGTTGGAGGTTAGGGTGAGTGATGACCGGAAAAGAAATTAAGGTTAGGGGCTTAGGGCCAGTTGCTGCTTGTAAAGAAATTGAGTTTTGATTGAGCTAAGTTAAGGCAAGATACATGGTGGTTTGCTTCCCAACCTTTTTGTAATTCTTTTGTTTTTAAAGATTTATCTCCGTGACCTTTTTACCGATTTAGATGATTTTTGGGTTTTGGTTCTTGTCCCCCCCCCCCAATTTTTCTTTTTTACTTTCAATAAAATTTCTCCTCTGGAGGGGTCACAAGCATGGAATTAGATTTCTTTTGGGATGTCCGAAGTTTTCTTTATGCTTTTCCCCACTTGTTGGACTTTGCTCAAAAAAAAAAAAAAAAGTTAAGGCAGGCCAGGCTGCCAGCTGCCCAGGTTTCTGATTGCCACACCAATAGAAACCTCGGAGATTTGCTGTATGACATTGACCTCTCAACATTTCAAGAATCAAGAGAATCGAACCCAAAATTTATTTTAAGTGGTTCATTTTATTGGGGATTTAGCGATCAAATTATCACAAGATGACAAGAAAACAAAACAAAACAAAACAAATTGGTCCCCTCCATGGATGTAGTAAATAGTTCAATAATAGAAGTATGACATTAAAAAGCAATTTAATGTTTTTTAAGAGTAATAAAATCTGTTTTGTCATCTTTGAAACGTGACTTGAAAAACTTTACCAGAATTTCTTACACCAAACATTATCATGTGACTAAAAGACTCTAAAAGATCTAACAACAGTTCAATGCCACACACCACAAAAGATCACACTAGCTTACTTGGCTGTGTTATCTTCTTTGCTTCCCAAGCAATGGCCACCATTTTCCTCACCCCATCCCCGGCACCATCTCAACCATTTCCGCAACGAAAACCAAGTAGATTGAGCTCAGTAATTAAATGTTGTGAGAAGACTACAGAAACCAGTAGCAGTTCTAATAATGGGAAAGCTAGTTTTCGCAAAAAGAGTCTTCAAATGCAGCAGGATCACACCATCCTTCCTCCAAGGCCTCGCCGGATAATCTTGGTTAGACATGGACACAGTGAAGGGAATCTTGATGAGAGTGCTTATACAAGAACTCCAGATCCAAAGATTGCCCTCACAGAGAAAGGTAAGGCTGAGGCAGAAGCATGCGGCAGGAGAATAAGGGAGATGATTGAGAAAGACGGTGACGACTGGAAGGTTTACTTCTATGTATCACCATATAGAAGGACTGTCGAAACATTACAGCAATTGGGTCACGCTTTTGAGCGCAAAAGGATTTCTGGCATGGTTAAAGAGCCTCGTCTTCGAGAGCAAGATTTTGGTACTGAAAATCTTTGCAGACTTTCCACAACTGTAAACTAGCAAACAGGCATTTTAATTTTTTGACTGAATTTTCCGATTTATGTTGTCATGAAAGGGAATTTTCAGGATAGAGAGAAAATGCGAGTTGAGAAAACTATACGCATGCTCTATGGTCGTTTCTTTTACCGCTTTCCTAATGGTGAATCTGCAGCTGATGTTTATGATAGAATCACAGGTACACTATCTAACTATTTATTGATATTTCTCTCCCAAGAAGGAATAATAACTAAGAATTGAAAATGAAACAGGATTCAGAGAAACACTTAGAGCAGCTATTGATAATGGGCGATTTCAACCACCCGGAGATCGAAACCAAAACATGAATGTAGTAATAGTGTCTCATGGTCTCACATTAAGGGTGTTTCTAATGAGATGGTACAAATGGACCATTGAGCAATTCGAGGAGCTCAATAACTTGGGCAATGGAGACATGATAGTTATGGAGAAAGGTTATGGTGGAAGGTAATAATACCCTTCTCTCGTACTCCGATACTATGAAAACTTAAATTTGATCGATAAACATCTTATTCTAATATCTCTACAGGTACAGCTTATTAGTACATCATACTGAGGAAGAGCTAAGAGAGTTTGGACTCACAAATGAAATGTTGATTGACCAAGAATGGTAAATTTCAAAATCATGATATGTTTTACTAAGCTGATGATAGAAGATTCCCATAAGATATAAGATCATGACTCTGCTTAACTAACCTTTTATGTTTGCTGGCTTCTAAATTAAGGCAAAAGGTTGCAAAACCGGGAGAAATAAATTACGATTGCCCATTGCTGAATTCCATCTTCACCCACTTTGATGAGGGCTGCGGAAGATAAAGAAAGATTAATTATTCACCAAGAAATAAGGAGCAACAGGAATATGGTTTACCTGATAAGAAGTACACTTCACTGAAGAAAGCCATTGGAGGAATATGGAGACCAATGCAGCAGTAGTCTGTAGAGATGCTCGGATGTTGAGATAAAATGGTTAGTCTTCCATTGTAATGTAAAAAAGTGGCTCTGCAATGCAAATTTCTGGAGAATTTCAAAATTTTCGTTGCTCTTTCTCGAGTGTCAACTCGGAGAGATAAAATTATAGTAGTAATACATGAACAACAATGTTTTCATGTAAACAATTATAATAAAACAAAGTTCTCAAACAAGTGTAACTACATGCAAAAATCCTAGCAAAGAGTACGATAATTCCCTCTCACATATACTCGTTGCATGTTAAATCTGACAAACTTCAAAATGATCAGAATCAATACTATCTAAAATATCCGAGCCCAACCATGATTGATCATCATTATGGGAAGACGGAACATGAGGATGAAACACAAAAAATCTCAGTAACTAATACTTGTATAAACAACCTGAAGATCATCAGCTATCCCTGGCTGAAGGCAATAATGTAAACCCACAACAAACTTTTTGCTCAAGAACACATATTCTTTCACAATCAGATCAACGGAATAACAATGCATAACCAAAAAACAACTAAATACCAAGTAACAAATTCAATTGGAGAAGACAATGGTAAAAGTAAATTTGTCTTTTCATTGATTGATAATATTTCAACGGCCAGCAAAAAGAGGGTTACATCACCCAATTGGCCACAAAATTATATCTATATAATATATATATATATATATATATATATGTTTCAAATGAAAGGGAAAAAAAAATTAGCCACTTGTTCTCATGACTAACTCTAGAAAAAAGAAAAAAAAAATCATAATAAAATTCACTGTGGTTCTGCAGGATTCAAAAGAAAAAAATCATAACAAAACTCAGGTGGACTGTGGTTCTGCAGTATTCAAATGCCTGCCTTCTGAAAAAAAAAAAAAAAAAAAAACCTACTTCATCAGGATTCAGGACCAACATATATATATAGATGTATATATATATATATATATATATATTTATGTCTACCTGCAGATGCATCTAATATGAAAGAACCAAAAAGGGGCCACTGGATCAAAAGTAGAATGGCCTTTTCCTAGAAACTATGTTATCACTTAACTGCAACTACATATGATTTTGAACTAGCATATTTTCCGACTCTTTGATGTATGAATGGACATCTCTCTTCTCTAAATCTTCTTGGGACGTCACTTGCACTTCCCCTGCCAAATTCCTTATATCTTGCCTGTCATTAAAAGCTGAGGCATCATCAAAATGAGAGTTATGAGCCTTAACAAAACCATCATCAACATTATTACGAAATCTCTTCACATCTCCATCAATATCATATCGCTTTGCAGGAGGAACCTGCCCAAACCTATAGCTATTTTCCCCCCTATTATCTTCACTTCCGTCACGCCTCAGTCGTCCTCCTCTACCAACTCTGTCAATTTTCGAATATCTTCCAGGATGCATTGATCTGTAGTTTCGAGGTGAATCCAAGTCAAACCTGTCATCCTGTGGGCCAAATCTGCCAGGTGATCTCCTGTCTAATACAGAAGAACGCTGATTGAAACCCTGATCCCTAAAATGGACCACTCCATTTCTCCGATCACCAATCCATCTGGAATTATGAGGTGGGGAACCATGACTTCTGCGCATTGTCCTGTATCCTAACATACGGTCAGGCGATAAACCAGGTCGCTGATGGGGTGACCTCATTCTCTGCATCCTTGTATCAGATTTGAAATTAGGGGATTTACTTCGGTGTCTAAGACTCGGATTACTGGAGTTGGGAGAGCGAGTTCTAGATCTTGAACGAGATTTCGAGTGGGATCTATGGGCATGGCCCTCTCCCCTTCTATCAATGGGTGAAAAGCATCTTTCTCTCCTAGATGAAAAATGTGAATGATTCAAGAAAGGTTCAGAGCAATCATCAGGCATTGGTCTATGATATCTACCCCTGGGGCCTCTCCCACCCATTCGAGGACCATATCTTGGAGACCTGCCTCTGCCAAAACTCACATGCCTACCAGGACTCAGTTCTCTAGATAGTCTAAAACCTGATCGGAAACGAAAAGCTTCTTCCCCATCAACAGGTGACCCACTTCTTGCCAGTTGCCGATGGTCACCGAATGATGAAGCATCCATCCTTTGTCTGCCAATAGATCCATCTTCTGGCCCTGAACGACGAAAAGGTGCCTGGCCATGATAATTAGGTGAACGATAGCGCCTTATGCCCCTGTGACCATCTGCAGAGCTGACCCAATGATCATCACCCTGATATCTTGCATGAGCATGGTAATTATATCTTCCCCTACCAAAAGATTCTACATATTCAGGCTCTCTTTCAGCTCTAGAAGTAGTGTTATCTGCCTCACTGCATTCAAGAATTTTTTTTAAAAAAAAGTGTTGAGAAAACAATGTATGACCAACTATTAATTTACAATTAATAACAGAGTCGATTAAAGCAAAATGAGCTAACGTAGTTATATAGACAATACCTGCTTCCCTGCATGCAAGTTTTGACCTTAGAATATGCATCATGCACTGGCCGTCCTTTAATGCATGACTGCAGCTCTCGCCTGCACTCTCTTGATCTGACCATCCTCACTTTGGTATCATCCACACTAAGGTTCTTCCTATAGCTGTCTTCTTTCACTCCAGTCAATGTATCAGAAAAATTTCTGCGACTCCAACCTGATATTTTCAAGTTTGAATCAACTGAAACACTTGGTTTCTTTACATCATCTTCCCTAGGGACAACACAGACATCTCTGATCACCTTGTAAGGGCCTGTTTCATCACCAGATGCAACCTCATTCCATCCATCTTTACCTTTCAATGGTCTTTCCTTAACAGAACCTGATGATCCACTTAAGCTAGGTTGAAAGTTGGATTCCTGTGTATTCTTCATGATGTTTTGAGCTTCATAGCCCATATTGCTGGCATTGTCAGATCCATAATCAACATCCATGTCTTCACCGTCGTACTCTTCCCAAGCTTGAAATATCGATTCCCTTACTTCTCCATCTTCATATTGAGAATCATAATCCACCTCTGGCTCTCTCAATTTTGCATCAGTTTCAGAACTATCATGAGCATAAACTTTGTTATGTTGCACTTTTAAATCCACAGCTGATGCAGGTTGCGCTTCAATTGATGCACCTGAAGTAGGCATTTCAACACCAGAAAAAGAACAAACAGAGTTATCTGTAACGCTATCAAGAGGCCCCATATTCAGTGGAGGTCTTGTCTCCAAGGCATTCATATCCTTACGAATGTTTGCAGATGAACAAGAAATATCCTTGGCTTCATCAACATTTTTATTTAAAACACCAGACATCTCACCTATTGAATTACTGGACAATGCTACCTCAGAAGCAACCTCCTGCTCCTGCTTCTCAACTTGAGATCCAGAGGGTGAACTGCCACCAATACTAATTCTTTCTTTACTATCTAATGGTTCTTTTCCCTTAAACTGATCCATCCTGACAGCACAACCAAGCTCAGAAGAATGCAAATTTTCTAGCTCTGACTTGTGTTCCTCTATGGTAGATTGTTTCATTTCACGAGCCATTTCTCTAGAATCACTATGTGGCAGTTCCTTGTCAGCAATAGTTTTTTTATCATCAAGGCAACTTTGCAATTCATAGCCTTCCAAATTTCTCATCTTATTAACATGACCTCCATCTTCAACAATGTCATTTCTAGCATTGGTCTTAGAGTCTGCAAATTCATAATCAAAAGGATATTTCCATGAATCCATATCCGTATTTAAATCCCAGTGCAACCGAAGTTCTTGTGACGAGAATTCCTGTTTTCTTTCCTCTTCTCTGTTGGTCAAGAGATCCTTTGATACAGCCACTGGATGATCCTGCACAAACTTATCTTCTACATTGTTCCTATGAGACAGATTAATTGCAGAGAAATCACCTATTCTCAGGCAGGCAGTAATTTCCTCTTGAGGCACTGCGGATATGCAGCTAGTTCCTTCAGTTGACATTTCAGTAGAACTAATATCATCCTTAGAAACTCCTTTGGACACAGAAAGTGATTCATTATTGATTGACACTTCAAAAGGGCCCTCGCGCAAATAAGATTCTTCAACTCCTGAGCTCTCCTCAGTATGACCACCCTCTCCTCCAAGACCCTTACTGCATGCGGCAGCAGCTAGTATTGAGATACCCGAGAAGTCTTCATTCTCAACAACTTGTCTGTTTACCCTCACCAAGTTTGTCTCATCACCATCACAATCTTTATCAACAATCTGACCTGAGTCATTCACAGAAGCGGTGTAATCACTTACCCCAGGTTTGATCTTCAAGGGCCTTTCAGTCTCATTCTCCCCAGAATGTGGTGAAGGGGATCTTGGTGGTGGAGATGGAGATCTATACATAAATCGTCTCTTCTTAATTGGCACATGTTCTTCCCTCTCACTAAAGTGGCACCCAAGAACACTTACTCCAAGCTGGCAAATAGAACAAAAGATAATAACGTCAAGTCATAACATGAGATTATTTCATCGATCAAGTGCATTATAGCTACAGCAAAACTACATTTAACATTAGATTCAACCTTCTCAGATTCAGAAACTGGCATGTCCAGAGTTTCTGGCTTTTTATTGACTAGCTTCCCGCAACCTTTCAAGACTGATTTCTTTGCCCTCCTTGATTTACTCCTGCGTCCTTTCGAACCATTCCAAGTCAAATCAGAACCAATAATCGTGCCAAGCATGCTACTGGGAGGTTCCCCTCTCCCATCACCTAACTTCTTTCCACCACTGGTCTTGCAGGATGCCGTTGTGGCTTGTTTCTGCATACCAATATAACAAAAATGAAGAAAACCTATGCAACCAATAACGTATTACCCGTGTTTACAAGACAATCAATAACAACATCAAGCATGGATAACACCAATAGATCAGATCATACAAATGTGATCAATTGCATCAAATAGAAAATCCAATATGCCACCCCTGTATCTCAGAATCAAACAATAAAAGTCCACAATTCCTTGTCTTGCCCTAATCACGTCGACACAATCCACTCTTAATGAAGTAAATGCTGCCTCAATCCACCACAAAAAGTCTTTAAAATAGATCTAAACCGAGTCGCCAACCAGAATCTAATAAATCAAAATATTCAAACAAAAAAAAAAAAAAAACAAAAAAAAAAAAAAAACTAAACATCCTCATTTCTCGCTTCATCTGTCAATCTCAATCCCGAACCAATAAATCGATCGATCAAACAACCAAACGATTCGTACGCATTCACGCTCTCAGTAATCCAATCAACAACGAATTATAACAACAGTTTTAACAATCGCAAAAATGAACAAATAAACAGAATAAAAAATGATTCAACACAAGGGTCTCGTTTACCTGATATAAACACAAATCAAACAATGAAGCACACTTGCCAACAACACTCGTCTCTCACACCAGTAATAATAACTCGATGATTTCCGTCTCTCTCCATCATCATCAACAAAAGTTTCTCTCCTTTCGTTTTATCTGATGCGGATCCTTCTCTGCAATTTCCTTCCACACATTTTCTTCAAAAACACCAAGAACTCGATGCCCTTCCTTGATTTTGTTTTCGCTTCCTTTTTGTTGTTTCTTTTTTTTCTCTCTCTTTTGTTTTTGCTGTGGTTTGTGCTGCCGTCAACTCCAGTGTTGCTTCACCACGTATTTATGCTTATCTTTTGTTACCATTTTGCCCCTGGGTCTCTTTCTCAACATTCCGGTTTTGCCCTCGTTTGGATTGGTCTTTTCACGAATTTTGGCTTCCTGAGAAAGTCAAATATGCATCTAATGATGATTATGACTGTTGAGACACTGTGATTGCTACATTTAATTTGCTCTTTTAAATAGTATTTAAATATTTTCAAACATTTAATTTGTTTTGAGTTTTGCAAGCAAAAAAAACAAACAAACCAACGACCAAAAAACCCAACGATTAATATATCAAAAAAAAAATTAATAGTAATTCTTTTTTGTCTAAATTTGATGTAAAATGATGTGACGACACTCTAATCTATCCATTTAAATCATATAAATTTAATATAATTTAAATGAATGGATTAGACTATTACCACATCATTTAGACATTAAATTTGAATAAAGTAGTATTACTTTTTATTCTTTTTTTTTTAAATCTTTTATTGAAAATTGCCCTCAAATTTTATCAACTCTTTTCTCAAAAAAAAAATATTAAAAATTAAATTAACAACAACCATAATTTATTTATTTTTAAACAACAACTGCCATAATTAAATTATCGCATTACTGTACATATAATATTTCTAGAGCAAATTACATTCTATTATCTTAGGTTAGGCTTGTAACTCTAGAAAATAACTTTTTAAGAAATTACATTGACTAGATGAGACTGGTGTGATAGGTGATGGAAATTGATTTGTAAAAATAAAATGAAAAAAATTTGGATCAAGTGGAGATTTATTAAAGGAAAAAAAAAAAAAAAAAAAAAAGCGAAAAAGGAAAAGAAAAATAAATGGTAGATATTCTATCAGGATCCCATCAATCCAAATTGATCATCATAAAGATCCATTATAGATCTCCATCCTTTTTTTTTATAAATAAATCTTCCATTGTTGATCTCATCTATCTTAAAAAAATAAATGGTGGAGATACAATTTCATTTTTCATTTTCATTTTCTTTAATTAGGGTAGATCCATCTTTTTACTGTTTTTAATCGATCTAACGGTCTCATTAAACGGTTAACTATAACAAGAGGGAAGGTTGGTGTCATTTTTTTGAAAAGTCATTTCCGAGCCTGAATGGCACGAGAGAAACCAACCTTAGATTTTGGGTAATTTAAAATTTATATAGTAGGTATATCATATACATTAATGTAAAAAGTTTTTTAAGGGTTTCGTTTAACGGTTAACTATAATGGGAGAGGAGATTGGTTTTTTTTTTTTTTTAATTTGTTTCCAAGTGGTGCGAGGGAAACTAACCTCGGATAGAATTCGGGTAATTTACATTTTTTTTATATTATATATTAGGTATATCGAATACATATAAACCTGTCGTTATTATTCTACGTATATAATTTATCAATCATTTTTTTCAAAATAAAAAGTTATCAATCTTTCATGCCAATTACCAAATCTATCTTGATAGTCGGACAGATTCATATATAAATTGAGATCAAAATAGACTGAAATACATATAAGGTTTAATATTCCATAATTAGTAAAAAATCGAAATTAAAAGAAAAATCAAAATTAAAAGCAATTTGATATGATCCCTTTC
The DNA here is from genome assembly GCA_035582765.1 of Acer negundo. Taxonomy (NCBI): domain Eukaryota; kingdom Viridiplantae; phylum Streptophyta; class Magnoliopsida; order Sapindales; family Sapindaceae; genus Acer; species Acer negundo. The sequence goes on from CM069238.1 coordinate 30,896,935, forward strand.
GGTGCAAGATTTCCTTGACTAATTACCAAATACATGGCCAATTTCTGATTTGGGTTATTTATTTATTTTTTTATTATTTTTTACTATTTTTAATGTTAGGTTAACATAATGTTTGCATTTGAACTTTAGAAATATATGCCAACCAGAGGCGTAGCTCAGCTGGTAGATGGACAAGCTTAGGGTTTAGGTAAATGACTACCAGATCAGTGGCTCGAATTCTACCAATGACGAAAGCTTTTTAAAAAATATACATTGTTCTGAATTAATAGATATTGTCAACAAAAAAAAAAAAAAAAAAAAAAAAAACTTAGAAATATATGTATATATATAATATTTGATGGGGTGGTTTTTTCTTCAAATTTCAATATTGAGTAGTGCTAGATGTATCGATTTTTTTTTTTTTCCAAATTATGTTCTAAACGATGTGGTACGTGAGATGTCAACATCATATCAGAATCTCATGATTTATAAGATGCCGACACCTCACGTGCCACGTCATTTAGGATAAAATTTGGAAGAAAAAAAAAATTGGGTCATCTAGCGTTACTTTTCAATGTTACGGTGTTTTTCAATCCCAAATGCACAATCAACATGTATCATTTAGTTATGAACCTAATCACAGCTCATTGGTTGGTAACTTGGTATTCTTTTCACACCCAATCACTGCAATCATTCATATATATATATATATATATACACCGTCCCATTTTGATCGATACGTACTGATATAACTATATCGATATTAATGCATATAGACCGCTAATTATGATAAAGTTTTGACAAGTGCATAGACTTTGAGTCAAAGTATGTAAATCTAATGGTTTACATCTAACACACGGATATACTGATAAAGTTATATTGGTATGCATTGACTTGAATATTTCTATATATATAATATATATACTGTACGGTTCACTTTAGTACGCACTAATATAAATACATTAGTACCAATACATGTAGACCATCGATTACAGAGAAGTTTTGACAAATTCATATACTTTGAATCAAAGTATGTAAATCTAATAGTCTATATCCAACGCACTGATGAAGTTATATCAGTACATACTGACTTAAACATTTATTTATATATATATTTATATATATATATATATTTGACTTTTCAAGTGTTATTTCCTCATTCATTAAAACAAATTAACAAAATTTGAAATTAGATACCATATAATTCTAGTATATATATATATATATATTATTGTTATTATTACAATTAATTCGAAATTTAGAAAACGGATACATAATTCATACTCGGAAATATCAGTGGTGTTACTTATGGAGTAAAAGTTGAGGGTCCACATCAAGAATTCAAGATTATGGGATGCAGGAAACTTCTTCATAGATGCTCCAAGAAAAAGAAAATTTTGGATAACTTTGAAGAACCAAGAGTGAGTTGCCACATCATTGGCACCAGAATCGAAAAGCTAAGATGGAGTCAGAATTTGTCATTGTCCAAACTCAAACCCCACCACTCCCTCACATGCATACCTCCACCAGATAACATGCCACATCTCCCCAGTCACCACCACTACCACCACCTTCAATTCAGTTCTCACCTCAATTCAAACTCCAAATATAAGATAAATAAACCATTGTTTCCACTGAACATGATAAGATTTTCATGCCCAGAAAGAAGAATCATAAAAAGAGGACTTGTATTGTAATATGTACTCGAACAAAAGCAAGCCGGAAAGAGGACGAGGCCATTCTGCCACGTTCGTTCAGTTCAGTTCAATTCAATATCTGATGTATTCATGCACAATCCAGTGGCTTTCATGTTTTTCTCAATTAAACAAAGAAAAGAACATCAAACTCTCACAGGAAAACCACTACAGAAGTTATTCTCAAGAACCAGAAAAGAATATGATTCTTATCACACAAGAAGTTACTTCTAAAAAGAAACCACATGATGAGAAGCTACTCCTAAAAGTATCACCTCACTGACAAATCTTAAAATAAGTAATGAGAATTTGGCTCACATAAACAACAATAACAATTGAAGTAGATTTCAAATAAATCAACCTTTCATCAGAATTACAAACTGACAATTGCCCTCTCAATTTCTAATAACTTAAAGTTGCTAGAATTGGCAGTACTAAAAGCTAATTTTATAATTCTACACCCAAATTCTTGTCCTAACTTTTCAATAATCAAGGTCAAAAATCAAAATCAACCAAATATTGTGGATTCTATTTGCTAAAGTTGCAACAAGCAAACAAAGGTTATGGCAGTAACAAATATGGATAGTTCTCCTATCTGGTCGTCCTAAATTATAATTTCAAGACGACCAAACACAACCACAAGTTAAAATAAAATGCTGATTTTTTTTTAATGAACATTTGAACTTATTAAAACATGTGGCTGTGGTTAGTCATCCTAATAGGAGAACTATCCGTAACAAATATTGCCTTAAACTTGAGTAATTAAAATCTTAAATACATCGATACATCAGCGTAAAATGCAACATAGATTACACAGAATACATATGGTTTTTGTAACAGAACAAGAACAAAATGAGATGTTTTTCACCCAATAGGAAAGAATCTTAGCAATAATTAAAAAATTTAAGATCAAATTCCTACATTCCAGACTCCTGCTCCTGGAAAATAAATAATTAAAAGGTTTTCACATTTCAAAGAAACTTGACATTTTATGCTTAAACTATGAATACAAAGAAGTAATAAATGAGAATCAAACTTATAACATCATTTAAAATATTGAAAAGAAGAATAATTGCGTAGTTTAACTATCTTGCATCATGCATGTGCCATGGCCAACTAAATGATGCTAATCAACAAATGATCTAGATTCGCTACCCCAAAAAGGAAAAACGAAGCATAATCCGTTCATTTCATTTAAATCGCTAGAAATGTAATAAAAAGAAAAGGAACCATAGACGCCTATATTAGTATATTCTATTAGGAAAAGAAGAAGATAATTAAAAGGCTTGCATAGCACGCAAAATTTATTCCTTTACTAGATCTCATTTTCTGGGTAATAATTTTGAGATTCATGCCCCATAGGTGATTACTTGTGTCCTAAATTTCTGAAAGTAGAAATTCATCAATAGCTTTTCATGTTTTGACACCCTATATCAAGATTTTGAGCATATGGGAACAAGCAAACTTATTAGCAGCTCCATCAAGAAGTAATTTTGGGAGAACCACACAGAACATTAAACAGGGGACCAAAATCAAGGAGCCTCAATGTCCTGTCAGAATTGGTTCTGTCCAACTTACCTCCACCACTTCCCACATGTATGTGCATGTTGGAATCCACCACACAAATATTCCCAAATAATATGCAACCACTACCTTCGACGCCAATTTTAATGGTGCTCTGAATACACCAAACACTGACCCTCAATAAAGAACATTATACTCCCACAAGAAAACCACTAGAGAAGTAATGCTATTCTCAAGTACCATAAACAGAAAGGAATATGATTCACTTTACAAACAAGTTATTCGCAAGTTATTCTAACAAGAAAACCACAAGAGAAGCTACTCCAAAGTATCGCTTCACTAACAGTAGTAAAGTATTGAGAATATGGCACACATTGCATTATAGAAAGAAAACACAAAATGTTACGAGGTAACGGTATTGTCCAAAATTTGAGTAATCAAAATCTTAAACAAGTAGATAAATAAACATAAGAAAATTGCATCATAGGTTGTGCAGAGTACATTTTGCTCTTATAATGGGACTAAAACAAGAACAGTATAGGGAAACAAAATGAGATGACTTTCATCCCAACAGGAAAGCATTCGAATAATAATTCAAAAGTAAAGAAGACTAAAGATATTTCATAAATATTTGTACATGCACATGCAATTCCAAGCATGACTAATTAAAAGAAAGTGACGATAATTATTCCAGACAAAAGAAAAATTGGTATTCTATGCCTGAACTATGAATATATAATGAGTGTAAACCAAGCTTATAACAACATTTGAAATAAGAAAAAATAAATTGATAAACACATAGTTGGTTATCTTGCATAATGCATGCTACTTCATATAGCCAACAATAACTATCCAAGACCCTCCCAAACCCAATAGATGGGATTACACCGTGATGAGTAATGAAAACAATAGTGTTTGTTGTAATGTTTCAGCTACTTACCTGCGAAAGTCATTTGTTTCAAATTGAGTTTCTGAGGTTTCCAGCAAACTATATGTAATTACATTTGATCAACGCCATCTGATAGCTCCAAAATTTTCCAGTGTCAACGTGTAGAAGACTGGTTGCCGTGACTGAAGACAAAAGTGAAGCTAACCCCATTGTCACTGTTTCCAAGATGCTTTACCAAGCTCTTCATGCTAGAAATTAGATCGAAGCTATCCAAAATCTCCTAACCAGCAATTGTAGTTAATAGAATGTCCCTCTTCCTTAGATCAACTCCAACTAAGATGATAGTGGTAATACACGGCATGCGATACATAAGATGTAAAGGACCATCCTACCAGGAAAACTAATTCCATTATAGCAATAAAGAAAGTATAGGAGAGTCAATTTGATCGTCAAATTAAGAAAACAAACAATTATATTGAGTTTATCTTCAACAAAAATATGGAAGTTGCACCCATATAACATTGTCTTCTTCCAGACTAAACCTAGTAAATGAACACATCCTCCACTTCTATGACATTCAACTACTCCAAACAATTTCAGGTCCTGGTTTAGAAAGGAAGAAGATGAAAAAACAAAAAAATTAATGTAGAATCTGGATAAAAATGATCACATAAAGACAATAGACCCCATATAGTGTTATCATTTATTGCAGTGTGAAATTGGTAACTTCTACAAGTTCTCAAGGGTTGCAGAGGTAACTCATAACTCCCGTGGCCGTTCCTGCTCACCATTGCGCCTCCAGAAGGACCTCCTCCACCAAACTTCAAACCCTCTTTGTATGTTTGGACAATCTTCACCAGAGTTCAAGAATCTATCAAACCAAGCAAGCAAAATTTCCTGTTGCCAAGCTAGAGGCAGAGTGAGAATTGTGTTACTAAGACCATCCTCAATTACATGTCGATCGAGGCCTTTAGATGCCCTCCTCATCCACCCAAAATCATCATAAAAGGGAACCAACCAAGTCCGTAAAAGCAAGCACCTCGTATCTTTTGAAGCCAATAACTGGCCTTTGCCAATCCCAACAAACAACCTAGCAGTGACTCTGCTAACCTCATACCTATGAACTGCAGGGACTTTAGAATGTGCCTCAGATATTTCAGATTGAGAAGCCCAAGTTTTTAAAAAGTCCTCAGCAATCTGCCTATCAATCAAAATATCCAAAATCCAATGTAAATTATCCGCCTGCCGTGCGATTTGACCTACATCCTGCAATTCCCCTGCTGCTGCCTGAAGAAAATGTTGGCGAAGCAATTGCAAACACCCATCACAAGCTGAGTATAACGACTCCTTTCGAAGATCATTCTGAGACGAATTCTCATGAAGCATCTTCGATACCAAACCTTTCATCTCACGCCTTGCCTTCTCGTCTTTACCTTCAAGAACTACATGTAAAAGCTTGAGAAGCACTTCATCATTGTCACTGCCCTCTTCTGTTCCATTAGTAGCTTCAACAGAAACCCTTTTCAAAACTTCCCCAGCTCCGACACCTTCAAGACGTAGCTCTGACAACAACGAAGCCACTTTCTCCTCTTCGTCCTCAGCCCATGGTGCAGCCTCTAAGTACTCCAAACAAGACAAAACCCCCGCATCAAACCCAATTGCCGCTGAAACCTAAAGAAAACACAGAACCAACCAAATTCAATCCCTAAAACCTCAACCATTGGTTGGTGCAAAAGTCGTCAACAAGCACACAAAAACCTTTGAAAATCCTAACTGTTCAAATTATTAAACAAAAGGCAACACCCCTAACACGAAATGAAACTCATACGGACAAAATGAATCAATTACTACTTCCAAATTGGCAAATTCGCGCTACAAGATCTTCAATTTCCTTCCTAATCAAGAAACACTAACACTTACCTACAAAACTCTCAATCAATAAAACTCAATACAGACAAATGACATAACTTGAAACTCTTAAAAGAAAAAAAAAAATTAATAACAAAATTTACCTTCAAAATACCAAGAACTTTGGAGACATCATCTTTCATCAACCTCTTTTTAAGATCTTTACAATACATTAACCTCAAAGTCTCGATATAGACCTCCACGTCATCACAGTCTGCAATTTCCACAATGTACGGAAGTGAAGTCTTCTGCTGCTGCTTTGTCCACCGATCAGACAATTTGACGGCAAAGAACCTACTGTGCGCCACCAGAATCTGCCGGTGCACGTGCAAAGAGATGCTTATGCCGTCCTTGGAACTCAAAGTCAGTTTTATGTCACTAGAAGCTGACTCGTTGAACTGGTTACCTGGGCTCCTTGTCAACAAAAGATCTGATATTCTCTGCATTTTGAGCTGGTGGGTGTCGAACATTTGTTGTTGGTGTTGATGGGCTGCTCTCTGCGATTGCGATAGCACAGGAATGCTGTTGTGGGTGGTTGGGATCTGGGTTTTCGAGTGGACGTCAGGCTCGCTTGCCATCATTTCGAAAAGGGTCGGGCTGGATCGGGTCTTGTCGGGAGGGGGAGACATCGGGTTCAAGAGTCCGGCCGTCAAAGCAGAGTTGAATTTGCTGAAACTCGAAGGATATGCCGACTTCGAGGAGTGGTTATAGTTGTTGTTGAGTGTAGCTGTCGCCGTCGGCGACGGCGGCGCTGGGCTGTGAGTGAAGTCCATGACCGGCGACAGACTCCCAGGAGAAAACCTGATCCTGAACCGTGATGGCGAATCGAGTATTATCGTCGGGTCGGGTTCTCTAACAGCCGCACGGGATTCTCTAGGAATCGGCGGCGGCGGTGGGATTGGAGTGCGAATGGGTTTGGAAGCTGAGCAGCACCAGGAATTTTCAGGCGAGACAACAGTGGGCGGGTCGAGTTTTCTAGCCGGGTTGTGGTTCAAAGAGTCAGCGTTGGTGACGACAACGGCGGCGGCTGTTGCGACGGTGGTATTCGCAGTAGCAGATGAGGAAATAGTAGTTTCGCGATACTTGCGGCGTCTGGGCTTAACGGGCTGGTTTTGGACTTTGAGATGCGTTGTTGTTGTTGCTGCTGCTGTAGTTGTAGATGTTGTTGTGGTTGTTGTTGTTGTTGTTGCCATGAATTGTTTTTAATGTTAAAATGTTAAAAAAAATCCCTTCTTTTCTTGTGATTTATGTCCTTTGTTGTCTTCTAGTCTAGGGCATTTTAGAATTTAAGAGAGAGAGAGAGTCTATGTGTGTTTGTATTTTGTTTTAGTAGTTTTTGGCTTCGATGAGAAACAAGAAAAATTCAGAAATCAGATACATTAAAAATGGCGGTTGTTTCGAGACACAAAAAACAGTGAGAGACAGTGAGTGAGAGTGAGAGAGAGAGAGAGAGCATTTAACGTGGTGATTTTATTGGGTGACTGTGAGTGAGATGATAAATAAAAGGTGACAGACATGTTAGATTAGTATAACCCCAGCCGAAGACTGACCCCGTGACCCACTGACCCCATAACAATCCCACACTTATGTATTGGTTTGATTATGAATTATGTTTATATGCATAGAAGAAAAAGGCAGTGAGTGTGACGTGTCTTTCGTTGCTCTTTTTATTTTACTTCAATTGGAGGGAATGCGTTTTTGCCAGTTGTTCTTTTTTTTTTTTTTTTTTTCTTAGTTTTAGGGCACTCCTATATTTTCAAAGTCACGTAAATTAAATTTGCAATAATTTCATATTATTAAGACTGACCCCACCTACTAGTAAAAACATAGATGGAAGAATTAAAAATGTAAATTTTGAAACATGGGGTCATTTACCTTTAGGACAGTGGGGTATATACTTCATTTTTAGATTTGATTTCTGTCAAGTCCTACAAATCTAAGCAAACCTGTGATCTAATAGATGTCTTATCCATAAAAGAAAATGTACAGTTGTACACAAACTATTTGGTATTAAACACTCGGCTTTACCTTAAATGAAATTAATATGTTTGTGCTACATATATTAAGATGTTTCGAATATATTTTTGTACTCATACTATCGGCATATGTAAATTAAGAAAAATGCGATTGTGAGATATCAAACTATCAGGATCGTTTGTTTTGTCAATTTAAAATTTAATGGGTCTGAATCATAATTATTAAGTTTTTTTTTTTTATTATTTTAAGTGGTCAAACAACTATAAAATACTAAAAAAAATAACTTAAAATAAAAAGTAAAAAATCATATATCACTAGAAGAGAGCTTCTTTTGAAAAATCCATTTTTTTTTCTTTTTATATATTTTGTATAAAAACACTCGGTTCTCAAATTTTAAATTTAAAAATTTTCTAAAAACACTTCATTTTGTTTTAAGATTATCTTTTTTATCTTTTGGCACTCCTATTATAAAGACACTTCATTTAAAAAAAAATAAATTTCTAAGGACACTCCATTTTAATTTAATATAAGTTATGACTAACCATCGTAACCTTTTGATTCATCGGATGAGTAATCTTTTTTGAATTAAATTATTTAAAAAAAGAAATTATCTCTCATAAATCATTAGATTAAATATTACGTATTAAACATTCTCTCCTAAAATTTTAATTACCATATTAAACTCTTTCTCCTCCAATACATATCTTTAACTTTCTATCTCCATTCTTTCTCAAGCAAGACTAATGGTTAAGAAAAAAAAAAAAACTTACGAATAAGCTTAATTTTTAGGAACCGTGTATATATATATATATATATAAATTAAAAAAAAAAACTCAAAAAAAACAAGTACCCTTTTGTTTTTTTTAATATGAAAAAAAAATTTGAAATATGAAAATGTTTTTTGTTACTTTTGTAGGTATGTAATTGTCTGGAGAACTTTAATTCTTTCATTATTCTTATAAATTCTGAGTTTAATCGAATCTAGTTGTAACAAATCAAGTTTTCATATATCTATTTTTTTTATATAAAAAAAAATTATTTGTATTGACTTTTTAGTATAATATATATATATTATTGTTAGTAAAATACCAAAATATTCATTTTTTTTTTTTAACTGTTAATCAGAGATTAATTGAGAAAGTATAGAGATACGATTTTATTTTTTTTAATGGAGAGAGAGAGGGTAATTAGGAGAAAGTGTTTAATATAGTAATAACAGATTTATGAGAGAGAGTTTAATACATAATATTTAATCTAATGATTTAGGAGAGAGGATTTCTTTTTTTAATATTTTAATTAGTTTGGAGTATCTTTAGAATTTTGTTGTCTTGTTCAGTAATTTTAATTTAGGTTAAAATTGTCATTGATAACAAAAATTAAATTGTAATGTAAATAGATAATTTATGGATTGTAAGGAGAAGTTCTCTAAATGCAATCCAAAATCTTTTCTTCCGATATTATCCTCCATATATAACATATCTCTAATTTCATCGTAATTATATATTGTATAGAAATCTTTATTTTAATATATTGTTTATTTTAAATAGCTTTAAAAATTAAAAAAATAATAATAAAATAAAATAAAATAAAATAAAAAACCCTAATCACTTCTCATATTGGTGTTTGATATCAATACTTTATTATGATATCAGAGTGATGTATTTATATATTTTTATTTTTATAGTGTTTTGTGTGAGTTTTTGCTGTCCTTTTATTTTTTGAAAAAAAAAAAACTTTTCTTTTCTTAGTAAAAATAAAGTTTGTTTGTAATCGAAGAAGAAGATCATGATCATATGTGTTCATATATAATTATTATTTTTGAATTGTTTTTATTCTATATTATATGTATAATTGTTTAGCATGGGTATAGATGTAAAATTACTTCTTTTCAGACAATATTATTTAAAAAAAAAAAAAACAAACATATTGACAGTATATTCAGATGTGAGGAAAAAAAAAATACAAACATGTTATTTAGATTTAGGTTTTAGTCACTATTTAGTCTTCAGTAAAATTCATGACTATCCAGTCTTCACACAAAAAAACAAACGACCCCTCACATCAGATTAGACCGTAACTAAATTATATATGTAGATTTTATTAGAGTTGACAGTATATTAGCTGTTAAAGAGTTGAAGAATGAAAGTATAGGATTTGAGAACTTTATTACAAAAAAAATCATTATCCAATGCCCACAGGGCGTAGTTCAGCTGGTAGATGAACGAGTTTGGAGTTTGGATAAATAACTCCTAAGTCAGCAGCTCGAATCTTACTAATTGCAAAAACTCTATAAAAAAATAAAATATATACATGGTCTAGATAACTAAATAGATAGTGTAAAAAAAAATTAAAAAAAATAATAAAAACATCACCGTTCAATATTATTTGATGGTGAAGAGCGTCTATTCAACCCAATAATATATCACATTCGAGTATCTGTCACCATAGTCCAACATGTGGTATATCAAGAAAATAAATGTTTGGTCTGGTGGTAAACTTTTCACACCTCCATCATGATATTACGAGTTCGAGTCATTCATTCTCCTACAAAAATCTCGAATTTATTATTGGATGATTTTTTTTACTGATTTCTATACATAAGACTCAACATTGTTAACCAATAAAGACCGAAGAGTTCTAAATTTCAAACTTAACATATCTTTTGTCTAGAATGCCAAGTCATACAGTATCATGCTATCCCTTTTTAAACTATCATATGGTGTTTCAACATAGAGTCGTAACAATCAGAGTAATAAGTAAATTTCCACCGATGGCCCCTTGCCTTAGTGGTTGAAGTCTCCCAAGGTATACTCCACCACCAAGGTTCAAACATTGTCTTGGTATGTATATATATTATTTGTTCCACCTTAACTATTAAATCCTAATACCCCGTTTGATTTTTTGTCTGAAGACTGAACAATGCTGAATGTTAGTGAAAACTGAATAATGACTGAAAACTGAAAAATCAGTTTGTTTTTTTCACTGAAAACTGAATATAAGTAATAAATTGTTTGTTTTTTTTAAGCTATAAATATCTGAAAATAAATATTTTGACATTTATGCCCTTCTAACTATTATTTGTCATATATTTACATTTTAATACATTATGGACAACTCTAACATATAAATTAATTCTAAAATAAATTTATTTGGTTATTAATAATATTTCAAAATTATATTATTGTATAGAATCTAATAATTACTAAGCTATTAGTTTGTGACATTATAAAACTGATGGGTTACTTCATGTGTATATTACGGTCAAAATGAAGTTCATCAATATGTTCTTATTAGCAATCTATTTTATGTGTATAATTTATTTTTTAATTGATTTGGAATAAACTTGAATAATTATATAATTTATAGATTTAATGTGAAAAAAAAAATAATAATAATTATAGAACAAGTGGTTAGTTTTGGAAATAGATTAAATTAGTGAGGATAGTTTTTAAAGTAAAATTTTGCAATAAATTCTACTGGATTTGTGTTAAGTGAAAAGTGAAATTTTTTCACTTTTCAAACAAGTGGTTTTAGGGGTTCATTAAGTGATTTTAACACTTAAAAAAAAAAAATCAAATAAAATAACTGAATGGAACACGTTAAGTACTATTCAGTGTTAAGTGGAAAAATCAAACAGGGTCCAAGTGCGGGTGCCCTCTCCCGGTTCTATTGGGAGCAACCCTCTCTCAAGTTGTGAGAGTCGTAATCCATTTGTACCCTTTTTCTGATAGTGGGAGTATTATTCCAGATTGTGTTAGTAAAGTCTAATCTCGCTAGGTCCCGATAGCTGTTGTAATTCAAAAAAATAATAATAATAAGTAAATTTCCAAATTGAAGATAATTTACTAATTTAGGGCTGTTGGGCTGGATTATTAATTAAGAATTCTAATGAGTGAAATATAACTTAATTCTTGATTAGCAATTATAATATTTATTAAAAACTGTCAGAAATCAAATTGCATGGACACCTCATTCAAATCCAAAGTTAAGTCTAAGTTGAATTTTATTTTCATTCCCGATTTATCACCTCTAATTGAAATGTACTTTCAAGTGGGAGCCTCGTGTTTGTTGAAAATATAATAATAAATAAATAAATAAATAAAGGGTGCTCAAATCACAAGCTAGAGAATTTATAGAATTCGACAGCGCATACACGAAGGAAGACAAAAGGCCATGGTTGATGTGTATATATATTTAACAATTTAATTACACTTTTTCATCACACAGACAGCTTTGTGATGTCTTGCTTGTCCTTTAACTTTACATCACGGCTTTGTCATTCTCTAAGAATAAATAAATAAATACATACAATAATTTAATAAATAATATTAAAAAAAATAAAAATAAAAATTTAAAAATAGCGTCTCAATTTATATATAATCAATTAAATTGAGACATATGTTTATATTTTAAAAAAAAAAAAATTCAACTTTTTATATAAATATAGATATATATTTCTATTTGGTTAGTAAGACACAAATTGAGATACCATTTTTAAACAGTTGACTTGAGTCCTTTAGATATCATGTGGTTTAGATGTCTCTCTCATTATAGACACGTGACAAAAAAAAAAGGATAGATCGAACTAGAAGTATAGAACCAATCCATATCCGGTTTGTCTTTGTTCCTAGATAAGAATTAGCATATTCTTGATTCAATGTTTGTAACTCAAGCAAATTATCACGGTGGACCAACTATTTTATTAAAAAAAAAAACATGAGTAGACTTGCAATCCTTGTTAAGGAATATGATGATATCCTTCCAAAAATCATAAGTTTTGTTCTTCAAGTCTTCTTCTTCTTTAGTGGGATTATTTATTGGTTTTTCCATCATGTCTGGATTTATTGCAATCCCCACCACCGCAACCAAATGATTAAAACAGAATATGGATGATGGGTGCTCTTAGAAATAAGTGGGGGTGCATTTAGTGATACTTAAAATGGATATGTATTTACTATTTACATATTGGGTCGGTTTAGGAAGTTGAGTTGGGCATACTTTTGCTAGATTAGGAATCAGCTAAGGCCCGCATTATATCGGGCTATCACTAATACGGATTTAGCTACTATATAATATTTACATAGTAGTAAGGGTAGTTATGAGAGAGATAACCCTATCTTCGCACCCCTTTTATTCGAAAAAAATCGTTTAACGATTGTTTGATGTAATTTAGAAGCTAAGTTGATCCTTATGCTAAACTATTTGAGATCAGTACGATAGAGGATCTGAATCCCGATATAAGTGACATTGGCGTGGTGCCAATAGCACGGGCCGTTGGCTAATTCAGCAATTAAGTGTTGATACCATCATATATTGGGCCTCTAATGGGCCATTACAGGATGGTTCTAGTTCTCTTTTTTTTTTCTTTTTTTTTTTGGGACAACATGCTGGTTGGTTGTCCAAATAAATTCATAATCGATTCAATCAATGAAAGTTCAAATCCAAGTTTCTACCGAAACAAAAACAAGAAGAAATTTTTTGGCTAACCACAAGAATGATTATCGATCATTAAATTCTAATTTAATACCATCACTAATCTGGGCTCCAATGAGTAATTTATAATCGTACTATTTTTCAGTTGTATGAGCGTAGATATCTCATAATGTTGAAAGTAGATATATAGACTGCACATGCAGTGATTGAGATCTACTCATGTTATGGGCGTAAATATTTAGGGAGGCATATAATGCTTAATCTCGGTAAGTCTTGGCAGTCGTATTTAGTCATTCAGTGTTAATTTTTTTTTTTTTTAAGTTCATGTGTTACTTAGGATGACATTATCTAGTTGGATAGAAAATCTACCTCGGATACCATTTCTTCTTAACTAGATATGGACTCCAAATTTACTGTGAAGTAATGGAGTCCAACAATTTTGATTTTAGGCTCAAAAGCCCAGTAACACTAAACCCATCTAAATTTCGAGTTCATAATTGCCGTTGATTGAATATCACGATAACCAAAACAACATTATTATAAGATAATCAAGTAGCCGAAGGCAATGATGAACCATTATAAATTTAGTAAATTTTGTTTTTAAATTTGTAATTAAAAAGTTGAAATCAACAATGTATTGTTTTCCGGACCACAGTTTTTCCCTCAAAACAAATATAGAAGAGGTGTGCTAAATTTACTATCTTGACACACTCTCTGTTTATGTGTTGTCATGTGGACAGTAATAAATGTTTTGTATTAAAATTTAAACTTTTATAAATAATTAATTTTTTCATTTTAATTACAATACAAATAAACATCTAATTTTCTAGATTGTCATTCTTCGTTTAATGTCAATTTTAAAAAATAATAAATAAATAAAATATTAGGTCTGTGGTTTGTGTTGTTACTTTACCACTCAACAAATTTTTTTTTTTTCTGCCTCCATCAAATTTGAGATAACTCTAACGCTCAGAATTTAATTGTTTTTTCACCATTGTTACAACTTTATATTGATAATCTTTTTATTGTTTTTGATTAAATAATTTTATTGTATTTGATTAAATTTTTATATTTAACTTCTATCAAATTATTTATATATATATATATAAAAAATCCAATGCAACAAAATTATTTAATAAAAAACAATAAAAAATTACATGGACAGAGCTGTAACAATGGTGAGAAAGGAATTTTTGTAACAATGGTGAGAAAGGAATTTTTTTTTGTAAATGTTGAGAGTTAAAGTTTACTCATACCTGATGGAATTGTAGAATAAAAAAGTTGTAGAGTAACAACACAAACCACAAAATATATATATATATATATATATATATATATATTTTAAATTGATATTAAATGAAGAAGGGCAATCTAGGAAATTAGTTGTTGGTTTGTTTTGTAAATAAAATGAAAAAGTTATCTATTTATAAATGTTAGATTTTTAATGTAAAACATTTATTGTTGTCCACATGTCAACACAGAAATAGAGAGTGGTTTGAGGGAGTGAATTTAACACTGCTCATATTAAAAAGGCAGTGTTAACCTATACCCTAAAACAACTACTTTATTTCAATTTCCATTTATAGAAATAAAAGCAAAGCATTTATTGTAACAAAAGAATAAATGTACCAGTTGACTTGTGCTTTTATTTCCATAAAATAAAGTAATTGTTATCATATTAAAACACATGTTATCACTACTTTTATTATTTTCATAAATAAAAATAAAGTAATTGTTATTATGTTAAGGCACATATTATCACTACCTTTATTATAAATAAAAAGATATTAAACACATTTATATCATTTTTGTTTTTTGAAAACTACTTTTACCAACCATGTTTACATTTTTAAAACATGGTTTTTCATTTTTTAAATCAGTTTTCAAAAATGAGACAGAACACCCTTAATATATGCTTAATGGGGAAGCAAGAGTCACATGAGTTCCAAAATGGAGCTGAAGGACAATAATAATGTACATGCACATCGGTAAGAAATTTGTTTGGTGGTCAAGGAAGCATCACATGATTTGATTGATATGTATGTTGTCTATGTATACCCAAGTTCATGTATGTCTCTATATATATATATACAAAAATGTTTAAGTCAGTGCACAATGATATAACTTTATCAGTGCGTTAAATGTAAACCATTAGATTTACATACTTTGACTCAAAGTGTCAAAACTTCTTCATAATCAGTAATCTATATACATTAGTACTGATGTAGTCACTTATACTTCGGTGCGTACCGTCCAAAATAAGACTATATATATATAAAGATGAGATGCCATTTTGAGGGAAAAATCTTGAGAGCAACGGACGTATATGATCTTGCCATGTGGCATAATTGCAACGGGTTACGGAGTTACATGCATGTGTAACCCGTTGCACCCAAGTTACCCTCCATTTTGAGAAGAAAAAAAGATTAGGAGGTGGCGTGTGTGTTAGGTAGAAGAAGAGTAGACACCCCACAAGCCTCCATGTCCCACAATTCTGACTTGTGTCTCTTCTCTTCTATTTCCCTCATCTTTTCTTCACTCATCACTCCATCTTTCTTCTTATTTTCCCCAATCAACTTCATCACTTCATACATTTACACCCATATTTTATCCGATACAGTTGTTCTCGGATCAAAATGTCGAAATTAATCAAACAAATGAAGTTTTTTTTTTTTTTTTTTTTTTTCCTATAGATATTTGTTGTTTTTACGAAAAAGTAAAACATATTTTATTAGTTTGATACATTAAATTTAGTGGCTGAAAATCAAAAACTGAATTCAGTCCGCGATTGATCAATTCTATCACTCTATAAAACCGTACTATAAACTTATTATTTTTCATGATTTCCCACAGATAAAAGTTAATTATTGAATAAATGAAGATAAACATTACATATATATATATAAAATATTTGAAATGAAGATAAACATTACATATTAATCATTCTTTATATGAAAGTATGATTTGATTACACATCTTAACAAACTTTATCTTTGCTAATTGACCACATTTTCATTTTTTTTAAATATATATAAAAAAAAAAAAATTGAAAGACAACGTATTTGAGAAGTAGAGATATATATTTATTTTTTGCTGCAAATTTAATAGTAATTACACATATTGAAAGTAAAGGCATTGTTGATTCTAGAATCTTAAAATGTCCTAAAATTTCGAATGACGATGACAAGAATGACAAGACAAATCATTACGTAAAATTTAATCTACCGAAACCAAGCATATATAAATTATATAATATAATATATATTGAAAAATAATTGCAAATAAACAAATTGAAAAATTAAAATTGAATGCAACCTCTCGAGAAAGTGACAATCCAAATCAAGAGTCAAAGAAGAAGAAGATAATGTTTTAATGGTTGTAGTGTCTGAGAATTCATGATCATCAACAAAACGACGGTTCTTCTTTTGTCGTTTTGATTAGTTTTATTATTATCAACCTATGTATGTAAATATAGTGTAGGGGCCTCCTACTTCGTCTAACCAAAATAATAATATTCCACTAAAGAAATAATTAATAATAATTATTATTTTTAGAATGTTTTTGTAATTGTATTCCAGTAGCTAAGGCTTAGTTTGGCATTAATGTGTTGTGGGAGGAATTGCTTTTGGTTATGTTGTCAGGAGAATTGCTTTTGAATTTACTGTGAGAAGAATCAACTCAGTGTTCAGTAAACTGATTTTTAAAAGTGCCGTGAAAAGTGAAAACCAAAAGCAATTTCAATGTATTTGATAAACTGTAAGTAAAAAGTACTTGACTGCAAAATTACTAGAAAGGGCATAAATGAATATTGAAGATGTTTTTAAAATAAATAATTTCATTTATTTTTATGTAACAATAAGCATGTTATAAAATAAATAAATAATTTGTTTTATTTTTGTATGACTATAATATATTATTACTTTTTTTTTAATTATTGCCATATATACTGTGTACATATCAATAATATATTGTCTTTTCATTACTGCTTTATGTGTATCAGTTTTCTAAAAGTTATAGAAAATAGTTTTTCAAAACTGCTGTTGGGGAAGCCAAAAGTGATTAAACGTATTTCCCTGAAATTTTACCAAAAACCTTAAGTCTAGTTCAGAATCACTTTTGACCCCAAAAACAGTTTAGGAAACATTCCCAAACTGAGCCTAAAACAAAACGTGGATACACAGTGAAGTTAGTGAGAGAAGCAGAAGCTGCCTAAAAAGCAATCAAAAGCAAAGAAGCACTTGTCTGGAAAATCACTTTCTTACGAAGCACTTTGGGGGACAGCAGACACTTCCTCAGTTTTTACATCTCACTACTGCATTACATTAGCTGTAAAACTTCTTTTAATTTATTAATTCTCTGCTTCAGGCATATTCTCTACTATATAATTTCATCAACTTGTACTGATATTTTACATATAAACAAAAAATATTACCAGAGGTTTCTGATAAATTTTATATATGAAGCTTTAAAATATCGTTTCGAAAAAAGTTTTATCAGCATAAACAGTCTATATTCTATTTTAAAAAAATATATTATAATAATTCGAAGAAGGGAACAGACTCGAACTCACAACCTTATACTGGACAAACCTCATCTTGTCGAAACTGTCTTTATTCTAACTGAATTTTTTTCGAGTTTTCCCGGAAAAATGGAATCGATAATATAAAGAGAAAAGGGAACGTGGTCCTTGTCAGTCCATATTGCCAATGATCAACATGCACTCACATAGTCACATGGCAATATCTTTTTTTTTTTTGAAAATTTTTTTTATTTAATATTTTTATTGTAACTTCTTTTGCCATTTTTTGCAAGCTTATTAGACAGTTTCTGACAAATATCAAAGTTGGATGGAATTTTGATTTTTATAAGCTTCAAGTAGACAGATTTTGATTCTTAGTTCAACCTAATGGCAGGCAAAATCTGATGAAGAGGTTTATAAAATTTGTGAAGAGTTGGAATTAATTACATACAAATCACAAATCATGCTTTTTGGCTAAACATGGTGAAAAAGAGAACAAAAACAACTAGACAATCAATCTCTCAGACCAAGGAAAGTGGAATAATTTCTGAGTTCAAGAACTGTACAAACAATACAGTCAGGTGTAAAAAAATGGAAAAGAAAAACTGGATCTGGGTTGGATTTAGCTGGCCTACCTGTTAATATATGTCTCTAATAAGTCCAAATGCCAGTAAGCTTTGCCTAAATGTTCACATTAACTTTGCTTTTTTTTACTTTTTATTTTTTAATTTTTCTTTATTTTACGGTATCTATCTATCCACCTCTTTAGAGTATGTATTTTTTTTTAAAGCTTTTGACATTAATAGGTTTCGAGACTCTTACTTATGAGTTATTAACTTTGCTTTATTCATGTTAAATCCTGACAAAAATATAGTCAGTATTAGGGCATGTTTGGCATGAGCGATGTGATTTGAATCAAATTTATATATACTATGGTAGGGTCTTTGGTTTTATGTAGTATACTAGCGTATATATATATATATTGCATACGTTGGATATAATCCGTGATTGAAGTAAATAATTAAGATTTTATGAATGGATACATATGATAAAATGTTATTGGAAAAGGGTTTTTCTCTATGTAGGTATGAAACACGGAACACGATTAGATTAGGAATACACTAGTGTTTCCGGTACTGTAAGAGATTGTACTGCAAATAAACTAATTAAGTCTCGTTTGAAAAGGGTTTCTCTCTAACAAACCATACTTAATTTTAGTAGAATTTAAGCTTCGTTTGAAAAGGGTTTCTCTCTAAACAAAAAAAAAAAAAAGCATGCTCTATTCATGTTAAATCTTAACAAAGACATAGTCAGTATTATTAGGGTGTGTTTGGCGTGAGCCATGTGATTTTAATCAAATATATTTATTATTCTTTAGTGTAGTATTTGCATTTAGATATAATCCGTGATTGGATTGCAAATAAGCTTTAATTTATGAATACAAACGATTAATTAATGTCATTTGAAAAGGGTTTTTTTTTTTTTTTTTGTTGAAAATATTTATAAATCCGGGACCATGTATTTTTTTGAAAGTTTTCTCCATTAGTAGGATTCGAACCGCTGATATGAGAGTCATTTACTCAAACCTCAAACCAAAAAAGGGTTTCTCTCTAAGATACGATTAGATATGATTGATTAAACTTTACCTAAATGCACATAATAAAGTCTCATTTGAAAAAGGCTTATTTCTCTCTAAACAAATCATACTTTACTTTAGTAGTAGAATAGATTACAAGTCATGACTAAGTCAGTAAATAAAGATAGTTGTTAATTTATATAGAGCAAAGAGAGAGACAAGGAATGAGACGAGAGAGGAAGCAAAGGGAGGTGGGGAGAGATCAGAGAGATGAGAGAACTCCGCTCCTTGCGGTCGGGGAGGGGGTGCCCACAAACAACACAACACAACACAGACTCACACTAACAGTAAAGTATATAATAATAGTAGTGTGAGAAAATTAATGTGATAGGGTGGGCCAAATTTGGTCGTGGCGGTACTTGGACATGTGTCAGAGCATATTAGATTGGTAAAATGAACAAGAAGGCCGTCAGTGGCCCTTTGTTAGCTTGAAAATGGTGGGCATGAATGAGCTTGACACATGAGAGAATTGAGACCCATATAAAGCCATGTTTAATGCCTCTTATCTTTCTTCCATTACAACCCCATCTTGCTTGGCTGGTTGCCCACCCATCACCACCCTCTTCCGACACTCTTTTGTCATATATGACACAATATAAGTGGGTTGAACGTTTGTATCAGAGTGCATTGAAGCATTTTTCATTCACCAAAGTCTATATTGTGAGTCTAATTACAAAGCTAATTAAAATCATAATTCTCTTATGATTTAAAGTTTAACCTGATTAAAAATTGATACAGTAAAGAAATGGGTATAAATAGTTATATATCATAGATTCAGACGAACAAGGATTTTATCTGAATGAATTACTGAAGTTTTTCAAGAGAACTTTAAATTTACGTAACAAACCTATTGTTATCTCTTTCTTTCTTTAACGTATTAACTCTTCGTTAGATTACTTGAATTGATCCCTTCAAGCAATTGATTTGACTCCTAAGATGAGATTGAACCAAAGAAGACAAAGGAAATGGAGAGTGAGAGGGGGCCTAAAAATGTCCAAAATCATTCCATGAGGCATTTGATATGTTAGTGGCAGCCCCATTTAAGATGAGACAATGACACCTTGATGTGTCAAATACACCAAATATCACCCCCACTAGCCCTCTTTTTTTCATTCGTTTGTTACTCGTAATGTCTAGCTTTCTTTGATATGTGGGCTTCCCAAAACGGCGATTGGTGGAAACCCCTTAACCCCACTACATGTCCGACAAATTTCAACAACGGGTTAGGAGTCTGTCGAGATTTGATGAGACCGACCGTTATAGGTACATCACAAAAAGCAATTCCCACTATAATAAAAGAGTCTCCCCACATCACATATGTGAATAAGAAATACATAATCGTCTCAGTCTATTAGATTAAATATATTTCGATATAACGCGTTATCAATAAAGGCTACTCAAAGTCTTGTAATTTAATCATTTTTTTTAACCTTAATTTTCACGAAATAACAAAGTATAACCTTAACCAATGATTTACGTTTTAATAAGCTGAATAATTAAATATTTTAGCCTACTTTTACATGTCCTTATAGAGATATATATAAAAACTAAATTAAATTTCTTAAGAGGAGTCTAAGGAAATTAATAGTATTACAAATGTAACTTTCAAGGGATCAAAGATTTAATTCTCTTCACTTAAATGGGCTCAAGGCTTAAGCTCAACTCCCATTTTATCAGTTTAATTATTTCATGGACCCCAATATGTTTAAATGCCACCTAAATTGTGATTTGTTAAAATGTTTTACATATTTAGTCATTGAAGAAACCCAAAAAGCTATTATTTGAATAGAAGTGCTTATCAATTGTGGGTCCTAACAATGTTGAAAAAAAAAAATTGCTTATTGAAATCTAAAGATTATCAGAATTCTAAATTGTAAAGATGATCATCACTCATCACCTAGCTACTCAATTGCATTATTCCTAGTACTAAATACTAATTATGAATGGTATGATTAATTAGCTTTTTTTTTTTTTTTTTCCCCAAATACCCATATTATAATTAAAGAATCTAATAAATAATACACCAAATTTAAATATTACTTATGGCTTCTTAATAAATAATACACAAAATTTAAATATTAAGTATGGCGGGCTTGGACAAATGACTCTCAGATCGAATCCTATTAATGGTGAAAACTTTAAAAAAAAAATACGTGATCCTGAATTAATAGATATTATCAACAACCAAAAAAAGTATGGCTTCTTAATAAATAATGCACCAAAATTAAATATTAATTATGGCTTAATCTATAATTCACCAAATTTAAATCTATAATATTATTGTTAAGTTAATACATAATTAATTAAAATCACTTTTAATCCATAAAAGAAAAAGAGACACAATTTTGTTTTTCAATAATAATAAAAAAGTTGTTCTTAGCCTGCTGACGTGTCCATTAATTTTGCAGTCACTCTCCATAAAACCCGAACTCTCTTCACTGCTATTTTCACTCTCAAGCTCGCCTCTCTCTCTCTCTCTCTCTCTCTCTCTCTCTCTCTCAAAAACGCAATAATAAAACAGAGCCGCCACCACCACCACCACCATCACAAGAAGAAGGCAAGATTCAATCAGTCATGGGTTTTCCGGTGGCCTACACGGAGCTTCTCCTCCCAAAACTCCTTCTCCACACACTTTCCGTTCTGGGTTTCATCAGAAAAATCATCTCCGTCCTCTTCAACTACCTCGGACTCCAAGAATACTTCCTCGAACAGCAACCCGACATTGCCTGGTCCGACTCTCCCGCAACTGCCGCTGCCTTCCGGGTTCCGTTGCCGATGTCCGTTTCGGCACTGCTCATCCGGGAAATCCTTCCCGTCGTGAAGTTCTCGGAGCTAGTCGACCCACCAGACTGCTGCGCCGTCTGTCTCTACGAGTTCGAAGAACAGGACGAGATCAGACGGCTGACGAATTGCCGGCACATATTCCACCGGACCTGTCTCGACCGTTGGATGGGGTATGATCAGAAGACGTGTCCGCTTTGTCGGACGCCGTTTATTCCTGATGATATGCAAGAATCTTTCAATGAACGCCTCTGGGCTGCCTCTGGAATTCCTGAATTTTACGATGGAGATCACTTCTCTCAGGTCGCTGATTTATAGATTTTATTCAAAAAAAAAAACAAAAAAAAAAACCACAGAGCTCTTTTTTTCTTTTTTGTTCTCGGTGGGTGAGGCTGTTTGGTTGGTGTGAAAATGTGAATATACAAGAATATGATCCGGGAAAAAAAATTAAAATTGGGGTATTAGAATCATATATATATATATTTTTTCTTTTGTAGATTGTACAGTTTTTATTTTTATTTTTTATTTTTTATTTTTTATTTTTATTTTATGGAGATAATTATTTGGATTTCGTATTTCACATATTATTATTATCTTTAATTATTAATTACTCTGTTTTTGATTTTTTTTTTGAACAATTTAGTATGTGTTTTATTTATTTATTTTTCATAATTATTATTGTTATTAATTGTTGTTAGGCTAATGGTACTTTGAATGTGTTGTTAAGTTTTAATTTGTCAAAGACAATTATATGATTTGAGTGTGACATTAAATTAATTGATGACCAGTAGTACTAGACAAGACTCACAATTCAAAGTGTGGGGTATTATTAGATCTAATAAAATCTCCAAAACATATATATATATACATACGGTCCCGTTCAAGACATTCTTATATAACTTTATGGGATATTGAATGTGAGCCACTTATTTATAAAAGTGATTTAATAAGTGCATACATACCAAGTGAAAGTATATAAAACGAGTGACTCACATTCAATGTCCTTATATAATTCTATTAGGGTATCCTCATATGAAAATTTCCGTATATATATATATATATATATATTACAATAATGCTAAACATCCCACCTACAATCCCACCATTTTCATTCCAACACACATGGCAGATAAGATGTCACTTGGTGAGTGGACACACATTAATTAATACTTATCTCTCTTACACATGTATTCACCCACCAATTAATATTTGTCCACTCACCAAATGACACTTTAGCTGCCACGTGTGTTGGGAATGGTGGGATTGTAGGTGAGATGTATAGTATTACTGTGTATTTTATGACTTTTCTTCATTTAATTAAAGAAAAAAAAAATTCCCAAGGGATGTAGTTTATCTGGTAAATGGATGAGTTTGAGGTTTGGTCTAGATAGATGGATAATTAGATACTAAAGGAAAAAAAAAAAAAAAAAAGAATTTTTTTTATGTTATTTAATCTATTTATTGGTTTTTGCTCAGTAATAATTATACTGATTATCATAATCTCTCATCATTAAACCCTGGATGAAAAATTGAAATATATTATTTATCAATTTTGTTTCAGGGGATTTCACAAATTTAGGGTTTTTTTTTTACGAAAAAAAAAAAAAAAAAAAAACTTTTTCGTTAATAAAAGGAATATTAATACTATTAATAATAATGGTAATGGAGACATGTGGTCTAATTGATTCTTTTGTTTTCTTTCTTATTTTGTACTATTTTTAATTTTTGTGTTAAATATTATAAAACTTTCAATCTTTCGTCGTGGCTGACTCTTCTCCATATGAAGAAGGGCAAACCCAAATTTATTTAATAATTTGATTAGTTGGGTTTAGAATTATTAATTAAAACTGAAAACTAAGTGCATCTCAGCTATTTAGAGCTTAATTAATTAATAAATTATAATGTAGAATGCATATTCTATGCAAAAAAAATCTGCCGGCTTTAAGTAATTTTATGCTCATTTTTGTATATTGTTGCTTGTAATTGGAAGATAATCAAGAAATTTAATTAGCAAACTTGATAACTTATATCACGCAAAATTAGTGCATGGATGCATGAGAAATGTGCTTAAAAGTTGAGTAATTATCTAGTACTATAAACCGATAATAATTAATTGCAATTAGGTCCTTTTAACATTGTCATGAGATGACCACCGTCCTATATGACTTAATAGTGAATGACATTCATTTAAAAAGACGTCAAGTTCGTATTATCGGATTACAATTAGATCCTTTTAACATTGTCATGAAACAACCATCATCAAATATGATATAATGGTGAATGACGTTTATTCAATCGGACGTCAAGTTTATGGTGACTCCACCATATATATATATATATACATTCTTTCTATTGTCGGTTATTAAAGAAAATTTTAAATCCAATGGTCAATATATAAAAATATGATATATTTTATATCAGTTCGAAAAACTGTATATATATATATATTTATTTATTTAAGATATTACCGGATTGAATGAAATTTTTTTTACACGAATTCTTGTACGAAACACTTTATATAAAATATGTGCGACATGATTTGAATGGAAAAAATTATGGTGGGATGACTTTTAAGACTATTTTGGCGTACAAATTTAGATAATTTATTCATACGACCATACTACAAAAGTGTATAAGTACGGGGTGTGACGCATAAGGAATATAAAGTTGTGGAAGACGCATGTGGTGCCAAGTGGCAGTCCAATATTGCACCGCGTGTGTGTCATTTCTTTAACAAGTGAGCCCACACGGTTACCCTAAAACTTTTTCATTTATTTTAAATTAATAAGTGTCCTATTAAATCAATAATCACCACCTAATACTTTCGACTTCAATATATATATATATTTTTTTCTTTATAATTTTATGCATTCGTGTTCGTGTTTTCTTTTTTTATGGACCAAGTCCCACAACATTTCTAAATACTTCTTTTCAAGAAGAGAGTGGCAAATTCAATTGGTCTTCTTTTTATTTATTTATAAAATGTGAAGAATTAGTTATTTCAAGTGAAAATTTGGTCAAAAGAGTTGTTTTTTTAGAATCCTCAAAGCCATCGCTCAATTTGGGAAACTATCAAGTTGTTATAAAATTTCTTCTACTTCATGGAATCTATCTTCAGCTCTCTCTCTCTCTATATATATAATATGATTTTATCGGATGTACGTATACACATTCAATATGTTCCAAAGAGTTTGACAAAGGCTATCACGACATGTAAGGACGGTTCGAGATTATATAAGGGCGGTTCGAGATTAGATTGAAATTCTAACTAAAATGGAGGTTGTCATGCTTTCATTCTATTAGGTAAAGGTGATATCAAAGGCTTCATGACTTTCAAAGGAGACACTTATCATATAGGTTGGTGGGGTTGGCCGGTTTGATTTAGGTTTACAAGTGATTTTCAAAATGAGAATTGTTGTTTGTTAAGACTTTTTACTAGCTTATCGGATTAGGATCCTTTCCACATCTGAAATAATTTTGACACTTGAAGATCCTAATTTTTTCTTGTTTCTCATTATATTCTCTTTTCTTAACTACCAATCACAAATCTAAATTTGTATTTAGATGGCAATAACTTATATATATATATATATATATATATAAAGCATCATCGGTGCTGGTCCTGAGGTTTTGGAGGCCCCATGACGAATATATAAAATGGGGCCCTTTGTTCAATCTCGAAGTTGAATATTGTGAAATCCCGTACTTAATAATAATAATAATAATAATAATACTAATATATTATATTTTTTGGAGAAAATTTACAAAAGCTTAATTAAAGTAATTTTTATCAAGTTTATATCGCGATACATAGAAAAAACAAAACTGGAAAAAAAAAAAAAAAGTTACGATCAAATAGATCTACATGACGTACGGTCTCCACTCAAAGAAATAACGTATATAAATAAGAAAAGACGAACCTGCTTAGAAAATGAAAAGGGATGAAGAGACCTCCTTTTTTATTTTATTTTATTTTAATTTTTTTAGAATTTAAAAAATAAATAAAAGAAAATGCATATTTGATAATGTTTGGAGCGTGCTTACAAAATATAATTTTAAAAAAATTGTTAATGAGGTGTATATACAAAAAGGGATGCATATACAAATTTTCAAGGGTGCAAATAAAGCTACTCATTTGCTTTTAATAATTCTGATGAAAACTCATTTTAAGCTCAATCTTTATTTAAGAAGTTGATTTCCACATCCTTTTTCTTATTTGGGGCTCAAATTTGATATAATTATATAAAGTTTTAAAAATAACAACAAATTTGGACCCTTTTTGGGCTTAGAGTTTCTCCAACCCTGAGCTATCCCCCACGCCATCTCCATTTTCCAGCCAAATTCCTCTCCAACCTAGCGGCATCCCCCACACCATCTATGAACAGTATTACGTGAGTGAACAGTGTTATGCACTATTAGGCAACACTATTCATCTGCACAATTTGTGCTTTTTTGTTTTTTTAATTTGAAATTGGGTTTTGATTGATTAAAGATTAATATTTGTTGACAAATAATAATAAAAAAAGTAAGGAAAAAGAATATTCAAGAGAATATTATTTATAGAGTAAAATTTGGTACAGTGGGTTGAAGATGATATAGTGAAACAGTATAACTGTTAAGTTACTTTAGTGTAAAAGTTGCACCAAATCCACTATTTTGGTTGGAGTTGTTATTATTTATCAAAGTTTAAAGATGTAAACACTAAACACAGAAAAAAAAAAAATATATACCCCCTTTAGGCCTTTTTTTTTTTTTCTGGGTCTGGGCGGACGCCCCAAGTCGACCCACCTCAGGGCCGGCACCGAACATCATTGTCCCCACCATCAACAAAGTACCAAACCCTATAAACTATCGGAAAAAAGCTATTGGTTTTAACCATATAGCTACCTATAAGAGGATTCGAACCCCAACCCCGTGGGAGATAACCACATGCCTAAGACGTTTGAACATCCTGCTAACTCCTCATAGGTGGATTATGCTCTATTAATCAACAATTGTTAAATAAAAATCACAATCCGAGTATTAAGGCACCCAATCACCTGGTTTTACATTCTCTTTTAATCAACGATAATTAAATAAATAAATAAATAAAAACATATAATGGGTACTAATGTAGCAATCGCCTATTGGATAGTAAACACTTACATAGAAGATGCAGCTCCACTTACACACTCAGATAACTGAAAGAATTAGGCAAAAACCAGCATACACCCCAAGAATGGTATCATTTGGAAAAACAAACCCAGGTATATAATAACACGGCAACAGATAGAGCCTAGTTTAGCTAGCTTGAAGGTTAATAACCGTAGCGTGGTGGTGGTTGTGTGCCTGGAGGAGGATAAGCGGGTTGATCATAAATAGGTGGAGGATAGCCAGCAGGTGGGTGACCTTGAGCATAATGAGGAGGTTGCTGTGGGTAATAACCCCCTCCGTATGGTTGTTGAGGGATTTGTTGAGGTGGATATCCAACTGCGGGAGGAATTGGCTGATCAAGGCGAGACATCTGTTGCATTGGCGGTATTGCCATTGGTTGTGGACCAAACTTACCATCCCTTTTGTCCATTTCAACTTTGTGTTGTGTCTGCAAAATTCCAATAAAATGTGAAGAATATTTTGTTTAAACGGGTAGCAATTGCATTGTCCGTGCTTGAATTACTTGCATACCTGCATGCATGCGCAAACCCTGAAAAGCAAAACCAAAAAGTACAATTAGTTGAATCATCTCGGCTAAGAGCTTTCAGTAGGAGGGAGAACCCTTACGTGCAATACACCATATCAGCCAAACATCTCACTATTTGAGCAGCCTCAGATAGTTCTTCACTTCCAAGAATGCATGCAATTAAGCTACAAATGCATGCAAGTTGTTGGAGACATAACATAAAGGCCTACATATCAACAGGAAACATGCTTATTAATCACAAAGATGGGCAGATATAATTGCAGGTTAATATTAGTTTGTAAGAGAGAGTACAATAATGAAATTATCGCATTTTGTTGTCTGTATGTTGAACTCATCTTGCAATAGAAAACGGGTAGAAGCCACTGAATTTCCGAAGCAGAGGAAAACCTGGAAGTTCAAACACATAAATGGAATTAATACCAACAAAATATAAACTCTTCAAAGGACATTCCAACAAGCTTATATCCCAAAGCCCATAGCTAATTTGTCTCCACAATTCTTTCTTGTGAGCATGGAAAAATTGCCCCTATTCCAAATTTAGTCAGGGAATTGACATTTGAAACTGCAAATCCATGAGAAATGCAAACAGAAACCATTCTACAAACGTGCAACTTAAGTGCCAATAAGGCTGATAACCAAATTCAGCCTCCTTTCATCATATTATGTTAGGGAAATGAATCAAGTTTTCAGCTAAGCAAACCAAGAGAAGTTCCAGTAAATCGCAATCAAGAAAACTCGAAGAAAGCAATTTGCCAAAACTCACTATATACTCATAGCTTACCCATTATAAGTGATGTTTCAGTTGTTCTGAGGACAGGAGAAGACATTAAATCCATTGACTCCACCAGCACTATGCACTACACATTATGCACCATGCTCGCTTGATATAACTTTTAATTGTTCATCCTCACATACTAGAATTCCTCTCAATTGATTATGGTTAATTTTATATTCCAGTATCAATTTTAAAGCATCTTCATCTGCAAATTAGAGCTTAAAGACCAAATGGCTGTATAGAGATTAAAGATGGTGGAGCAAAGTCACTACTAACTAAAAGGCTCACGTCCATAAAACTATAAAAGTATAGGCCATTTATTAATGAGGAAAACATAAAATACGAACCCATTAGAGAATTTAAAAGCTTCTCCTACTGAAAATTGTCCATATGAGTAACACAAATAAAACCCCACCATCTTAGACCATCCACGTACTCATGCAATGACACCAACATATATCATAACACACGTCACATTCACCTAAGCCTAATGATGCTTATTAGCAGTGATCATTTGTTGCAAATCAAGACCATTCCAACCTTTTCATGCATTCAAACAAATCCTGTTTTTCACAATGTAAATCAATTAATAGCATTTTTGATTAAGTTGAGCCCTAAAGAATGTTGGAAATCTAAATTCTTATGTCTAACGGAGTGCAAATCTCCCTTATTTCTGTAATATGAAACAAGGTTGTGGGTTAAACCAAGAAGCTCAGGATCAAGAAGAGACACGATCGAAACAAAAAATAAATGAATACCAAACTGTTAAAATATTTGTCATTAATGTATTTCTCTTTTTGTTTTTGATTAAGGAATCAATTAGCTTAATAATAGGATTTCCTGATTCTTTCCTAGTTGTATTTCGCCTATAAATTTCCTCCTATGCGGAGAAGCATAATAACAAAAAATATGAATTTGTTCATGGTATCATTGCCTAAATCAAATTTTTAGGTCTTTTTTTTTTTCCTCTATATCTATATTATTTTTTCTACTACCTTTGACCTCTAGTCACCGGTAAATCTCACTGCCGGTAGCTAGTGGCAGTAGTGTCGGCAATGAGGAAAAAAAGGTACTACCGCTCTGCTTCTCCGATATTCGACCCTTCATCTACCAGATTTACTGTTTCAACTGTCAGATTTACTGTTCCAAGCGCTGGAGTTACTGTTCCGACTGTCCTATCCAGGTATTTTTTCTATTATTTTACTTCCACTGTTGGCAAATCCCAGTGAAGATTCATCAGATATATCATTGTCTAGCCCAATGGTACCACCTCCAACCCTCCATCTAGTTTATTCTCATGACAACTCTTCTGAAATTAAGATTAAACTGGATGGGTCAACCTATACCTTGTGGTCCAAGTTCGTCCGGTCATTTTTTTTTTTTTTCTTTTTTCTTCGTTTTCTACTTCTATAAGTTGCTAACAGGACTATTGCTTGTTTTCAACTTTCTACTATTAAACAGGACTGCTGCCTGTTTTTTCTATTACTACTATAAGTTGCTAATAGGATTATTGCCTATTTTCAACTTGTCTACTACTAAACATGACTACTGCCTGTTTTTTTTCTACTACCAAACAGGACTGATGCATGTTTTACTACTACTACTACTATAAGTTGCTAACAAGACTATTGCCTATTTTCAACTTCTCTACTACTAAACAGGACTGCTGCCTGTTTTACTACTACTAAAAGTTGTTTTGTTTTCCAGTAAGCTTCACAGTCGGCCGTTCTATCTCCGACCACTGGTACCATCTACAAGTAAAGACTAACTTGCAGATATCCTTACGAAGGCTATTAATGAAAGGAGTTTCCATGACTTAATTAGCACGTTGGGCATGAGTGACATCTATGCACCAACTTGAGGGGGGGTGTTAGAATATTTGTCATTAATATATAGGATTTATGTTTTGATTAAGGAAACAATTAGCTTAATTATAGGATTTCCTTATTCTTTCCTAGTTGTATTTCTCCTATAAATTACCTCCTATTCGGAGAAGCATAATAACAAAAAATATGAATTTGTTCATGAGCATTTCTGATTAAGATAAGCCCTAAAGAACGTTGTAAATCTAAATTCTTATGTCTAATGGAGTGCAAATCTCCCTTATTTTTGTAATCTGAAACAAGGTTGTGGGGTTAAACCAAGAAGCTCTGGATCAAGAAAAGACACGATCGAAACAAAAAAAAATGAATACCAAATGCCAAACGAACTCCATACCTCAGTGCAAAGGCAAAATTCAGGACAATTCCTTTCTCCACACCTTCCACTACAGGGCATGTAACCAGCGCAACAAACATACCTATTCGAACAAAAAAAAATACTAGATTTACACAAAAATATCACAAATATTAAGACTAGTCATAAATAGGAGTTGCAAGTATCCATTACCTAGTCATGTCATTGTACAGTGCTCGTTTTCGAAGTAAGTAAGATACACATGGCGCACTACAATGAAACAAAGGTGAACAAGAAGTATTCAAGCATAGAGTAAATAATATCTTGCAAATTCAAAGAGTAATCAAAACTAAAGAACCAAAAATGATGATATAATAAATGAAATGTATTAAATCTTATCACCGACAAAAGACAATCAAGATGATTCTGATTAGTGAAAACTCAAGCAAGAAGTACGAATGTTCTATAAATGGCATGGTTATACGAATAAAATTCAGTATTCAGAATAGAGTGTTCTATAAATGGAATGGCTATACCGATAAAATTCAGTATTCAGAATAGAAAAATATTCGGAACCATACAGTGAGATCTGAGAACAGAACACTCTAGTTTGACCTTACATCCATAATTCAACAATTACTTGCAGAGGTAAGTTCTATTTGGGCAAGAATAAAAATATTGAAATTTAATGAAAATTTTAAATGCATGAACACGCATCACAGCTTAAATGCAGCGTCAAGACCTAAAATTAAAACAAATTTTATTCTACCTTTACTTCCATGTTATGAGGTCATTACACAAGTTTATTCTAAACAAATTTCGTAAGTACTACCGTCTAAATCAATCATGGAAGGAGAATGTTAGTCACCGTAAGCCCAAATGCAAGTTTAAGCTATCGAATAATGGCCTCAAACAATGATACAAAGCTCGTTAAAACATTCTCTCACCTGCAAAATCAGCAGGCTTGCTACTTGTTCCAAGCCTAAACACAGACTCAGAATAAACACAGATAACAAATACACATTCAATCATGTGGAGAGACTCAGGATATAGAACTCTATAACAAAAAATGAAAACGAATTATAATTTTCAAAAATTTACGTAAAACAAATATTACAATGTAAAATTTAGGCGTGAATTTACTAAATTGCTGAGAAACAAACAACAAATCATCCATTCCAATGACATGATCTAAATGGTAAATAAAGAGACCAATAACCGCAATTTAACATTATAACAGAGGGAAAAATAGATCCAAGTACTCACCACCAAAGCGAAAGGCAGCAATCTGCAACATTCACACAGACAAGACGAAAAAACAAATTAAAATAAAAATCAGAAAACAAAATTAACAAACGAGAATACAAACAATCACTCGTATATATAGATAATACGCACAGGAAGGGTCAGCTTGTATGGTGCTCATGAGATCTGTGTGCCATAGATTGCGGTAGTTCTTGCGAATCTGCATCTTCTCGACCGCCTCGGCTGACGCAGCCATCGCTAAATAAAATTATAAAAAAAAAAAGGAAAAATTCACTTGTCGAAAAAAGCCGGAGAATTGATCGAGCGATCGAGCGATCGAGCGAAGCGAAAGCCGATTCGATTGATTTGATTTTTGATCCAATTTATCTCCGGCGTGGAGGTTCAAAAATTGAGGACTTTCGTGTTTTTTTCGCGAGACTTTGAATTTCAAAACAGTCCAATTCGTAGACTTCCATGAATATGACCACCACGACGCAACGCATTGCGATTAAAATTTAGCAAAAAAGTACGCGTGGAACGTTCCGATTGGTGGTTTCTTTGCAGGCCGAGTTGGCAATTAACTGGTCAACGTGCTAAATATTTTGGTTTTTCTGCTGTACACTTGTACATAATTTACACGGGAACAAATTAATTTTTTTTTTAAGGATTTTACCTGGGTTGGACCGGATGCCCGTTAAAAGGCGGTTTTAACCATACCATTTAATTTGTGGTTAGGGTTCGTATTTTTTTCAATCTCGATTTATTTTTGATACAATTACGAGATTTCAAGTCCCCATACCGCTCCGTCCCCGTACCCACTATCAATATATATATATAGATATATGAATAATTTTTCCTCATATTTTTCTCTTCCATTAACGTAATTTTCCCTCTCTTTTTTCCCATATTTTTTTCCTCCATTGAAACACTACTTTATTCCAAATCATTATATATAATATATCCCTCACACTATAATTATAATATTATTCAATAATATTTATATGATCTTTATTAATAGGATGGGAATGATATGGGGTAAAAAACTGATCCCTTAATAAGGAATCTCCATACCTACACCGTTTATTTTTAAGTGGGTATTCATCGGGTATAGTATTTCTCATACAAATTGGTATTGGGAATGGTAATAGAAAACCTGTCCTCGACCTGTATCATTGACATCCCTAATTTTGCCTAAATTAATATGTTTTAAAAATTATTAATTAAATTAAT
The DNA here is from genome assembly GCA_035582765.1 of Acer negundo. Classification (NCBI taxonomy): domain Eukaryota; kingdom Viridiplantae; phylum Streptophyta; class Magnoliopsida; order Sapindales; family Sapindaceae; genus Acer; species Acer negundo. The sequence goes on from CM069238.1 coordinate 30,930,380, forward strand.
TGTGTTAAATTATTAAATTAATTTTTTCATATTTTCTTTTTTAGTTTTTTTTTTTTTTTTTTTACTCTCTTCTGGATTCATTGATATTTTGTCCCTTACATTTACATGGTTCATGAATCATTGACAATTTATTATTTTTTATTTTTGAAAGATCATGAACAATTTATTATGGAAGAGTCAAGACTCGAGTGGAATGAATTAGGTGAGATTTGAGAGAGAGGACTAAGCAGAGAGAAATTGAGTGAATATTAAACCATTGAATTTAGGAGACGACATCTAGTAGGAACAAAAAAATAATTATGATTTCTTCAAAAATAATATATAAAATTAGGGGTGGGCACAAAAACCGAAATCGAATTGAACCGAACCAAAAAATGGTGTTTGGTTCGATTTATATCTTCTATTTGGTTCAAACCGATTTGAAATTTGAAAACCGAATTGAATTCGATTTGGTTTCGGTTTTGGACATACAAAACCGAACTGAACCGAATAAACCGAATTGTCTTAATTAATTATTTTCTAAGGTTCAATTTTATTATGGACTGTTTATTGATGATGTTTTATTATGTACTACATTTTTTTTACTTCTATTTTATAGAAGCTAAGAAAATTTTATATTTTAATTGAGTATATAGACTGAATATGATTGAAAATTTAGATCTGGATTGAAAATTGAGTTGTATTTTGTTTATTTTATTTTTTACATATTATGTTTTTTTTTGAAAAAGTTTAAACCTAAATGCCAAAAATGCAACTTAATGCCTAAAAAATTTTAAAAACTTATAAAAACCCTTCAAAGCCCGATTGGTCCAAAATCGAATTGAACCGAATCGAGATAAATGTGTTCGATTTAATTCGGCTTATAGGTTCAAAACAGTTCAAACCGATTCACATTTTCAAAAACCGAATATATATCTCGGTTCAGTACGGTGTTTACCAAAATCAAACCGAACCGAACCATGTCTACCCCTATATAAAATTATGAAGATGAAAAAGGAAAGAGGACGAAATTTAATAATAATAATAATAATAATAATAATAATAATAATAATAAATTGAATTCTAATCATTTATATTTCTAAAAACCGGCGGCTACAAAAACATTTAAAATCTTGTATCAAATATCATGTCTTTTGATCATCTCGTTTTAATTTTATAATCGGTATAATATACGTGGCTTTTACACATATATTATACACACAAATATCATAACAAAATATCACACAATATCTTCCCCTAAACCCACCTCCTATACAGCTCTCTACTTATCCATAAACATTTCTCTCTGGACTTCATCACACACGTGGGTTTCTTATTGTTCAGCTTGCTTAGCTACCAAGTTATCAATTGCATCACAGCCTAAGTCATCAATTGTAAGTGGACAAATGCAAGTCGGCCAACACAAGCGGGCAAATTCAAGTGGTGCTATATTGAGACGTCTATATATAGAAATCTCATTTTCATTTGTAAAGGTTACTTGATATCAATAAAAGAGCAAAGCTCTCTCTCTCTCTCTCTCTCTCTCTCTCTCTCATGTTCTTCGTAATATTATATGTTGTTCTTCATCTTTTCTTCGTTCTTTTATAACAATAATACCTATTAATTCGAAATCGGGTATTTTTTTGAAAGCTTTCATTTCACTATTGATAAGATTCAAACTGCTAATTTGGAAGATATTTGACTAAGCCCCAAACTTGTCCATCTACCAGCTGAGTTTAAAGATGCACGTTTGGGAAAGAAGAATAGATATAGGCCCCCTCATCCCTACCCCCCCCCCCCCCCAAATTTTCCATTTGGGGAAAATGGAAATGGGGAATTTTGGGGGGATCTATATCCATCTCTATCCCCATCCCTAATTTTCCCCTTTTCCCCTTTTTCCCCGTTCACCCCTTTCCCTCATTTCCCCATTTGATTAAAATATACAAATTAAACTAAAAAAATAAACTTTCTATTATAAATACAAAATAAAATTCATTAGTACATTTTATATAAAATGTGTATATATACTTAGAGAGTTAGAGTTTTCAAAGAATAAGAAAAAAATTAAAAATATATATTATAATTATATTTATATATGTTTAGGGGAAATGGAGAAATGTGGATGGGGAACCTCCCCACCATCCCCATCCCCATCCCCATCCCCATTTCACTATAATTGTGGGGAAAATGAAGAAATGGGGGTGGGGATGATTTTCATACATAAAATCTAAACAATACATAAGAAAAAAAAAAAAAAAAAAAACTCATAAAACATATTATAAATTCCTAATTAACTTCGTTATTATCATTCACATTGTTAAATGATCTAGATAATTCGATCTCTAACTCTTGTTTATCAAGAGAAATGTTTTCAATATCATGTATCCCGTTATTCTCTGTGTCAATGGAATCAAACCAAAACTTATTTACAATTCATTTTGACATCTAAATTTTTTAAATTATAATTTGACCACGTTTTATACTAACTTAATTATAATATTGCCCCAAAAGTATCCTTAATGTATCTTCCAAGTATCCGTCAAGTATCCGTTGGTCAAACTTATGAAAAAGTCAACCGATACACCATTTGGTCTATTGGATACGTATCCTGAAGTATCCGTGAAGTATCTGAACTGGATACGAGTTTGAGTTACCTCCACCAAATGGAGTATCTATGCTTCCTAGGGATGAATGGTTGAATCTTAAAATATTGATTAAATGAAAAAAAAAATTAAATTAAACTACATTATTTCATAAATTTGGGTTTTTTTTTTTAGAGAAGGGGGGATTCGAATTCATAACCTTACGGTGCATGTGTGAAAGGTTTATCACATGACCAACCTCATGTCGTCAATTAAAATAACCCTTTCATTTCATATATATTTCGACATGCATACTTCAAAATGGCACCTTTACTTGAATATCGAAATCAAAGTGTAAAAAAAAAAAAAAAAAAAAAACCGTAACTTGAAACAACAAAGAAATATATAACAATTGAAAATTCTCTACTACTAACACTATAACAGCTACGGTAAAAATCGAAAGTGTAAAAAGAACTTGAAGACTTTTTTGAGTTACTGCAAAGTATTGGTCCATTGGTGCAAAGAAATCATTTTATGATGGGTACAATAACAAATATGAGAAATATAGGGGCATAACTGCAAGAAGTTTTTCTTTTTATATCAAGTGCAGAGGTGGCTGGTCTCTCCCACTCGTGTTGCTTTGAAAATCTTTCTCTCTCTCTGTTTTTTTTTCTTTTGTCTTCTTCCTTCTGTTAATGTCAAGCCATGATTATATAAAATCACAGACCAAGTAGTGTCACTGGTGTTACAAAAACCAAATCACACAAGACAAAAAAATACCCCAATTTTTTTTTGGAAGCTCTAGAAGCAAAAAAGCACACACAAATTTTGTTTTTCTGGGTTTTGAAGTTGGTTTCAATGTCTTCTTCAGATCTTTATGTTTTTGATAACCCTTTCTACAGTCAACATTCAAGTCCAGAGATGGTGTCTCCTGATGGAGGAGGAGGAGAGATGAGTTTCTTCACTGATCACAATTTCTCTCCTTTTTGTGATTCCTCCATTGATATTCTTCAAGCAATTTCAAACAACAGCTCCATAAACCACCACCACCAAAATCTGGTCGATGAGTCATCTTCTTCCGTTGACCAAATTTCACAAGCTTTTCTCTCTTGTTCACCACCCAGTAACCAGCTTGAAAATCTGAGCCTTTATCATCATCAACAGAGCACGAATTTACAGTCTCTCACAAATGGGTACCAAGATTTCTCTAATTTGGATGTCGTGGAAGTGAAAAGCGAGGATTCTCATGGAGGTTTCGATTGTTTCTACAACCAACAACCACCTTCTTTTGTTCCTCATAGTTATAGTGGTGGTGCTGAAAATGTGAGCAAGTATATGCAGAGGAGCTTTAGTAGCAACTCTTTTGATGGAAAGCCTGGTTTTCTCTTCCATCCTCGCTTTGATACTCTAATGGAGTCACCAAATCTCCATAACCACCAAGCTTTGAGCTCACCTGAAAACAGCTTCTTCACCAGACAAATGAGGAGGGTTTGCAGTACTGGAGATTTACAAGTTAGTTCTTACCTTCAAATTTGAATCCCCTGTTTTTATTTCTTCCTTTTCTCTGTTTTTATGTCACTTTCATGTGTAAATGTCTAATTAAACAGTTTTTTTTTTTTTTTTTTTTTTTTCTTTTGTTTATTGAAGAATTTAAGAACAACCCAGAAGACTGAGAGGTCTTTTTCAAGTCCTTTAGCGACAGAGAGGTCATTAATGGAGGAAACAAACTTCAAAGTTGGACGTTACAGTGCAGAAGAGAGAAAAGAGAAGATTTTAAAATACAGAGCCAAACGTAATCAGAGAAACTTCAACAAGACAATCAAGGTAGGTACTCTACTTTAATTTTTTTTTTTATCAATCAATTAAAAACATAAAATTCACTATCAAATCACACTTTTTTTTTTTTTTTTTAATTGTTTAGTAAGTGTTTGATTAAATGTGGGTTGGTCTCTGTTTTCTGTTAATTACAAGTATGCATGCCGAAAAACGCTAGCAGACAACCGACCTCGCATACGTGGCAGATTCGCACGCAACGACGAAAGCGTTGAGATTCCCAAAGTTGCATGCTCAGCCAGAGATGAAGACGAAGATGAGCTCTGGGTAATTAATTATTATTATTATTATTATTATCATGTTCAACGATAATTAATAAATAAAATATATATGCTCTGTTTTTATTTATTTAAAACCATTAAATGTGGGTTGATGGCTTTTTGGTAGCTTGATGGGTTGCATGAAGAGGAAGACGAAGGGGCAATGACTACTACTATTATGAGAGGAGGAGGAGAAGAAGAGCTTTACGGAAGCACTTATGGGCAATACCAGTTCCAGTACTATAGCTGCTTTTGAAACAGAGTTTTTATTCTGGAAGTGCTTTTTTTGTTTTTACAAGGAGCTTGTCTAGGTTCATGCAACAACATGATGATGAGTAGAAAAATGGCCTTTTTGAGCAAAGAAATTCAAAGATGCAATTTTTTTTTAATTTATTATTATATAAAAATAATAAGTGATTGCATGTTGCCGAGAGCCTGAGATTAATTTTCAGCTTTTGGCTAGTTGTAGACTTGTAGGTTAGCAGTTTTTTTTTTTTTTTGGTATATATATATATTAATTAATGATAATAATAATGTCTTTACTACAAGACAGATCTTTGACCTGGGTTTATCAGTTGTTTGGTCGTAGTCATTGTTTTCAACTGTAAATTAATGGTGGGCCTCGGTTATTCACTTATTCGGTATGACAATATCTACGTTTGGAGGTTCCGACCAAACATGAAAATTCAAATCGCAGTTAAAATCCAGGTGTTGACGTTAATTTTTTTATTTATAAAAGTTTTTTCTTTCAATATTCGTCCAAACCTGAATTATCTAGATAAAGATTCTGATTGAGATCACGGTAAAATCAAAACGTCTGCACTAAAATACCTATGAAAAAGCTCTTTTCAATATTAGTTCAAACCTGAATTATCTATTATAAAAATTCAAATTCATATGACTGTTAAAATCAAGATGTCCATACTTAAAAAACCTATGAAAGAGCTCTTTTCAATATTTGTCCAAAGTTAACCACAAAGTGATTGCCTTGGTAGTCCAAGACTTGGGATGAAAATCTCAAGTTCTTGATTCTACTCTTGACATTAATATTATGATTAGTCATTAGGGCGCTAGTTTAACTAGTGGAAGGACAGGTTTAGAGCACGGGTAACTCACATGTTAGCAGTTTGAATCCTACCTAGACGAATGTGAGTTATGATTTACCCCTTTTTATCTTTGTATGGTCGAGGGTATGGGCCGGGGTTTTCCATTTGTCATACTCACAACAACCAACATATAGATCATCAGAACTAACAAATTGGTCATGAGTGTGACATTCAGTTGGGGAGGACAGGTTGATGGGTTCATGCAGTTGGGAGGATAGGCTGATAGGTACTAGGACGAAGTCCAGGATTCTCAATACTAAAAAAAAAAAAAAAAATTCCTCCAAAGTCCAAACTTGAATTATCTACGATAAAAATTTAGTTTCAGATGATCGTTAGAATCAAGAGGTCAATACTAAAAACCCTCTGAAAGAGCGTGCTTTTTTCAATATTTGTCCAAACCTAAATTCTTTAAGGTAAAAATTTAGATTAAAAATAACCGTTAAAATCTAGACGTTAGATATTAAGGGCCAGTTTGGTATTGTTGTAACTTTTATAATAATCACCGTTAGCTGTGCTGAAAGAATAATCCGTTGTGAAGTTCAGCAAATGTTTGGTTAATAGTAGTTTTAAAAAATACAATTTACCAAGCATCTGTTGATTAACTTCACAGCTGATTATTCTTTCAGCACAACTAACGGTAATTATTATAAAAGTTACAACAATATCAAACTGGTTCTAAAAAAAACCTATGCAAAAGCATTTTTTATTTACTAAAAAATTTCCTTCTAAGAAACCAGCTCAAAATGCAATATCAAATATGTTGGTATTTTTTTTCTTCTTTTTTTGGCTTCTTTTAGAATCAAATGCTTATCCGATTCTTGATAAGAAAAGAAAAAAAAAAAAACCTTGACAGATTATTGTTTGTTTATTCTTACTTTCAAAGTATTTTGGCATGGTTAATGCCTCTTTGGTTGCATTATTGTCTAATTTCTACATAAATGTTACTGCTCACTGCTCACTGGCCACTGCCCACTGCCAGAGGCCTTTTTTTATTATTTTATTTTATTATTTTATTTTATTATTTTATTTTTTTCAACTACTGTATATGGGAGGATGATGCCATTTTAGAGTGTTTTTGAAGTTGCTGAAAAGAGGAAAAAGCTTTATAAATTATATATGTATATATATAAATTAAAAGGTCTTTTGTGGCCAATAATAAAAGTATCACCGGTTGTCAAATGCCTCTTGTCCCGGTGTCAGGAGACTTCACAATCTCTATCGATCAATTAATTTTCTAGTCCCGACACGTTGTATATAATATCGCAATAAGTGTGAGGTAAATCTCCTCTCCCAGTACTTAAGATACACTATAGTATTTGGTCTCGATATGTCCAGGAAGAACTTTTGACTTGTTTGGTATTAGATTTACGTTTAAGAAATTCTTACCATTATTCTTTTCAAACTCAAAACTATTTGCAGGCTCTGCAACTTGCTCTGACTCACAAAAGAGAGAAAAACATAATTCTTGCCATGTTATTGGCAGCCACAAAAGGGCAAGTTTTTTCAGTCTTTGTTGGAATATGTAAGTAAAGGTATATTCACTGATTACCTTCTTGAAGTAACATTGTACACCCACCTAAACTTTTTACTAAAAGTTGGAAAAATAAAGGGCATCTATTTTAGCTACTATATAATTCTTTGTTCCTTTAAGTAACCCTTGAATACTCTTTGAAACCACCCTTTTGTATCATTGAATTTGTGTAGTCTTCTAGTGTTGACATTTATACGTTTTTGCTTTTCTTCAGAAGTTAAAAGGACCGTTTCGTCCCCTCACTGGGACCGACAAGTGTAATGGTCGCCACTTCTCAAGTGAACAACACATATCCATCTGAATGATATTTTTATAAAACGAGTATTCGTTAATTACAATTTCGTAATGAATTTAAACTAAATGAGTCGTGTTGTGGTTACAACCATCGATTGATTTTAACAATTTTCCCAACGTTAATTCAATAATTTAGGTTTGGGTTTTAGCTTTAATGTATATTATATATATATATATATATATTTCTAATTCTAGATGAGAAGATACTTGACTGATTTGGAGCAATATGGCAAGAAAATATTGAACAACATAACATGCTTAAACCCAAATTAAACACTAGGAAAGAGCCACACTTGTTATTTAATTTGTTATGGAAAACGATTGAATCAAGAAAACTGGCCGACCAGATTTTGACTATAAGAACTCATGATGTTGGGTCCATAATGGAGCTTAATTGGGCTCTAATATATATATATATATATATATTTGGGAAAAAAAGTGATTGGTTTTTGTGAATTCTGAGCATGATCATCATGTTATCATGTTGATTATTGTTCATAGTAATCATTGTTTTGTTTGGTTTAGACCTAAGTCCTTGGGTGTTTTTATTTATTTTTTGTTTAATCAGATAGCCCATAATTGGAAAAGAACCAACAAAACAGAAACGTGGAGGAATTTATTTTGTTTTTCTAATGATAAAGTGAGACTTTCATTATTATTTTTTTCCAATCAAAGAGCAGTCAAAGAATTTCCAAGGCTAGAGGGTAGTTTATATATATATAAAAATATATAATATAGTAAGTCTCTCATGAGGGATAATTTATTTTAATTTCGTTAAGGACCATGATGAAAACACATCGATCTTAATGAATTTTAATTAGATTTTTTTTTTTTTTTTGTGGATGATGAGTTCATTGAAATCTAGCTATAAATAAAATTTGAGAATTTTCTAAGCACTAGAACTATTTTTATTGAATTTTACTATATTTCACCTATTTTTCGATACCTTCATATTTAACAAAATTTGGATAAACAGTTCTAGTACTTGGAAAATTCTTAAATTTTGTTTATAGGTAGATTTCAATAAACTCATCATCCATAAAAAAATTCAGATTAAAATTCATTAAGATCGATGTGTTTTCATCATGGTCCTTACCGAAATTAAAATAAAGGATCCCTCATGTGAGACTCACTATATATATCGGTCCCGTTCCTATCAGGACATTCTTATATAACTTTATCAGGACATTGAATATGAGCCACTCATTTATGAAAGTGATTTGACGAGTGCATACATACTAAGTCAAAGTATGTAAAATGAGTGACATATATTCAATGTCCTTATATAATTCTATTAGGATATCCTCATATGAAAATTTCCGTATATATATATATATATATATATATATATATAATGAGAACTTTTCTATTGGTACTCTCTTATTTTAATACAATGAGTAATTTGATTAAATTGTATGTAAATGAATGTTTTTAGATAAGATTTTTTGTATGCAAGAAAATTAAAATACATATTTGGTAGAAATTTCAAAATATTTTGGATTCAAGGACTATTTTTTTTTTCGATATTTCTTTATTTTTAAATATTTTATCTTTAAAAAAAATTAGAAAAAATTAGTTCTTATACCCAAAATTTTTTCATTTTTTGTCCATAAATGTATTTCATTCCTTTTAATATCTATATAAAAAAATCACATCCAAATTTAATAAATTCCATTAAATTTCATAAAAAATGGTTAAAGTGTGCTCGGAAAAAGTCTTCATTTGAAAATTTGTATACATATATTATAGTTTTTTGTTTCAACTTACTTTTTAGTGTTGTCATATCCATGGTCTTAATGATGACAATGGGTAAAGAATTTTGAAGTTTCATTGGAGTTTGAATATATATGTTTTACTCTCTCTCAGTGCCCATAATCTCCGTTTTTATATTAATAGGTGTCAACTTAAGTTACACAATATTTCATGTTTTACAGGATTCGATGATCACTTCAATTTGAAAATTTGAAATGGAAAATCACATCTTCAACATCAAGCACGCCAACAGATCGAGTATATAAAACTTAGATTAGATACATATTATCATGTTTAATTAATATGATAGCATTTTCCTTTCGGCCAATCAAAGCATGAGACGGCTTGTGGCATCCTATCTATTGTATTTGAATATAGAAAGAGATGCCTTCATTTATTATTAAAAGCTCATTCTATATATATATATATATATATATATATATATTCAAAGTCACAACTTTCTTCAAACTTGGCATCTTCAATCTTAAAGTTTGTCAATAATTAAGCATATAAAACATTTCTCAAGTATGGACATCTAAAGAAGTCTTAATGTGGAGGATTTTGATAGTGTAGTAAGTATTATTTGATACATTTGGATAGAGAGAGAAGTAGTACGGACGTTTATATTGAAATCCCTGATTGACTATTTTTTTTTAAGATAAGACCACGGCAATCTAAGAAAAAAAAACCCAAGGAAGAGCTAGCCTTTATGAACTCTTAAGTCTTAATGTTAAGGGGTTTTGATATTTTTTTGTAGCAATAGCTATTTGATACATTTAAAGACTGAGTTTTAGTATGGACGTGTATATTAGAATCTCTGACCGATTTTTTTTTTAAATTTTTTATATATATATATTAAAAAATAACAACAATTTAGGTCAAGGAACCCTAGAAAGAGCTACTAGTTTCCTTGTTTAGATTAAGAACCTAAATATCATGTCATTCAATAGAAAAAAAAAAAAAAAATTGGTGATGGGAAAACAAAAAGAGACAATTGAGAGCATCTTGTAACAAAGAGTCACAAAAAGCTTGACAAAGACCGAATCTTTTTAATCCACAGTTACACACATTAATTTTCTTGGTCTCAAAATCTAATCATAATTTTGATCACTTGTAAAAAGAAAAAAAAAAAAAAAAAAAAGGAACTTGGTTTCTGTTAATCAAAGTTAATGGAGAGAGCATAGTAAACAAAAGAGAAAGGCTTGAAAAATATTGTTTTGATTACATGCACTAAACCAACAATGATTCCAAAGACCACTTTTGACCACATCAATTTTAAAAGAAATATTATCTTAAAGACAAGCTTCAACATCCTATCATTGTACTGCAATAGATTATTAGATGAATTTTTTTTTTTGTTTTTTATTTTTTTAATAAGATTATTAGATGATTAATCCGTAGACTTAATTATCAGAGTTCTCATGTATAAATCCGTGAATATGTCTAAACAACGCGTTACAAAGTTAAATAAAAAAATATTATTTTAATTTTATAGTATTTACGAAATTAATTTTATAGCATTAAGAGTCGGTACCGTTCTAACTGCTTATTAGAAAAATACCATAAAAAAAAAAGATAAAATAAATTTATTTTTCTTGGGATTGTGAAGATGTCGTGAGGAAGATGAGTGATGACAAAAGTTTCTCCATTTGTCAGTCCAAGAAAAATATTCTTTGTTTGGTAGTACATGTAATAAAAAGAAAAAAAAATTCCCGAGTTATGAATTTAATCTTTGGTTGATTTGTCATACAATTATTAAGCAGAATATAATATGATAAGTGTCATATACTCATATGCGCACGAATGGTTTTATGATTGTTAAATGGACTCAGCTTTATAAAATTAATTTCAAGCTAGCAGACAAGAAAGATCCCTATGACACTGATGATGATACTTTTTTCTTGCTAAGGCAAAAAAAAAAAAAAAAAAAAAAGGGGAAAAAAAGAAAAAAAAGAAAAAGAATCACCATGAAAAGTAAAAGAAGAAAACTTTGAAGAGAAAGAGTTTACTTTCTTTGGTGATGAGGAATCGAGTTCTGCATGCAGTCATTTAACAGCTAGCGGCATATATTTATGATCCTAATCCAGTTGGACGGGAATATATCTTCTTGATTATGCAACATTAAAAATCAAATCCACCGATGATTAGACATGAAAAAGATACATTAATACAAGCGGTTTGTTTCTACAAGCTTTTGAGTTTCGAACGGTCTTATGGGTATCATCTATATGACCAAATACTATAGTTTTCTGTTCGGTGAAACGAAAGTTTCGACACGGATTAGTTAAGTGGGTTACGATAGTCGCGAAGAAAAACCTTTGACCACTATCAGAATGACAACTTACTCTTAAAAAATTCCCTATTTGGTCATTTGCATTCTCTATTCTCTATTCTCTATTCACAATTATTATTATTATTTTATGAATATATATCTAGGGTTTTTATATAATATGTTACACTAGACTTAGTGATGATTGGAGAATCCAGTCCTTGTTTACTGCTAGGCTAGCTGATAAATTGTTTAATCTGTTTTGTCTGTCCACTAGTTGGGAACTGGGAAGTGCTTTTGAAGCTACAATGCAAGTAGTACTAGTACTACAGCAGTTTATTATGCTTTTGGCTTTTCAATTTTCATATGAGCAGTGGTGGTCTCTTGGGTTTTTTACTTTGCTGGGGTTGGAAAAAAAGAGAGCTTTTTCTTTCCATTTCTTTTATATTCTCTGGAGAAGTCTTAAACAATAAAGTGAAATTAATGACTGCATTAAGTGGGCAATCAAGTGCAAGCTAAAAGGAATGTTCCATAATCACTTAACCAGTCAAACGCTAGTAGTCTCCCTAGCTAGCAACCTACAGTTTGAAGAAGAATCTATAAAGCTATCTATCCCATCAAAACTCTCTTTCAAAGATTGTCACTAATTTATTTCATGACTGCTTCAGCCGGCAACTTGAAGATTTTGTTCTATGTGGTAGATCAAACGTCAGTAATAGTGAAAATATAATTCATGAATGGCTGAAAATGGGTCTACTTGTGGAGCAAAAGTGTTCTTCGGTGGTGCCTTGGTCTTTCAACTTTTTTTTTTTTACATCTTCGTAAAGTTCCAAGTAATAATGATAGATGGTCTAAATTATTTATCGTTTTAAGTTTTAACTGCAATATAAATCATTATATGATATTATGGTGGATGATGTGTTAGCTACGATTCATTTGAATATGATTTTTGAGAAATAACTTGTGTAATTTAAAGGGTTGTGCTTATTATTGAGAATTTGATTTGGATATTATATTAATTTTGCAAGCTCAACATCTGTTGTTCCAACTACAAAACCAAAAAGAGACAAAATTTACAAAGTTCAACTTGGTTTATGGCCGCAACAAGCCTGCAGCATGGCTTGTTTTGATCGTTTACTCGTAGACCGGGCAGTGCCTTCCTTCTTTACATCTCTATTTGCTCTGCTGGGATTCGGAGGCGGATACTTCATATACATCATCTAGAGTAGACAGTTGCAACCACTGAAGTTTGAAGATATCACAAGAAATTTACTGCTAATATTATTACAAATCAAAATTCTGGGCTTCTTACTCGCAAGACCGACCTATAAAACATGGCTGAGGAAATCCAGATCAGGTTGCACTGTAACCATGGCGAACTTTAGTTAACTGATCACACTACACTGAACAGTACAAATATTCGAGGCTTGGTAATGGGTGATCATATGCATATTCATATCAAAGCTAAAATTTGTAAAAATTGCGGTCCTGCCTCTAGTTCATCATGCACTTACTATAATTTTACACTGGCAATCTGTTTATAACTCTCGATGATGATATAAAAAACTACCAGCAAATAGAGCACGTATAAGAATCCTACTTGCTGTAGCCTCGTGTAATGGCCAAGAGGATCACTGTTGATCTCAACCAAAGCGTTTTTTGAACAAATGATGCCTCTTGGCTGGGTCCTTAGGCTTATTACTCTTAAGCTGGCCCTGACCAGCATATCTCTTCTGACCAGTACTGCCAAAGAGAATAACAAGATGAATTAATTATATTATATATAATATAACTTATTCATGATGGTTACTGGATTGAACAAAAGAGACCATTTAAACGGAGCCACAGAAGAAACTTAGAAATTTATTGGCTGTGTACTAAGCAGAGGAAAATCGAAAAGATTATGCACAAATGACCAAAAAAAAAGGACACAATACCTGTATTCCATGTAAACCATCCCATTTGCACCTGACATTGCACTCATGGATCCCATGGAGCGACGGGCTTTATGAAGGGCTATATCATCTGCATCTTCTTCTAATTGCTCTAAACCAACTGCATCATCACCAGCACTTAATACCTGGCACGTAAAACATGTCAGAAACTTCTAGCTCATTGAACACGCAAATGTTTAAGAGCAAAACGAGGGGAAAAAGAGAAGAAGAAAAACCTTGCTGAGAAGTGCCAATTGATCATCCAGACGGTGGTAGCTCAAATCAGCTCCCGTGTCAGGTGGAGGCAAGCTTGTGATTACCTGTCAGAAGAATAATTAGAACTAACCCACCTAAAACTTGGACAAAATTCAGTTCCTACATGGTGATAATCATATACCTTAAAGCTATAACCTTGGTCAATCAGAAACTGCTGCCTTTTAGTAGAGTAAAACATCTCCTGTAAACAATCAAGGACACAATATTTAGACATCATTGAGAAGTTACAGTTTCAAATCATTACCAGCTCTAATTATTCGTGATTCAAATATTATACAAGTAGAAAAGAAAATAGATGAACCTGTGTATCTGTAGAAACAAGGGAATAGAAAAATGCATTATATTCCTCTTTACCTCCAGCCATTCTATCTTCTAGTTTACCCTGTTAACACGCATAAAAATTTTGAATTTTGAGCAACAACATATTTATGAAAAGAAGTTTAAATCAGTGGCATGTGACAGTAAACACAAAATCAAAGCAGATAGTTAATAATCACAAATAGAAATGTAACAAGGAATGCAAGCATCTGATAGTTATGTCGTATAAACAATGCTTTGATCCTGAGCCTCTACTAATAACTAATCATAGCATAATATTGTTTCAAAATCAACTTGATCCATTTACATAAGATTTTTATACCAACGGTAGCATATAAACTTTGGGTTATCAATAAACTCAAACAGCTTATTATTATAACCAAGCTAAAACCTAACCTTTGCCCTAAGAATACGACCCAGACGTTGAGCCTCTTGACGTCTTGAACCAGCATGTGATGAAATCTGGATTATCACGTTTGCCTCAGGGATATCTATTGAGTTATCACCCACCTGTCAAAGAAGAGAAGCAATAAAATCACCTTTCTCAGATTAGGTGCATCAACTTAAAGAGTGTATTCTTAATATCCCGAAAGAAACATAGAAAGAGATGATATCACTTTCCAAGAGTAAATGTAGATTAAATATCGAAACTAAGATTTAGAATATGATTTGCTCTGCAATGGTCAAGTTCAGGAGGCCAAATGAAGCTTCAATGCTTCATACATGTTATAATATAACCCAAGTTATTCTTATGAAAACATAATGAAACCATGTTTAAAAAAAATCTTAAGAACAATGATTTTTTTCTTCACAATACCTTTGACAGGAAGACCGTGTTTACATCCCGACTGCATTTGAAAGCCTCGAGAATCTTTGTCCTCTCAACATGGCTGCAAATTGCAAAAAAGATGACCAATCAACAATGTGAAAAGAACAAGTAGAATCAAGCCTCTAAAAGCAATTGATATCTAACCTGGTAGCACCATAGATCATAGGCTTGCGGAGTTTCATAGCGTACTCCGTGAGAGCAAAAAGATTGTCAGCAAAAACAATTATCTTATCACCACGCTGCTGTTCATGAAACCGTATGAGGAACTCACATGCCCTGAACTTATTAGGGTTCATCACATATAGCGCCTGAATTTTAGAGAGACCACAAACTTTAGACAAGTCAAAATAATTAAACTGATAGTCATAAATAAAGAGAATATCTGTAAACTTTTATAAGGCGAATGAGCAATTTGACTTCATGACTTTCATAATGAAGAAAAGTCAAGGGAACGTTTTTAAGATGCAGATGTGCAATAAAAAAAAAAAAAGGAAGTCTATTATTTTTTTAAAAATAAAATTTGCAACACGTATAACATTATAATAGTCATTTCCAGACTAACAAACCTGCTTCTTCTTCGAGTTCTCTTTCTTCAGATATTCGGCAAAGAACTCCTTTGTCATTGGACACCATACCTCAGCACACTGTACATTTGCAATAAATCCACCTTTGACCAGATCCAACCAGTTTGCTTCATACAATTTGGGACCAATAAGGAAATTCAGATCTGTAATCCTTTCATCCTCTCTCACAAGTGTGGCTGCAGTTCAACTAGTCAATTACATTTGCATTCTTAATTGAAAAAAAAGAAAGAAAGAAAAACATATAAAGGATGAATGACACAGATGCATCAGAACTAGTATAATCAGAAATGTACCAGTAAGCCCGAGCTTGCAGTGCGATTTGGTAATGCTGATGACTTTACGAAACATGTGAGCAGGAACCACATGAACCTGAATAGAATAGATGCCATGCATATAATTTCCCACAAGTAATGCATATCATTCATTTCCTAATGTGCACCCAAAGTTTAGAATGGTCAAAACCATGAATTCAAATGATTACCTCATCCATGAGAAGCAGTCCCCATTCTCTATTTCTGATTTCTTCAATGATCTTTTCAGATTCTTCAGACCTTTTACCCCCAAAGGCAACCATGTTATATGTTGTAACAACCACCCCAGCATTGCCACGGAATCTTTCTTTACTATCAGAAGTGAAACGACATATTTGATCATCTTGTATGGTGGACCACAACTTAAATTGAAATGCCCACTGATCTACAGAAACAGCATTTGTTGCTAAACACAAACAGCTCTTCTTTATCCGAGAAGCCGCAGAAACACCAACCAGAGACTTTCCGGCACCACAAGGAAGTACGATAATGCCAGATCTTGCTCTACCTGAAATTCAATATAATATAAGGTAATTCCAGACAAAATCATGTTCTGCAATCAACTAGAAGCCAACACAAACTGCATAAGAACCTCTTTTGCTCAAGTCACACAGAATTAGGGAAATCATAGATCTAAGGAAACTACACACAGACAAGTATTAAGTTTCAAAAACCATACATGTGAAGGGAGAGTATTTTAAAAATACTTTTTACTAATCCATCTCCATCTTTCCCCCCTTCACTTGGTTGGTGTGATGGAGATATCATCGCAAATGCATAAAATTGTAGTCATTGTGAATCCCTTTTTTGTTATTTTCTAAACAGCTGACAAATTATGCATTTTTATTTACACTTGCGATTAAATGCTCGTTTACAAATAAAGTACATTATGGGTCCCATCATAAAATACACATGTATGTTTATTTAATGATAGTTAAACATACGATAGGTTGGTGAACAAGTTACAATATAACAACCAATTGTCTGTGGCTCTGTGCTAATCGATATCCTTTTTACCATTTCCAAACATTTTACTGAGACTCTTTTCCTGATATGGTCGTGGTTGAGCATGGGGCTTCAGTTCCATATTAAGGTCAGGGTTGACCTGCCAAATATAAAGAGATGTTAACCAAACTATGTGAAGAAAGAGATATGTAAACTCCGACATACTAAGGACCCAACAAATAATCATTGTAATAGTCCTATCTAGATATCTATGACGTTGAAATGCATTACTCACAGTATCATTTCTAAAGTCGTACTCCTCCAACATGGGATAATTTAAAGCATTTGGCAAGCAACGTTGCTTTACATTCTCAACCTGCCAACAAAGAAATAAGTTTCTGTAAGGCCAAACTGACTCATAAAATTATCAAATTCCTTCCAATGCAGAGATATTCCTTCAACATCATATACTGTAAAGATTTATCAGATCAAAACTAAAATGGCCTGAGTTGGGATGTCTCAAATCATACCAAACTAGTGGTCTCACTTCTTCAGAGTCAAAAACATAACAGAAATTACAGTAGTGGCAAAGTGCGTCTATGAAATGAAACAACAAGAACATTTATGGACAATTTAAGGTCAAATTCAAAAAATTAACGTACAGTATACCTGAGCCGGGTCAACCTCAAACGCGTGAGTTTCCTTCTCTTCAGCTACAGCTGCCAATTCTGCTTCATTTAGCAACCCATCATGAGCAGTTGCAATTTCACCGGCAGCCTTGCTGATTGTAAATCCGTCACCATAATTTGCAGCCTAAGCAAGATGGAGATTGATTCAAAAATCAACTCACAGGAAAATATAAGAGGTAAAAAGGAGGCAAAAGATAGAAAAGATGCTTTAATTACAATTTACAAATAATGCAAACCTTTGCAAGTTACAAGCTATTAAATTTACTTCACACGCATCATTATAGGCTATACAACAAACAATTAGATATCATCAACAAATTCAGTCACAGTCACTAACAAACCTCAGAAGTAATCCTCGCTTTAGAGATAACCTCATCTTTAAGCAACTTCTTCAACACCTGCATAGATAACCATCAACACTTAGCCCCGACGCTTAACAACGCAAAAACCTCCATTCCATAAAAATCACAAAAGCAATGCATAACTTGCCTCTGGAAACGGGGATTCAACAAAGTACCGATTCTTCTTAAGCACGAGCTTCACTTTCCCATAATTAGACGTGGAAGAATGAATAAAATCAATCATTTCCTTTGGCAACTTTGTCTTCGATAACTTATTCAAAACAGAAATAATAGTTTCTGTCTCAAGTCCAACTGACACAGCCGCATACAATGAATGGGGAGTCAAATTATACTCGTGCATTGACTCTGGCCTATTGACATTATAAATCACAATTATTAAATCCCATAGAAACTACTTCAAACAATAAACTAAACCAAATGAAATCGTTTTTGGCACCTGCAAACGGGTTCAGCTATCGCGATAAGAAAATCGTAAGCTTGTTTGTACAACGAAGAGAATGTTTCGAGAAATATTCGACCATCAGCACACGCCCACAGTGGCCGATTCAAGTGATCAGGTTTCAGTTCTAGTTTGCTAAAATCGCGTTTCTTCTCTAAATTTTCACCTTCACATTTTAATCACTCTCAATTACTCAAAGAATCTAAATCCAATCTCAAATACAAAACTTTAATAAAAAATGAGTACCGTCACGAAAATCTCCCTCTGCATCTTCATTGTAATAATTGTCATCGTCTTCCACGAATTTACTGATGTGATCATCCTGCATAGATTGATTGGTTCTATAAGAACCATAATTTAAATAATTACATATAAATTATACATAAAAAAGAGAAAATTAGAACCTTAGTAGAAAATTTGGTCTTTTTGCTAGGTCGACCTTTGTCACCTGTAACAAAACAGAAAAAATTAAATTGTATAATCAATGCATAATAATATTTGATTCGATAATAAAATAACAATCTACTGTTGAAGATGAAGATTTCATTGACGATACCGTGTCCCATTTATTGAATTCGGTGATTAATTTGTTGTTCTTCTTTTGAGGATTTTCAAATGAGTGTTTTAAGAGTTTCTGCGAGAATTATCAGACTTCGTGGAGAGTTGAGGCGTTATTTATAATAGGGACAGAGACGGCGATGGTGAAATGACGTGGCGTCTGTGGATACGTGGACTTGTTGGGGACACGTGTCAATGGGCCTTTTTTTATTGGATCAAATAATTGTTTGAAAAAAGCCTAGCCCATAACCCGACCCGCCAAATATCAAACCCGCAACAGATCTAAACCGGCTCATACTTGTCAAGAAGCAAAGCAGTAAAATTTTTATCAGCTTCTCTCTTTGTGAAAACCAAATCCAATTCATCATTTGCGCGTGTGCGTTCATTGATCGCGAAGACTCAGAGAAGAGACCTCACAGGAAGAGAGAGAGAGGTGAAGATGAGCGGTCACGATTCGAAGTATTTCTCGACGACCAAAAAGGGAGAAATCCCTGAACTCAAAGAAGAGCTGAATTCTCAGTACAAGGTATCGTCGAATCTCTTTGAAATTATATCGATTTTATGTTTCTATATTCGCGTGTGTTTACGTGTTTGAACTCTGATCTGCATTGATTAGGGTTTCGATTTTCGATTTGTTGCGTTTTTTTTTCTGTTTGCTGATCGACTAGTGTTCTTAGCAGATCTATTACCTTGTTTGATAGTTTAGACTCTTAACATTTCGGAATTTGATGGATCGAATGTTGATGCCATGTTTGTTTGGATGAACTCGTGGTATCTATTTTGCTTTCTGAGAAACCACTTTAAAAGAAATGAAAATTTTAGAATTTAGTCTATGAAACCATGCGTTGAATTGGAATTAGTGAGAGATTCATTTGTTTGGGAGTTGAGTAATGAGAATTTACTGGGAAATGAAAAGAAAATGTAGAAATCTGTAAGAGCTCTGATTCGAATTCATTATATGATTTGAAGTATGCATCTATTTTCGGTGTTTGTTTGAAATGATAATAGGAGGTTCAATGAAGCAGTATTAGATCCAAAACTCATTGCAACCATTGTGGAATTTTTCTTTCTCAGTTATATGATTAGGACTTGGAACTATGTTACTTTGGAATTTGGATGAATACGTGTAACTTTAAAGGAACTATGTTTACTATGAATATGTTTAAGTTTGAAGTGCAGACTGATTAATCTGGATGACAGCTTTGATCTGCTTCTAATGTTTCTCAAGTGGTTTAGGATTATAAATGATAAAAGATTTATGACATCAGAAATAGATACGTGAGATTGCTTATGTGCTGAGTTTTGATATAAGAATTGTTTGTAATGGATCAGAAATGCGGCTAGAGCAAGATTTTGTTTTGAAAACCATTTTCGGTATGAGGATGGTTATTATCATCTTTTTGTTCTCTATGAGACTTTTTGTTATTTATAATTTGCAGATGGATTATGTTTGGGTTTTACTTCACAATGACTGTATAGAATCACTGTTCATGATTCCTAGTACCGTAATATCTTTTGTGGACTTCAATGCCAGGTTGTTTTAAGATTAGTCTGTAATAACTCTTTGGCTTTGAAAAGTTTAGGTTATTAAGTTAAGTTTTTGGTTTTTCCTTTCATTTTCATGCTCAAGTAATTTTGTATCCAGAATATTCTCGCTTTTCAAGTTCATCAGAATGTGAAGCGGCTCTACTTTTCTATGTTATGCAGGATAAGAGAAAAGATGCTGTGAAGAAGGTTATCGCAGCTATGACCGTTGGAAAGGATGTTTCGTCATTGTTCACAGATGTAGTGAATTGCATGCAAACAGAAAATTTGGAGCTGAAGAAGCTTGTTTATTTGTATTTGATAAATTATGCTAAAAGCCAGCCAGATCTAGCTATTTTGGCAGTAAACACATTTGTGAAGGTAAGACTTATTATGAACCTCCTATATTTAAATAATTGTTTCTCGGAGTATAATTTGCACTACAGTCTCCCACCCAAAACATAACAATTGAAATACAAAAGAATGCTTTTAAGATTGTTAATAAGATGTGCTAGATTTGAATTAAATCAGCACTTGAGGATGTGAAATTGGAGATGAGTCCGCTTACAATATTTTGAGTAAACCCATCTTTCTTTCTCTGCTCTCTCTCATCATCTGAAATATTTCAAATTATGTATTTAACATTGACATAATAATGCATGTGTGCATCTTTAATGAGCTTTTATTTTATGGGAAGCAGGATTCACAAGACCCAAATCCTTTGATTCGAGCTTTGGCTGTGCGAACAATGGGATGCATTCGTGTTGATAAAATTACAGAATATCTTTGTGATCCCCTTCAGAGGTGTCTTAAGGTTGAATATTTAGGTTTTCTCATATTTTTGTATTCTTGCCTGGTGGAATTTGTATTGAATTTTAAAATTCTACCTCTTAACCATTGCTTCTTTATTCTTGCAATTTCCCACCTTTCCTTTCCCCAGTCATTATTTTGTATTTTTATTTTGACAGGACGACGATCCATATGTTCGCAAGACAGCAGCTATATGTGTTGCTAAACTTTTTGACATAAATGCTGAATTAGTTGAGGATAGGGGATTCCTGGATTCTCTCAAGGATTTGATATCTGACAACAACCCAATGGTTGTAGCAAATGCAGTGGCAGCCCTTGCAGAGATTCAAGAGAATAGTAGCAGACCTATCTTTGAGATCACTGGTCACACACTCTCAAAGCTCCTTACTGCTCTAAATGAATGCACAGAGTAAGCTTACATTCAGAAACTTTATGTTTATTCTTTCTTTAATTTTTGAACAAGTTTAATAAATTGGTGAGGTTAAGAATGGCAATGTGTGGATAGGACTTGATAGTTTTGTGCAAGCAACTCTTGTGATTTCTTGAGCTTGCCGATGTCCATTTAACTTTTTAACATTATTATTTATTGAATTTTTTCATTATTAAATGTTAAACCTCTTCATGAAGTTATTTTCTGCTATTCCCTGTAAGGGCTTGCCAATAGGAATAATATGATTGGTTGTATCGCAGATATTTTTTGTCTATAAGTATATTATAGCCTCACAGATCACGATACTATGAATTGTAGTTAGTTATGGTTTTTGAACTTTCATAATCTTTATGTACTGGAGTTATTTTTTCCATGTGCTTATGCATGCCCTTGTTATGATACTCTTATTTGCTTCCACCTGTTTCTTTATTTTCCCATATAATTTGTTTTTTTTTTTTCAAAATATAATGTACTTATCTATTTTAGATCAGGTAACCATGTTACGTCATGTACTTGTGTGTTTGACTTGCGTGGTCCTGGTGGTTGAAATGCATGCGATAGACAGATCTTTCTCGTACAGTAAGAGAAGATTGAAAAGGACTTAAAAAAAATTCACTCGCTCTTGACTTTCTTTTATGTCGCCATTAGTAATGATGTGATTTTTCAATCAATTTTTCTTTGGCCTTGCATCTCTTTTTGGGTTATGATGGGATTCCTTTTGGTTTGCTTGTCTAATGCAAATTGTTGCTTTATTTAGGTGGGGTCAAGTTTTTATATTGGATGCTCTCTCTAGATACAAAGCAGCTGATGCTCGTGAAGCTGAAAATATAGTGGAGAGAGTTACTCCACGACTGCAACATGCTAATTGTGCCGTTGTACTTTCAGCTGTTAAGGTATCATTTTTATTGATTGGTCAACCTGCATACTCTTTTTGTTGTTTATGCTTTTATAAGTCATCAGTTCGTTGATTTCCACCAATTTTAACCCTTTCCTTCTTATTATTGGCTTGTAGATGATCCTACAACAAATGGAACTTATCACCAGTACTGATGTTGTTAGAAATCTTTGCAAAAAGATGGCACCTCCACTTGTGACATTACTCTCTGCAGAACCTGAGATACAATATGTTGCCTTGCGAAATATCAACCTTATAGTTCAACGACGCCCTACTATTCTTGCCCATGAAATTAAGGTGATTTATAAACTCTTGCCTACTTGATGCAGAGTTTAACATGTTTTCATGATAAATTGCTATTTATGGTTCACATTTTGGCAATGGCCTGAGAAGGGAGAGGATGCTTATCAAAATTTACTATTTTGTTAGGTGTTTTTCTGCAAGTACAATGATCCGATTTATGTAAAGATGGAAAAGTTAGAAATCATGATAAAGCTTGCTTCTGATCGAAACATAGACCAGGTATGTAAACCTTGGTAGAAATTACCACAAGTTAATGACTTTGTCTTGTCTTTTCGATATCTTGGTGGAAAAATAAATATGATGATGGCTTGCTCAACAATTCTGCAGGTTCTGTTGGAGTTCAAAGAGTATGCTACAGAAGTAGATGTAGATTTTGTGAGAAAGGCTGTCCGGGCAATTGGACGTTGTGCCATCAAATTAGAGAGAGCAGCTGAACGGTGCATTAGTGTTCTGCTTGAGCTGATCAAGATTAAAGTAAACTACGTGGTTCAAGAGGCTATTATAGTCATCAAAGATATCTTTAGAAGATACCCTAACACGTAAGTTACATCTTTATTAACCTTTTTGAGATCATATTGTATGAAATATGAAGAAGCCATAATTTTGAATCTTTATCCTTGTTTCCAGCTACGAGTCCATCATTGCAACACTTTGTGAGAGCTTAGACACTTTAGATGAGCCTGAAGCTAAGGTATGTGAATACAGTTACCTAGCTATTAGTATAGTTTTCTATTATCTCTTAGAATCCATTAGTTAATATTTCTGCACCCCTCACCTGCTCTCTCCCCACAGGCATCCATGATTTGGATTATTGGTGAATATGCGGAAAGAATTGACAATGCTGATGAACTCCTAGAAAGCTTCTTGGAGAGTTTCCCTGAAGAGCCTGCACAAGTCCAGTTGCAATTGCTAACGGCAACTGTCAAACTTTTCCTTAAGAAGCCAACTGAAGGCCCTCAGCAGATGATACAGGTATCATTTTGGTATTTTTCACGATTGTATTTTGTCTTCTAGCTTTTTTATTTGCTTAATTCGCTTTCTACTTCTAAGTGGTAACTGCTAATAGTTTCATATTATGTGTTAAACTTGAGTTTCACTGACTTTGCATTGAACTTTGATCTATTCGGTTACAATTTCAATTGTCATTGATGAGTTGTTGTTATATTTTGTCCGATTGGTGAGTGATGGGGTTATGTGTACTCTGATTAGGGTGAGGGTGTATTTTTCAAAAGATAGTATTATATCCCTTGGTCTCATTCTTGTAGCTTGCCTGCTCTCTTGAGGCGGCAAATCCTAGATGTGATATGAATAATCATGCTTAACAACTTAGGAGCAGCCATCATTATGGGGGAATGTAATAAATGTTACTCTTTTTCTATATCTAAATTATAGGATCAAAAAAAAAAAAAAAAAAAAAATTATAGGATCAGGTTTGATTTTTATTTGTATCACAACATTTTGACAGAAATACGAGTTATAACCGGTTACTTTGTCACCATTATTTTGTTTTGTTTTTGGCTCATCAAAACCCAAGTCAAGGCTTAAGAAGGAATCCTATTTGGATTAGGAGAAAATAAAGTGTGCACATAACTTCCTATCAGGATTAGGAAATTATATTTTCTCAAGAATCCCAAATCAACTAGGTTTAGGAAATAAGTTAGTTTTTCTTTTTCTAAAAGGATTTAGGATTCCTATGCTAGCAAGGAATGTAACCCAATTCCTATATCTGTAAATAGGGCTGTTAGGAGCTTATTTTTAACACAGAAAAATTAGCAAGCATAAAGGGGTAGAGAGCAAGAGTGATAGAGAGGTTTTAGCAAGGTTTTGGGAAATTAGCTAAGGGGTTTCAATAAGGTTCTTGTAACCAAGCATTTTTCTCCATAGTGCTAGTGATTTCTCAAGAGAGATCACACGAGGACGTAGGCAAAGTTAGCCGAACCTCGGTAAATTCTTTGTGTTTGTGTGTGGCATGTTTTCTTTACTGTTCATACTTTATTCCGTATATTCGCATATCATTATCCTATAAGTTTGTCACCGTAGTCTATTGAGAAAACATGATCAATAAAGGGAGTTTAAAATCAACAAATTGGTATCAGAGCTTGGTCATATCGTTTTTGAGATGGCGGGTGATAAGATCAATGACGTGAAGGCCATCATAATCGAGAAGTTTGATGGGAAGCGTAACTTCACGTTATAGCAAAGGAAGATGAAGAATATCCTGATTCAACAAGATCTGTAGGATGCTATTCTCGGAGTGGAGAAGAAGCCGACGGAAACAACAGATGCTCAGTGGAAGCGAATGGACGTAAAGGTGAAGAGCT
The DNA here is from genome assembly GCA_035582765.1 of Acer negundo. NCBI lineage: Eukaryota > Viridiplantae > Streptophyta > Magnoliopsida > Sapindales > Sapindaceae > Acer > Acer negundo. The sequence goes on from CM069238.1 coordinate 30,955,514, forward strand.
CTATTAAGCTACATCTTGCCGACAATGTGATGCTTAATGTCGACGAGGATATGAATGCTAAAAAGACATGGGATAAGCTCGAGAAAGTTTACAGGGGTAAAACTTATCCAACAAACTTTTCTTGAAAGATGAACTTATTCTTCAGATGGAAGAAGGTGGAAATCTGCAAGATCATTTGAGCAGATTTCAGAATTGTGTTGCCAATTTATTAAAGATGGATGTGAAATATGAAGATGATGACAAGGCACTTTTACTATTGAGATCTCTACCGCCTTCGTTCAAGCACTTCAGGACCACAATCATGTTTGGTAAGGAAAGTCTAAAGCTGGATGAGGCTATAGAAGCTATCCAATCTTATGTTAAAATGGATGAAAATACCGAAGGCTCTTAAGCACATGGTCTGTATGCTAAAGGCAAATAGAGGGGTTGGTCGCAGAGTAGGCATGATAAATCTGGCAACATAGGTAGACCAAAATCCAAAGGAAAAGAGAAAGAGAACAAGGGTTGCTTTACATGTGGTGCTACTGACCACTGGAAAAAGAATTGCAAGATATAGCAAGAAAGGAAAGCGAAGGCGATGGCAAGGAATTCAAGTTCAGCCAGTGTGGTTACTTTAGATGAAGGTGACGGAGAACTCCTTACGGTAACATCGAGCTCCAATGCTTTCCAACATTGGATTTTGGATACCGGTTGTTCATTTCATATGTGTGCTAACAAAGAATGGTTCGACACATATAAGGAAAGAAGCTGCGGAGAAGTTTTGATGGGAGATGATTCACCGTGTAAAATCTAAGGTATTGGATCATTGAAAATCAGAATGCATGACGAAATTGTTAGGGTACTGGATAAGGTCAGACATGTTCCTAAACTAAAGAAGAATTTGATATCTTTAGACACTTTAGACAAAGTCGGTTACAAGTATTGTTCTGAAGGAGGGATACTCAAGATTATCTAAGGGTTATTGATCATGATGAAAGGTGATATCCAGCCTAACACTTTATACAAGCTTCGGGGAAGTACAATAGTAGGTGGAGCAGCAATATCTGTAGAGAATAGTGGTGGCCACGATTCGGTTTCAGTTCTGTGGCCACCCAAAACCAAAACCGTAACCGGAAAACCGGTTTGGTACACGGTTTCTAACCGACGGTTTTACGGTTTCGGTTTAAAAACCGACGGTTTTGGGTTCGGTTTCTATTCGGTTTCGGTTTTTCAAAAAAAAATTAAAAAAATGCAGCTTTTGATTAGTCGATTTTTTTAAAAATTTTTTTTTTAAAAAAAAACCGGCGGTTTAACCGTGGTTAAAACCGTCGGTTTTTGGCGGTTTTTGGAAGTACCCAAACCGAACCGTAATCGTAACCGTAACCGTAACCGTAACCGGTTCAACCGGTTTCCGATCGGTTTTGAAACCGCCGGTTCCGGTTTCGGTTTCGGGACGGTTTTTGGAAGTACGGTTTCGGTTAAACCGCGGGTAAAACCGTCGGTTTAACCGAAATCATGGCCACCTCTAGTAGAAAAGGACGAGATTGAGCTTTGGCATTGTAGGCTAGGGCACATGAGTCAAAGATGGATGCAAGAACTACACAAGAAAAGTCAGTGGAAAGGTGTTAGTTTCTGCAAACTGAAATTCTACAAGTATTGTACTCTCGAGAAGCAAACAAAGACATTATTCAAGATTGCGGACAGTGAGAAAAGAAGCAAAGAGCCGTTGTACTATATTCATACAAACATATGGGGTCCTGCACCAACTAGGTCTAAAGGAGGATCAAGGATATTTTGTTACTTTTTTAGATGATTTTTCGAGAAAAGTATAGGTTTACTTCATGAGGGAGAAATCCGAAGTTTTCACAAAGTTTAAAGAGTGGAAAGCTGAAGTAAGAAAACCAAACGGGCAGAAAAATCAGAGATCTAAGAAGCGACAATGGAGGTGAATATAGAGACAACAAGTTCTTACAGTTCTGCAGGGAAGAAGGCATCACAATGCATTTTACAGTGAGGAAGACTCCTCAACAAAATGGGGCAACAGAGAGGATGAATAGAACTCTCACAGAAAAAGAAAGAAGCATGCGGTTTCATACAGGATTGCCTGACATGTTTTGGGCAGAAGAGGTTAATCACGCTTGCTACTTGGTTAACCGATCACCCTCAAAGGTTCTTGATTATAAGTGTGAAGAAGAGGTATGGTCTAGAAAACCTGTTGATTATTCCAATTTATGAGTTTTTGGTTGTAGTGCATACGCTCATATTCCGAGTGATGAAAGAACCAAACTCAAGCCAAAGTCACTCGAGTGCATTTTCATTGGTTTTGAAAAAAGGAGTGAAGGGCTTCAAGTTATGGGATTTTGTCAACAAGAAGAAGGTTTTAAGTAGAGATGTCGTGTTCGACGAGAAGACTATGCCCCTAAATAAAATCAAGACAAGTGAGGAGAAGAAAACTGATGTTGTAGAAGAAGCAACTGAATTTCCTCTAACCAAATGGGTCACAAAAGAAGTTTCAGCTTAGGTGGAGCACGAGCAAGTGGATAATGACAAAGGGATTAATGAGGAAAGAGTAGAGCAACAACAACAGTCACAAGTACGGGCTCAGGTAAGCTATCACCGTTACTGGAACAAGACTCCCTGGTTCCTCAACAACCTGAGCAACAGTTTCAGAGAAGCATAGCACTGGATAAACCCAAGCGAGATCGCAAGAAACCGGAAAGGTGTGGGTTTGATCAAGAGGAGCTTAATTATGCTCTAAATATCAGTTAAGGAGATCCAACCACTATCAAGAAGCTATAGCAAGTGATGATCGGGAAAGTTGGATGGTTGCTATGTCTGAAGAGATGCAATCTCTTGATAAGAACTCTGTTTGGGAGCTAGTTTCTAAACCGAAAGACTGAAAGATCGAAAGATGGTTGTAAATGGGTGTTTAGAAAGAAAGAAGTGACACATGAAGGTGATGCCGTGAGATACAAGGCTCGATTAGTGGCAAGAGGGTATTCACAAAAGGAAGGAGTTGATTATGACGAGATATTCTCTCCAGTGGTTAAACATACTTCAATCAGATTGCTATTATCAATAGCAGCTCAGTAGGATATGGAGACCGCGTTTCTCCATGGTGATCTGGAAGAAATCATTTACATGGCTCAACCGGAAGGATTTGTCGAAACAGGGAAAGAAAATCTGGTTTGTAGGTTAAAGAAGTCTCTTTATGGGCTAAAGCAATCTCCAAGGCAGTGGTACAAACGTTTTGACTCATACATGCTGAAATTCAATTTTAGAAGATGCTTAAAGGATTGTTGTGTTTACTATCATGTGTTCGAAGATGGTATGATTATACTATTTCTACTTTATGTGGACGACATGTTGATTGCATGTCAAGATATGTTTAGAATTCAAAAATTAAAGATGCAACTGAGTAAGGAATTCGACATGAAGGATCTAGGGGCTGCACAAAAGATCCTTGGAATGCAAATTAGAAGGGACAGAGTAGCGGGAAAAATCTGGTTGTCTCAAGCAAAATACACTCAAAATATTTTGGAGCGATTCAAGATGAATGAAGCGAAGTCCGTGACTACTCCGTTGGCAGCTCTATCGGTTGAGTGCGCTGCAATGTCCAACTACAGAAAAAGAGTAGGAAGAATGAGCAAAGTGCCTTATGCAAGCGTAGTAGGATGTCTAATGTACGCAATGGTTTGCACAAGACCTGACCTAGCACAAGCATTAAGTGTTGTTTCGAGGTTTATGGCAAATCCAGGAAAGGAGCATTGGTCTGTAGTTAAATGGATTCTGCGTTACTTGAAAGGTACAAAGAGTCTAGGAATCTTGTTTGAAAAACAAGGGAAAGAAGCATATGTGCTGGGTTATGTAGATGCTGACTATGCAGGGGACTTGGATAAAAGAAGATCTACTACAGATTATGTATTCACTAGTGGTGGTGGGCCGATTAGTTGGAGGCCTACTCTACAATCAATTACAACATTATCCACTACTGAAGCCGAGTATATTGCACTTGTGAAAGCTGGAAAAGAAGCAGTTTGGCTTAATGGTTTAGCAAAAGAGTTCGGAATTACTCAAGGTAGCATGGTGATTAGATGTGACAGCCAAAGTGCTATTTACTTAGCAAAGAATCAAGTGTTTCATGGAAGATCGAAGCATGTTGAGGCTCGTTATCACCGAATCATGGATTGGGTAGAATCGAAGGAAGTTACACTGGAGAAGGTTCATACAAAGAAGAACGCATCAAATTACTTGACTAAACCCGTAACAACTGAGAAGTTCAAGTTTTGCTTGAACTCACTCAATCTTATTACATGCTGAGGATTGGGTAAAGCACCTCCTCACTTGAGGTGCATTAAGGCAAGAAGAAGTTTGCCAAGGTAAAGGTTCTTGAAGCTTTCCAGAGTTGTTTCAAGAAGGTTCGAAGACATTCTAGGGTACAACAGTCATTTCTTGGTTTTGATTCACCAAGGTGGAGATTGTTGTGTTTTTGGCTCATCAAAACCCAAGTCAAGGGTTAAGAAGGAATCCTATTTGGATTAGGAGAAAATAAAGTGTGCATATAATTTCTTATTAGGATTAGGAAATTATATTTTCTCAAGAATCCCAAATCATCTAGGATTAGGAAATAAGTTAGTTTTTCTTATTCTAAAAGGATTTAGGAGTCCTATTCTAGCAAGGAATGTAACCCAAGTCCTATATCTATAAATAGGGCTGTTGGGAGCTTATATTTAACACAGAAAAATCAGCAAGCATAAAGGGGTAGAGAGCAAGAGTGATAGAGAGGTTTTAGCAAGGTTTTGGGGAATTAGCTAAGGGGTTTCAATAAGTTTCTTGTAACCAAGCGTTTTTCTCCATAGTGCTAGTGATTTCTCAAGAGAGATCACACGAGGACGTAGGCAAAGTTAGCCGAACCTCGTTAAATTCTTTGTGTTTGTGTGTGGCATGTTTTTTTTTACTGTTCATACTTTATTCCGTATATTCGCATATCATTATCCTATAAGTTTATCACCGTAGTCTATTGAGAAAACACGATCAATAAAGGGAGTTTAAAATCAACATATTTCACATGCCAATTTGTTCTCACTATGTTGATACTTATTTGCAGGTTGTTTTGAACAATGCCACAGTAGAGACAGACAATCCTGATCTGCGGGATCGTGCTTACATATATTGGCGTCTTCTTTCAACTGATCCAGAGGTGTGGTTTTTTCACAAATCAATTGCACTTTCTCCTATTAATTTATAGTAAGCTTGATGGGAAGAATATATCAAGCTTGATGCTAGAGTCCTCATTATTTAGCCATGCTTAGAACTTGTCAGCCACAACTAATGAATATAAGTAATTGCCACTCAACAATGTCTTTAACCATCTCATTGGTGCCGAATTTAGGCTATTTTATTTAGCCAGCCAGTCCCAGCCCTTGGAGGAAAAGGGGCATTAATTGTGCTCCGTTAGCTCTGACGCCTTTTACTGATCTATCTGCATGCATCTAGGATACTATTGTTGTTATGAATGCATTTTATGAGCTATGAAGGTGATGGGCTTGTTTTTTACCTCACAGGCAGCCAAGGATGTTGTATTAGCTGAGAAGCCAGTGATCACTGATGATTCAAACCAACTTGATCCATCTCTTCTTGATGAGCTTCTTGCCAACATCGCTACATTGTCCTCTGTGTATCACAAACCTCCCGAGGCTTTTGTAACCCGTGTGAAGACCACAGCCCAAAGAATAGAGGAAGATGACTATCCCAATGGCAGTGAACAAGGGTATTCTGATGCAACTTCTCAGGTTGTTGATGGCGCAGCATCACCGCCAACTAGTTCAAGTAGTTCTCCATATACGGCAACAAGACAATCAGCACCTCCTGCAGCTGCACCTGCTCCTGCTCCTCAAGTGCCTGATTTACTAGGTGATCTGATGGGCCTAGATAATAGTGGTGCCATTGTCCCTGCTGATCAGCCCGTAGCTCCTTCTAGGTAAGTGTGATGGAATGTCCAAACTGTGTCAATAGTCTCACTGTTGTGATGCAGTCTCATTTGGCTTTTTTAATTCCTTTTAGCATGTTATTTATTATTTAAATATTCAATGATAAAACCTGGTACTTCCTGCTTCAAATTCTGTTTATGATGTCATAATAAATCATTGTAACCAAAATATGCCTATAAATTGCTCTTACTGGACTTATTCCCTTGATTGCAGCCCTCCTTTACCTGTTCTACTACCAGCATCAACTGGTCAAGGTTTACAAATCAGTGCGCAATTAACACGACGGGATGGTCAAATATTTTACAGCTTGCTGTTTGAGAACAACTCACAGATTCCACTTGACGGGTTTATGATTCAGTTTAACAAGAATACATTCGGGCTTGCAGCTGCTGGACCCCTTCAGGTAGTCAATTGTGTGGTTTAAAATTAGTTCTGTTTTTGCATTATTCAGCTATAAATTATTATCTTTTTTCTGTTAGGTTCCACAACTGCAACCTGGGACGTCAGCTATGTCTTTGTTACCAATGGTATTGTTCCAGAATATATCTGCTGGTCCTCCAAGTTCACTTATGCAGATTGCTGTGAAAAACAATCAGCAACCTGTTTGGTACTTCAATGATAAAATGGCAGTCAATGTGTTATTTACTGAGGACGGGAGAATGGAAAGAGGAAGTTTTCTTGAGGTAAGATCTTGTTCATAATGTCTTCTTGGAGTTCCAAATGACACAAAATAAAGAACCTCACATCAAGTCGATCACTGCTTTGATAAAGTGAAGTAATTCATATTAAACGGTAAACATGTGTCTGTTCTTAAGATCATGAAATTCATAGGAGCCAAAGATGAGTGATAAATAAATAAAGCAATTACATCTTCTGAAATTTGTTTGTTGCTAAATAAAATTCATGCACAGAATTTATGTTCAATGGCTTTGATTGTACTAACTGGAACTTGATACTTTATACTTGGATGTTTCCTCCTTATTCTGCAGACATGGAGGTCTCTTCCCGATTCAAATGAGATCTTGAAGGAATTCCCAGGGATTGTGATGAGCAACCCAGAAGCAACCCTGGACCGGCTGGCAGCATCAAACATGTTCTTTATTGCAAAGCGCAAACACGTAAACCAGGATGTGTTCTACTTCTCGGCAAAGATCCCTCAAGGTGTACCCATATTGATCGAACTCACAACAGCTGTTGGCAATCCTGGAGTCAAGTGTGCGATTAAGACACCAAACCCTGACATGGCACCGCTTTTCTTTGAAGCCGTTGAGACTCTCCTCAAAGCCTGATTCAAATTTACCCTTATTTTTTAGCACAATTTTTCGCGTGTAAAATATATCTCGCCAACTGAGGTTTTGGCTGGTCATTCTGGTACCATTTTAGTTTCACTCTTCCTTCTTTCTCAGTTCCCCGCCTGTCTGCTGCTTGTATTTTGACTCAAACAGAAGATTTTTGTTTTAAGTGCCCCTATTTTTTAGTGGTTTATAAATGTATTTTACTTGTCGTATCATTTGATTTATGATGTGAACTAAATGCAATTTACATTCCCGGTAGTTTAATTGTTGTATAATCTTTCCAAACATATTTATAGTTGTTGATCTTGTATCGTTACTCTAGTCGGACCGTTGTCACATAAATTAAAAAAACATAAATATCACATTTTAATGTTTTTTAGATATGATATACCATTTACAGTTACGAGGACTCGTACTAGGATATTGTTAGATTGAACTAGCATCGGTAGCTAACATATATTTATTAACGTTAAACATCCAATATTAACCATCCAACAACAATTAATGTGTATTTGCACATCAAACATTAACCATCCAACAACAATTAACGCGTATCCATACATCAAATGATAACTCATTTGCCATATGTGTTGAGACGGAAATGGTGTGACGTGAATCATTACTTATTGTTTTACTTTATACCCATCACTTGTCATGAAAGATAGCGGTGTGTGGGGTTACTCATTGCTCAAAGTCACGTGATTAGGCGAACTCGCACGTGCCGCAGCAAATCCGTGAATTCATGAGAATCATCTCTCACTGGCTTACTATTTCCACCGTTTAGCACCCACTAGGCCACTGCACACCAGTGTGTTAGGTCATCCGATCCGAGTTGACTCGGCGATTTCCCAACCAAGGTAACCTTCTTCTACTAATCGCCATGTTAATCGAACCAATTTAGGATTTTTTTTTTCTCATTTAAATTTCTCTTAAATATTTTTATGTTTGTGAAGTGATCTGTGTTCCAGTTTTGTTATTTGATTTGATTGGGATCTTTACGTGAGTTGTTTGATTTAATTTGTCCATTTTGATTGCTCTAGAAAGTGCGGGAAAATCTTTCTCATAAACAATTAAAAAAATTTTAATTCCAACGTTTTGTTTTGTAGACAAGTCTGCGTTATAACAATTACATGGATGAGTCGCTTATTATATACGATTCTGTGTTTGTGCGTGAAAATTGTTTATCAGGCTAGATAATTCGATCACTCATCTGATATTTGAATATTTTTGTGTGTGCAGATAGATGTCATATTCAAGGGAAGGAAGGTAAGGGCGTGAGGCAGTTTTTTTATTTTTTATTAATATGTTTTATTCGAAAAGATTCAAAAGAACAGTTGAAATTATGTTTATATAAATTGCATTATAGGGTTGTCTAATGGTTGTGTTGATTCATTGATTGTTCTCTCAGGTCTGCTTCCCCACGTGACTCTGTTTCGCCTGGTAGAGGTCGAAGGTCAAGGTCATTATCAAGGTCCCGGCGAAGTCGCTCCAGGTATATTAGTGGCCACAAGCAATTAACTTAATGGTTTGCTTTTATTGGTGTTCTAATTTGTGTTGTGTTGTGAATTACATGGCATGCTTCATTGGTGTGGTTGTTTTGTCCAAGCATTTTAGTTCTTGTTTAACACTTGGGTTTTTGTGGTGCTTCAGGTCCAGGAGCCGTGATTCTGCCCCTGCAGAAAATCCTGGAAATAACTTGTATGTTACAGGCTTATCAACAAGGGTGACCTCTGCCGATCTTGAGAAGTTTTTTGGCAATGAAGGGAAGGTATGGCTTGGTTTTAACTTGCACTTCTGTGATGCGTTGTATGATTGATATGGATATTCTATCATTTATCGGTGTTATTGAAGTATGCACAGATTCAACTTGACTATGGTAACTAGTGAGTATGGATTCCTTTTCATAGTGACATTATGCAGATGTGCATGTACTAGAAACCATTAAGTGCATATGTGGATATCTAGATTTGATTTGAGTAATACTAATATATTTCAAATGTTGGGATTGTTGGTTTTGAATGTAAGATCTCCTTTTGTTGTCTCACTTCTTGTATTTGGATTTAATTTCTACCCAGTGGTTTCTTGTTAAATTACATCTGTGTTTTTAGCCTTGTCAAGCACTGGATTTGGATTTTGCCTTGGTACTTGTTTTATCTCCTCAGTAATACAAACGCAACTTTAAGAATTTTAAATTCTTGATAACTCATATATATCTACTGCCTTGGCATATGGTGACCATGATACAAATTTAAGACATAACAATTACAAGAAGAAAGAACATGGGATCTACGAGTAGGCACTAGGCACCTTTAGGAATTTAAAATGTAATTATATGAATTTTTGCTGCTTTATATGGTTTTGGTTGTCAAATATGCAAGTTTTTGTTTCAGGTTACGGAGTGCCATTTGGTTACAGATCCTCGCACCAAAGAATCCCGTGGTTTTGCTTTTGTTACCATGGAAACTGTTGAGGGTGCTGAACGTTGTATTAAGTACTTGAACCGTTCTGTGCTTGAAGGTCGATTAGTCACTGTGGAAAAGGTATGAGTTTAATAATCTTATTTTGCTATGGGTTGTGAGTGAATCATTTAGACTTTTTTTTTTTTTTTTTTTTTTGAAAATTCTCCTTTAGAAATGTTGCCTGATAAATTTTGGCAGCAGGTCTTGTATGTGTAGCTCCATCGAATTCACAACTTAAGTTCTAAACAGTTGAACCTACTCGAATCTGGATATGTGTTCAGCATCAACATTTGAAACTCATGGATTCAAATTTTAACTAGTTTGCCAGGGGTTGTTTGCTCTTCTTCCTATTCTTCATCAGTAGTAATATCGGATGTGGCTGTTTATCATATGTATGTATGTTAAATGTTTAATATTTAGACGCATTGCATCAGCTTTGCGGTCTGATCATGCTTATTCTATTGATTTTTTTTTTTTTAATTAATTATTAACTTTAGATGGAATCTGCCAGCCTCAAGTACTATAATCATTACATAGCCCTTGATGCACTAAAAATAACCTTGTAGCCATGAATATCATTGATGAACGATCAAATTCCCAGTTATCTTCTTGTCATTATGCAATGTACCAGATAGCCTTGTGTCGTGTGTCAAAAACATCATAGTTCTCAGTAACTTGTCGATTGTTTTATTTACCATGGTTTTTATTGAGCATTTAAATGTAAAACATGCAGGCAAAAAGGAAACGTGGCAGAACCCCAACTCCTGGACGTTATCATGGCTTGAAAGACAAGCGAGGTACATACTTAAATTGCTCTTGTACATACGAAAACTTGTTAGGATTCAGCTTTGGTCGTTGTAGGGTTCCCAATTTGGACACTGCTGCACTTCATTTGCTGAAATTACTTGAGGTCAGACCCAAAGAAAAAGTCACTGGATCCTTTAGTACTTGCTTGGGTCCCTTGCCTCATCCCCTTTCATTTGGGGTGCACTACAATTATAAGTCTGTGCGGACCCATATTCTGCCGCAGCACATGCTATTGGTGTTAGAAACCTCAGTAGTGTTTGTTTGCTCTTAGTCTTATCCACCTAGTTTGCTGAAGGTTTGTTCAGTTGTATGCCCATCTCAATTATCTTAAACTATAGGACTGATTTCTCCAAAGTTATGTCAAGTGTTGCGTTTCTATAGGCAGGTTTTTTTAGTTCATTATTTGTTGTTTTATCACAAGCAGGCTTTCTTGCCTCAAAATAGAAGTCATATTATGATGTTTTCTTCGTCATACTGATCCTTGCAGGACAAGGTCGTAGGCGTTCTCGTAGCTACTCACCTCGCAGAAATCAAGATAGAGATCCTTATTCAAAAGACCGGCGAGGAAGATCACGTTCCCCGTACGGTAGAGGAAGATCACGATCCCCGTTCGACAGGAGGAGAGACCATCACTCCGACTCACACAGGAGGCAAAGGGATCACCCCTTGTCTGCCGGCGGCAGTGGGTACCGCCCCAGATAAAGAGTGAATCTCTTCTACTGCAAGTATGATCCACCCTACTAACTACTTGTTCATTAAACATTTAAACTTAAAATATGGATTTGTGTGAAGCATTATATATTATTGTTACTAGTCAAATATTCAGGCCTCCTGAATTGTGTTGTAACCTAACACCCTCTGTACTCATTAAAACACCATGTTTTGACCTGGCCTTTGTAGCTGTGAAGTGTCAGGAAATGCACGCGTCACTTTTGTGACAATGCCATATGTCGCATACTAGCATATACACCACTTTAAGATTGTGCTAACTAACTAGAATATCGAGCGAATTTTGAAAACTCCCTTTGGATAGGTGGTTCAAAATCATTGGATTGTATAAACTGGGGGTGGTTGACAGTAATGGTTTAATTATAATTCTTTATTACGTATGTTCTTTTGACTTAGATTAGTAGGGTTAATACGGTGATTAAAATATTAAAATCTTATGTTCTAAACAAATTGATAGAACGGAAAGCCTTTTTTCATAATATAAATAGGATTTATTTTGATGCCCAATTGGATGAAAGTAATTGTATTTGTTTGGTAAAATTCCAACTCATCACCAACCCCATTGCATAATATGACTTGTGAGGAGATAGCTATTATTATGTCATCGAATAATAATATTTATGTTAATGATTATTAAAATCAAAAGGCCTAAAATTGAACTAAATTAGAATAATTTACCCATAATATGATGTGGTATCATGAGAATTTATGAAATCAACCCATGATTAGGACAGCAGCTCCTATAGAATTTGAAAATTGAACATTGGATTTTGCTTTAGGGTTTGAAATGTACAAATAAGAGAGAGAGTGAGAGAGTGAGAGGACAAGTGGGGGCCCACAGTTTGAATCCGAAAATGCGGAAGTGAGCGGGGAGGAGGAGGAGGAGGAGGAGGAGGAGGGGTGCGCTCCAGCTGCAACAAAAGAGAGAGAAAGAGCGGACTTGAAAGGAAAATTAAAAAGAATGGAATTTAGAATTGAGTAAAATTGATTTATTTATATATTATTATATTTAGACTTTAGAGAAGAGTCGAAGACTGTTTGATATCTTTTCTACTGCTTGCTTACCTATTTCATTTGCTTACTTTGCTAGGATAAGATCCGACAGCTGGGTCTCTGACACGTGTGCTTCTCTTTCCGGTTCCCGGTCTATTCTCTGGCTTCGCGCTTCCTGAGCTTCAGCTTCTCAACTCAAGTCACAACTAACCACAATATCATTAAAATCACAACACTGCCCTCACTCATTCTAATTTCTAATTTGTAATTAGAAATTAATTAAATAAATTATAACACCATCAAATACTTGTTATTAGGGTATCTCTAACAATATCTCTTTCGTTATCTTTAAAATAGATTTTCTAAAAAGAATACTCCTTTTAGATTCATCTTTAAAAAAAATTTATTTTCATTACACCCTCTATCCTTATCTTTATCCTTATCTCTATATTTATCTTTATCTATATTCTTATTTCTATTTATATCTTCAAATAATTTATATTTTCATTATTAATTTTACTTTCTTTAATAAATTATTGTTCAACTAAATTTTAACAAATATTATTTTTAATAACATTTTTACTTTTTTTTTTTTAACTATTTATAAAAATAAAATGTTTTATTAGTGTATGATTTTTTAATAACTAATTTTTAGGTTCTAACATTTTTCAATTAATTTTCTCTACTTAGTAATTTCTTTTCTAACATTTTTCAACAAATTTTCTCAATCCAATTATTTATGTTCTAACTTTTTCAATCAAATTTTTTTTTTTTTAATTTAATTTTTTCACCAAAATACAATAGCATCCAGGTATGTACAACTAGTGTCTTTTGTATAATCATTTGACAAAGAGATGTAAATAATATATGTGAAGGAAAAGGTTACTATTATGAATTATTACGTTAATTTAGTGTAAATAAAGATTTCAATCGGTTGTTGTCTTAAAATAATTAAATTTATTTTGATAAAGAGATGATAATAATATTGTTGCAAGTTTTTTGTTTTTTGTTTTTTGTTTTTTTATATATCCTTATTTTGATATTTTTATGTTATTGTAATTTTTAATATTAATATTTTTTATTTAAAAACTGTGCTTGGGTTTTATTTTATTACTAATTAATATGTAATAAGAGGTTTTTTTTTATAACATAATAATTTTTCTTGAGAAAAGTATAACATAATAATAAAATGAAAATGAAGAAAGCATGATAAAAAATTATTAATTAATATTCAATATTAGACTCATTATAAAGATCTAGATGAAATATTTCTAATGGTATAATTTTTATGTTAATAAAATTTATAAATTAAAATTTATTATACATTAATTGAATTTAATGAGAAAGGTAAAAGGATATAAATGGAATAAAAAATATTGAAAATTGAATTTATAGTAAGAGATTTGGTACTCTAAATCCAGAGTATCAATCTTATAAACTCTAAAAAGAATTATGGAGACATAATTTTGGAGCATGGTGAGAGCAACCAATACTCTATAATTTCTTGGAGACATGAATTTAGAGTATGGTGGAAGATAATCTTAAAATTTCAGTGGACCTTTTTTTTTTTTTTTAATCTTTTAAGACTTACAACTTACAATGCATTTTAGACTAGTTTTTTTTTTTATTTTTTTTTTAAAGTTTATTGAATAAAATGTATGGTAGAAAAATTGATAAATGGTTTTAGACACCGTTTTATCATAAAAAAGAAGAAGGTTTTTTTTTAGTCAATAATAGTTTTGACCATGTTCTCAAGGCTAAATTATTGAAGGTTGGAGACTTGGAGCAGCAATGTTCAAAAAGACCGCAATAATGTCTCTCTTATGAGTGAGGTAACGATCACCTTTCCCTCTCACTTCAGCGGTTAATTTAGCAATCAATAATATAATAAATGTTGATACTACAACATTTGATATGATATTTCTGAAATAACTGTTGATTTCATTGAATCACATAATCCATTCTTGTCTATCAAAATATATATTTGATATGAGATTGCAAATTCCTTAATTTACTTGATAATAGCTAGGATTTGATGTGGAAGGCATGATCAAAATTTATAAGCTAAAACTCTCTCTCACCCAAGATCATCTCTCTCTATAAACAATTAAACACGATAAAGTATGATTTGGAATTTGGATAACTATTTCATAAGGAGAAAAAAAGTTTGCTCATATATATATATTTTTATAAAGAAGGTAACTATTTAAATTTAATCATTCATCAATACGAAAAGTGAAGCAAATCGATAATTAGTTAATTAAATAATGTTAATTATATATTCACAGACACATGTCCACAAAATCAAAAACCACACCTACATTTTCTTGAAAAGCCGCTGATGCACACCTGTAGTGGAGCCGAGCCGAGCCAAGACAAGACAAAAAGGAGCTAAGAAAAGAGAGAGCCGGTAAAAAAGGTGTGAGTGTACGGCTCATGACAGGTCCGTTTCGTTTTCTATTGGCAGTTGGTACGCATTTAGTGTGCTCCTCTCTCTCTCTCTTCAATGCTCTCAAAATTTCAATATAATCCATTTCCATTTCAATTTTTTCTCATATTTGTTTTATTTTTATTTTTTTAATTTCTACTGCTTCTTCAGTTCATCATCGCTCACTCTCTCTGTGTCTCAAAAGCTGTGCATTTTCGGTTCCATGAATGATTTCATCATTCTATTCTTCCAAAAATCCAAAACACACACACTTCCGTAGTTCCATTCCAGCATTCATTCACTTCTCCGGTTTAGATCCGATTCCTGACCCGAATTCCTCTCCCTTTACCCGGTTCTCCGGTTCTCTCTGACCTCTATTGCTCCTCATTTCGTGCTGCTTCTCCTGTGTCGTACAGGTATTGTTGATTTTTAGTTTTTTTTTTTTTTTTTTTTTTTCAAATATAAATATTTCAGTGTATATCATTACAAGTTTTATATACTAAATTGAGCTACTCAAGGACTGTTTAACTTCTTTTTTTTTTTAAATCTTTCTTTTGGTTTTGGTAATGGTTGAATTGAGGCTGGGTTATGATTTTAGAAGAAATTTTTGTAAATCCAGAAGTGATTTTTTTATCTTTAATGCACTACAACTCAATCATGTTTTCAATTTTCAACTTTTCAAAAAATATATATATATGATGAATTTGATTGGACTAGACTTCTTGTATTCAACCAATATGGAGTTCAATAAAATTTTAAACTTTTCGTTTTTTAGATTTCAAACCATAAAAAATAAAAAATATAAATATAAAAAAACTGAAATTTTGTATTTATTTATTTATTTTGACAAAAAATTTGGATTTATTTAATTTACTCAAAAGTCTGAGAATTTTTTTAAAAAAATTGATTAAAACCCTTTATTATTATTATTATTATTATTATTATATTTCTTGTTATTGTTTTAACTCTACTTTGTTTTACTGTAGCAAAAATTAAGATTATTGAGAGAAAAAAAAAAATGAAGATCTTAATGTGATTTTCACTTGAAGATGTGTAATTTTCAGGTTCAGTGTGATGTCACTGTAACTTGTAACAGATAGCTTTTCTAATAATAATGAATAGGTACTTATTTATTTATTTTTTTAATCTGAATGAATCAACAGTGTTGTTTCATTCGACAGTGTGTTTAATAGTGAGTGAGTATGACTATATTCATTTATTGTGACCAATCTTGGTCCGTGATTCAGTGATTTAGATTCCTTCTTCGAGGTTCTCAACTCAATCCTTCGCATTTAACATTTCGTACAAATCATCTTTTCTGTGTGTCACTGATCACGAAATATAAGTCTCTGTTATCTCTATAAATGAAGTTTTGTGAGAAGTTTATTATTATTTTTTTTAATGACATGCTGTTCTATTTTATCTCTTCAGGTACATAAAGTTGGAAGCTTGGGATGTTAGATTTTAGTAATTTGAGCGAAATACATAAATTTAGCAGTCACCCATTTGACTGACTCTTATGGGTTTATGTTTAGCAATTCAACTTTAAGAGATTTTGGGTACTTTTTATTTTCTCTTAATTGGGTTGTGTTTTTTAGTTACAAAGTTAGGAGGTTGAAGGAGATGTTGGAGCCTGAGTTGTGCTCTTCACGGGGGATCCTATCGCCTTTCCGAGAGGAGAGTGGCGATGAGGAGCTCTCTGTTCTTCCTAGGCATACCAAAGTCATTGTTACTGGAAACAACAGAACCAAATCTGTTTTGGTGGGTTTGCAAGGTGTGGTCAAGAAGGCTGTAGGTCTTGGCGGTTGGCATTGGCTGGTATATTAACATTTTATTACTTTGTTACCTTGATTTTACCGATTAATTATTGTATTACAAATTATAGATGTCTCATGTCTCTAACTGTTTAGATTGTTTAAGGTATAGTGTTTTCTCTAAATATATTCCTTTTAAAATTGCATGGAGTGTGATGTGAGAAATGGGTTTGCTGTTCTCTTTTTTCGATTAAATTGGGTTCTTGCTCACCAAATGTCGAGAGATCACAGTCTTTGATTTTAAGCTTTCGATAGTATAGTGCAGGACGTTTTCCTTTTGCCGTCAAATTCTAAAATAGAGTCGTAGAATTTAAGCTCTCATCTTCAATGTACTCTAGCATGACTGTTAATTTTTCGTTTTCAATGTGTAAAACTTACAAACTGACTTTTTTATGAAGATTTTTGTGAAGATTTGTGTGGTCATACACTTCCAAGAAGTACTTGCCCACATGTCTCGTGGTGAATCAACAATTTAGGATTCTGATCTGTTGTTGTCTTGTTTGACATGTTGGATCGAATTTAGTCTGTCATTTATCTTACTAGTTAGAGACCAAATACCACTTGTGAATATTGAGCTTATGTTTACATTTAATATATTTCATTGATTATTTATTTATTTATTTATTTATGATTGCTTTGGTACTCTAGGTTTTGAAAAACGGGGTTGAAGTTAAGCTTCAAAGGAATGCTTTGAGTGTGCTGGAACATCCAACTGGGAATGAAGTTGATGAAGATCATGATTTCGACTCTAGCAGCGGCTCAGACATTGGTGAAAAGGATCACGATTTCTGTAAGTTAATAGTATTACTATTTCATATATGATGAAATCATACTGCCAGTTTCTCACTATCAGACATCCATTAAGATAGATAGTTGATGTTTTTCCTTGGGCAGCTAGTAGCATTGAGTTCCACAAACTGAGCAAGCCAAGAGTTCGGCAGACAAAGCCGTGGGTTTCTTCCAACTTGGGGAAGGGGACAAATCGCGGAAGTTACAGAGATGTTCAATCTATTATCCATACACCTCATCTGGTAAGAAATTTATTGAAAGATGTTGACATTAATGTAGCAAGGTAGCATATTTTCGTGTGGACTATGCATCCAAAACTTTCTTTTCAGAATAAAATTGTTTACCAAACTGGATTCTTTTCATGCGAATCACTTGACTGCTGCATCGATCTGCTTTCAAAATTTTTGTGTCTGGTTGTTCAGAGGGTGAACTTAGGCAGATTGGGAACAAATGCGTTGCGGAGATACTGCAGACACTTCAATCTCGTGGGTCTTATTATTATTACAGAATTCTTTCTTCTAATTATTTTTAAACACATGAATAATTTCATCGTAACTCATAATATGCAATTCCAAATTGTAGGTGAACATCAATTCTGAATCATCGAGGGATCAACTGCTCACTTCTGTGCAGCGGCATTTTGCTTCTCAGGTCTCTCTCTCTATCTCACGCACCACTTTGAGTGTTTGTACACTCCCCTTGTATATCGATCAAATAATTAGAAAGGTATTAACCCGTATCCATCCTATTTTGGTGCACAGCAAAAACTGAGTGAGGTACTTGTGATTTCTGAGTTCATCAACGCAGCAGCAGCAGCAGCCAAGAAACGGAGAACGGTTGACACACATATTCAGTGAGAGTGAGCTATTAATGTTCATCGCCTGCCTTGTATGATAATCATATATATATTAACTCTCTAACATCTAGATCAGTTCCACTAATCATATCTCATGTCTGAGAATCGGTGGTTCGCTATACAGAACCACATTTCCCAGGATTCTAACCGTTATCAAGTAGCTTTCTCGTACTATTTGAACAATTGCATAGTTTTTTCTGTAGATATATTAATTTACAAGGTGCCTAATCCTAATAGTCAACTTCATTTGCAAGTTTGCCTTTTTTCGGTCCAAACTCAAAAAAAAAAACTGGGTTTAATTCTTCGCCATTATTTAATGATCAGGTTTTATTAAATTTATTTAATTGATGTACGGATGAGATGAAAAGACGAAAAGATGAAAAGACAAGACAAGACAATAAGGTTAATACAGGGAAGCATGAAAATATCTTTTTTTTTTTGGGTTTTGAAATCTCATTGATGTGCGGTGAGGGCTATGATTGTGGTACTTATCGTTTGGTGGGTGTCATTAAAATCATGTAAAAACAATGGATGAATTTAAAGTTTAAACCAACCTAACTCTCTTCAATTATATAAATGATTGTGATCGGTCTGAGTCAGAGAGAGGAGGGAGCCAGGCTGGCATTTGGTTTATGGTATCTGAGAAACAGTGTGTGTGATGTGGACACGTGGATGTTAATGAAGTTGGTGGACGAAAATGCCCCCCTACCTCCAATAAGTTTCAGCTTGTTTTTTAAATTTCAAAACTGAGGAGAGGGACACTTTACACTGAGTCACTGACACTGGTGTGTAATTAATGGCAAGGACTGTTAAGTCAAATTGACGCATGACCTATTTTTGATTTTTTATTTTTTTTTTTTTTGTATCGTATAGACCACGGCAAAGATTTTGTGCGAAAGAAACTTTGTTGCCTTCCCCATTTGAATTTTCGTAAACTAGCCGTTTTTTTTTTTTTGTTTTTTTTTTTTTTTTTCTGTTTTTAAAAAATTACATATTTAAAGTATTTGTGAAAAAAAAAAAAAATGTTTTCGAATTTACGATTATAATAACTGATCGCATTCAATTGAGATTCTAATAATAGATATGTGAATGACTTATGATTAGACCAATTAAAATTTAGTCGCGCATTCAATTGAGATAATTATTGATTGTGTAATAATCAATTTGTGATTGTAAAAATGCTAATGCCTTTATTTCTAGTTTAATCGGATATGACATAAATCTATAACTTTATTAACATGTCATTAAAGTCAATGTGGAGGACTTATCACACCATCAACTTCTTTTGCTCGAGAAAATTCTGCATTAAAATCTCATTGAAACTGATAATCCTTAATTAAGAAACTAGCTTGAAAAGTCTTCTAAAGCTACTTGATTAAGTGTGTTAATTATGTATATTGGTGGATGAGGCTCTGCTGCTCTCCCACCATCTAGTGGTATAAATTTGCTTTTGTACAACTGTGACCAGAGAATCCAACATGTTGGGCCTTTAACATGAGTGACTATTGTCAGGCCCAAATGAGCTCAATTCTTTAGTCCATGTAATGGACGGACACGTTACAATACGGGAAATGATTTGTCTGTGCTGATGCGACAATCGGATGATGACATGATATGCCATGTTGATAAAAAAAAGCAATGACGTGCACACTCGGTTCAAATTTGGAAGGGAGGCCCAGATCCTTTGTTTTTCCTTTTTTTTTTTTTTTCTTTTTTTTTTTTTTTTTTCTTTTAACGATGATGTGTTTAGGCATGTCATGATATGAAGAATGATGTGTTTAGCCATGTCATCATATTAGTGATGACGTGACAATTGAACGATGACATGATATGCTGCGTCGATCAAAAGCAATGATGTGCCCACTCATTTTTGAGTCGGGGCGGTTTTCCATTTGAGTTGGGTTGAATCACACAATCATACTAAGAATTTAGATTCTCTATTGATATGATATTTTGTCCTGACCTCACATAATCTCATGATTCATAAGTATTGCAATAAATGTGCAGTTAAAGATGTGATTAGTTTCCACAACCACATAGAGGATCCAAATCCCCATACTAAGAGCATCTCCAATGCTATTATGCATTTGGAGAAAATTGAGTGCCACATAGGATAGATATTAAAAAAATTAGAAAAACTCTCTCCAATGCTATTATCTAAGTTAAATATGGAGATGATGTGGCCAAAAAAAAGTTAGAGAATATGGAGTTGAGTTTCTAATTCTAGAAACTCTCCTAGAAATGCTGACTAGGATTTCTTACTCTCTCCACCAATAAGATTAAAGCTTTCAACTTTTTCTACCAATGAGATTAAACCTCATTTAATTGTAAAATAAAAGAGGAGAGAGAGTATAATAATTGTTTTATTATGATTGGACATAAAATGGATGCATATTTGACTTTAGATAATTGCATTGGAGATGTGAATATGCATTTATTTAATTTTTTTTTCAAAAGTGGACCCATAATAAATATAAATGCTGATGTGACACTATTTAGAAACTCAAAAATGCATATTTGCATTGTAGATGCTCTAAAGAGAGGTATTCGATCTAGAATTTGTTGGAATTTAAAATATTTTGAAAGCCTAGGTGTATTCAACTCAGATTTGTAATCTTACTATATTCAATTCAATTTTGTAATCTATATGTATCCGATTCGGACTTTTAACAAATCTAAATAAATCTAGATGTAATCATTAATTTTACAAATTTGGGATAAGTGATGGAATTAGATGGATTTTAAAATTAAATTTGTAAACAAAAAAGCCAAATCCATTTTTTAAATGCCTCAAACTATTATACGATCAACAATCAAATATTATGGTTTTTATTTTTTTTTATTT
Organism: Acer negundo; assembly: GCA_035582765.1. Classification (NCBI taxonomy): domain Eukaryota; kingdom Viridiplantae; phylum Streptophyta; class Magnoliopsida; order Sapindales; family Sapindaceae; genus Acer; species Acer negundo. Next base: position 30,976,498 of record CM069238.1, read on the forward strand.
TTAAATAACCAATTTTTTTTTTTTTGTTCAAAACAAATCATTAAAAATTCATCTAATTTCATATAATTTTACGTAAAAGTTGAACAAATTCTACACAGAGTTAAAATAAAATCTATATGAAATATGTGGACTTCTTCAAAATCCTTTAAAGTGTATGTTTGGTATAACTTTCGAAAAAATCAAAAACATTTTTTTAATACTATAAGCTATTTTGAAGTTTTTTTTAGCTGTTTGACAAAACTCAAAACAGTTTTTTTAATATACGAATTGTTTCAATTACCCTTTAAAAAAGATATTTTATATTTACTTGAAAAAGCTTAAAGCTTTTTTTTCTTTTTATTCTTTTTTTTTTTTTTTTTTTTTAGCTTTTTAAAACACTAGATTTGGTTACCCGTGCAACTGTGCACGGCACGTGTTTTAATTTATATACATAATTATAATATTTGATTAGAAATTAATTTTGATATAATATAAAAAAAAATTAAAAATTTAAATACAACTAATTATGATATCACAAATTATAATAAATAAATAAATAAATATAATTCAATCATAGAAAAATAACTCCCATGATGCATCAACTTATGGAGGCAATAACATTATTTACAATATTTAATTTTTTTAAGAAAAAAAAAAGTCTTATACCTAATTTAGAGGACATAAAATACATACATGCTTCCCGTTAAAATGAGCGTCCTCACGGAAAAAAAAAAATTCAATCAAAATCATTCAAATACAATCACAATATTACAAACCGTATATAAAACCGAATTAAACCATAAATTGAAGAGAAAATAATGAAAGGAAAAAAAGAAGTAGAAAATCATAACTGTACCATTTTTGAAGGAATTGAAGAGGAAAGAGGACCTAAGTCTATTATTATTCTTTAGCGTTTCATTTGTTGAATGATGTGATCTTCTTCGGTGTTTAACAGACACCCAAATAATTAAATCTAACTGAAATTTTAGTATAATTAACAGTAAAAATGAAGAATCAACATTTTCCTAGATGAATCATGCATAGAAATTCGTTGGGAAGAAAAGGAGAGAATGGGGAAAAAATATTTCAATGTTTATTTCTCGTTTTGTCTAGAGGTAGGAAGGACCCAGAAGGAAAATAATGAGATTTGTATAAAAGAGAGATATCTAGTCCGCCGCTTAGACTCTAATATATTTTTTCTTTCTTTTCACTTGTATATTTCAAGTCAATTTTCCTTTCAAAAAAATAAAATAATTAAAAAAAGGATGTTATAATTAAAAAACCTCTTTTCAAAGAAACTATTATTATTTTTTTAAAATATGCTATAATTAACCGACATATCGTTTTTTTAATAACTATTGATTTGAGTCTAGTCCATATCATTGTCTATAGTCTTTTAGCAAATAACCATATAAAGTCATAATAATTGGGGTAAACTATTTAACAATGATTTAACCTATTTAGAATTTTAAATTAAGACAAATTTTAAAAATTACTATACAATCCATGTTGTATTATTATTACTAAGACATGTCTATTAAGTAATTCTACAAACTCGAAGAATTGTATTTGTCATTTGACTTTAAAAAAAATAAAATAAGGGATGAAAATCTTACTAAAAGATATCTATTAAGTAATTATATAAAGTTTAAGGGTTGCATTTGTAATTTTACTTTTAAAGAAATAAAATAAATAAGAAGGAAAAAAAAAAAAAGACAAAGAAATTAAAAGAGAAAAAGAGGGGGGGAGATGTGTGGGTTGGATGGGGAGGCTATAATTCCAGCTGGCCATCCACACTTTTATATACAGTAGTAGATATGAATTGCTTCAACTACCCTTTTATAAGGGAAATGTAATCTACCTTTCTCATTTGCTTTTTCCATTTGTTTTTCTTACTTATTGCTTAATACGTATACACTTTTTCATTTAATAAAAAGCTCACACTTTTTGATGCAAAGCTTTTTTACGTCTTTACCCCATATTAATGAAATGATAGAAACAGTCATCATGGGTAAAGACGTAAACAAGCTTTGCAGTAAAAAGTGAGAACTTTTTATTAAATGAAAAAGTGTATACGTTTCATGTAATAAGTGAGAAATACAAATGGAATACATAGATATCATTCCCCTTATAAATTTTCGATATCCCACTGTAATTCTTTCATTATAAAGTTTTTTTTAAATTCACTTTTTTGGTTAAAAGCTCAATAAAATTAAAAAAAAAAATTCAACTATAGAAACTCGATTCGAAACAAAACGGTAAAACACACTCGAAATCTATCACTTGCTGTACACTCTACACGCGGCAATCAAATACGGCATGTACACAGTATTCAATACTCGCAAACGGTGCGGTAAATTAAAAAAAATTCTGCCTATAACAACAAAAATAAAAAAGAGAGTCGTCTTTTTTCAGTGAAAAAGTCGTTGTCACAATACGAAACAAAGCACAATACGCACACACAAAAACAAAAACAAGTCGTTTCCACGACAAAAGAGAAAAGCCTTTTCAGGCCTTTCACTCTAGTCTCTTCTCCAGAGAATAATAATAATAAAACTCTTTAATCACCGATAACGCTTCCAAAAAATCCTCACTCACCTCTCTCTCTTTCTCTTTTTTTCAGCTCCATCGATACTTCAATTACAATATTCTATCAACGATTTTTTTTTTTTTTTATAAACAGGTAATTTATTTATTTATTTATTTTGATTATTTCTTGTTTGGTTTTGTATTGGATTCGAACTCTGGAACTGTATTGATCACTTCCTTTTCGCGATCATATGTGTGTTTTTCTTTTTCAGCTTTTTCGTGTTTCCTATTTTTGAAGTTGTGGAATTTGATGGTTTCACTTGTAATATATTGCTGTTTTTCTAAGTTGTTTGTTTGTGCTGTGTTTTTATTAGGGTTTAATGCGCTGATGATTGTTTTCTGTTTTTTTATTTTTTTTTAATTTTTTTTTGAGTCGGTGATTATCTTGATTAATGATTGATAAATATATTCATTGTTTTAGCTTATGCTAGTGTTTAGCCAATTATGTGATTAATCCACTCTATTGATTGGGAGTTGATGAGAAAAGAATGCTATTGATAGGTGTTTGTGAGTTTGTGCTTGAGAGGTCGAATTACGATAAGTCGATAATAGATGACTGTTTTAGAATTCTCTGCCCCTGCCTTATCATGATTTGTTTGGTGTTTGTTAGCTGAACTCATATTTAGATGGTGGCTGCCGATACAGATTTTTGGTTAAGAAATAAACCGAATTAGTGGTGAGGTAGAAACGAATGCCACAAAAAAAAAAAGAAAAAAAAAAAAGATGTGGATGTTGTAGTTGATTATACGGCCTAAATTTAATTTGGTCATCGTAGGGTTAAATAATGTATATTTGTGTTTTAACAGTTTTGCCTAAGTTGTCCTATTGTAGTTTGTTTTCGACTCTCGTCTAATTATTTATGTGGAGATTTTTATTGGAAATTTGAGTTAACTGCATATCGTTTTTTTTTTTACTCAACAGAAAACAGGATATGATGCTTCAAGTGCTTATATATTTAGATGGGATTTGGAGATAAGTGAAAGGAAATGGGAGGTTGTTGCTGTTGTTCTTCAAAAGGAGTTGACGTAAATCGTACTCCTGCATACTATTATGTCAGTATAGTCTTTTCCTTTACTTTTGGTGGCTTACTCTTCGTTTTATTGTTAATCAATCTTGACTGGTATTTCTTTTAAATGGGTGTAGCATTGCTAATTCCACTGCATATTTTTGTGTGAAGCCAGTAGAATCTCAGTATGTTATTTGGGCAATCTTTGCATTCTTAAGTCTTAATATTACATTAGTTCAGTAGTCCTTGTGAAAACTTCGGTGATAGGAGTTGTGTTGTCTTTTTTCTTTTGTTATTTTCTGTGAGGTAGCTAATACACTATATATCTGACTTTCAACTTAATGCAACAAGAAGTTTTATTGGAAGATTGCAATAATGTTTTCTTAAATGCCAACCACATGCTTTATATAGTGCTATTACTATGAGGAAAGTTGATTCAAGAAAAGAGTTAAGTCTGTTGCTTCGTTTTTTAATACATAATTTTTCCAAAGTTTTGACTGCATGTTTTGTAAATGGCACAGCATTTTTGTTGATGTTGATGATATACTTGTAGACAATTTTGGTGCTTGTCACTCTTTATTTTGTTAAATTCGAAATTTTCATTTCTATTCGGACGTTGAATTTGACTCCTAATTTTTTTTGTTGCTTTCAATAAAAAAAATTATTGTTCTTTTCATTTCTATTCGGACATTGAATTTGACTCCTGATTTTTTATTGTTCTTTTAATTGGAAATTTGAGTAGGAAGAGGCAATTAGCTTAGCTACTTAACTCTAATGGCAGGGAAAGGCAATTTAATACAACATCATATTCATCGTTTTCTTTTTGTTTTATTTTTTTTGGTGGAACTTCACACTTCCTGCAGTATCCAAGAGCATCAGAAGAGCAAGTGCCCTTATCATCTAATCAAGGTGCCGCCTCTGCACTCTCCACAGGGCTCCTGGTTGATACTAATCTAGATACATCAGTCCCTGATGCTTATAGACCGCCTCCTGCACCGATACCATTTGATGTAAGTTTAGGGAGTCCTCAAACTCCACCAGTGGCTCAAGAAATTCGCAGCAGTAAGAGTGATCAACCAGTACAAACGACTCCTGATTCTGTTCAAGATACAGTTGGGGATAATACTCAAGAAACATCAGCCAAGTGTGAAGAGCTGAAGGAATCGGAATGCATATCAAAAACCAATTTTGAACTTGAATCAACAAAGGAGCTGGAAGTTGAGCTTTCAAAATCAACTGAGCTTGTTATCTCAGCAGTGGAGGAAGATGTTTGTCCTACCTGTCTGGAAGGTAGTGTTCTTTCTGTAACTCTTTCATATCTCGCAACTTGTAGACACTTTATGGTATTTGACACTCGCTCTGAAACCTTCTCTGCAGAGTATGATTATGAGAACCCGAAAATTGTCACAAAATGCGAGCATCACTTTCATCTTTCTTGCATTTTTGAATGGATGGAAAGAAGTGACACTTGTCCTGTCTGCAGTCAGGTTTGTCTGAAAATTTTCATGTCTTTTGATCCGATAAGAATCATATTCCATTAACACGACAGTTAAATGTGGTTTTCCCTCCTTATAATGCAGGAAATGATATTCGACCCTCCATTCAATTAGACACTATCCAGTGAATCCTGCAATTGGGTTTAAGAATTTAAGGTTACAAATGCATGAAAGCTTTCTTCTTTCTTCTTTCATCGTTCACTGTTTACAGTTCCAAGCTACTGCTGTAGTTTGGTTCTTGCGCCCTTTTTTTTTTTTTTTTTTTTTTTTTTTTTTTTCCCGTTTTATACTGCGATTCTGGTTTCACTTCTCGTTAACTTAGAAATTTTGCATAGAAAGGAGTCACAGCCCATTTCAACTGCATAGAGAAATTTTCAAATGCATAGTGAGGAAACCATTTCTGTTTGTTAAGTTTTTTATTGCCTATACATGTGTCCTTTTACGAACTAGACCAGCATATTGTTCATGATGATTCCAATTTCGCGAGTGCAGTAGATTGAATGCCTAAAGAGCTGGTTAGTTACTCAAAACAAAGTAGTAAGTTTCTCCGATACCATTACGTAATGGTATCCACTTCTCTGAGTTTGCAATTCTTGAATCATATCAATCATTGATTATGTTTTTCTTTAAATTGGTTTTGTGAATGGAATGCGATTACAGTTGTATTTTATGTAGTTTTACTCCTCACATCATCGTTCGTGAATTGAGTTGTATAAAATAAACATGGAAGGATCAAATTAAAGGGGATTCTGTATTTTTACATGGTTCTTGTAAATAATAGTCTGATATTCACATTAATGTTTGATATATTTTGTCGACTTAAAAGCATAATCCATCATTTTCTATAGTAATTTTGCATCCTTATATAACTTTATCAGGATATTGAATGTGAGACACTCATTTATAAAAGTGATTTGACAAGTATATATATACCAAGTCAAAGTATGTAAAACAAGTGGTTCATATTTAATGTCTCTATATTATTCTATCAGAGCATCGGAAAATTTTCGTACAAGGATCGGACTCAAATTGATAGGGAGAGGTGTATAACCATCTTTTGTTGTATTGGTTGTATCTAATACCAGGAGTAATGTTAAATTATCAAATTTATGTTTAAATGATGATGCTTGTGATTGTAATTAATTCATTGTAATGAATGTGATTGTAATTAATACATTATTTGTAGGATTATTTCATAATCTACTTGGCATAAATATCAGTTGCACAATAGATTTGAGCAATCTACGGTACCGAATTAAACTTGATTAAAGAAACCAAACACTTTACACGACTAGAGCTCTGATAGTCTGATTATTTATTCCAAAATTTATCAATACAGATCTTCTCAGCATCCATTCCATATAATTGTTTAATTATTATTATTATTATTATTATTATGTTGAAAAAAAAAAAGGTTTCTTTATCTTTTAATTGCTGGTGCAATCTACTTTCAATGTGAATAATGACAAGATCTGCAATAAAAATTTGGTGAATGAGTTAGTCATTAATTAGGATTAAGTTGTTTAAACTTAATTAATTGGCAATTATTTGAAAAAATAAAAAAAAAAGAATTGAAAATTAAATGCAATGTATCTATAACAATACTAAAAGAATATACATTGTTCACAATTATTATCTCACACAATAAAATCTTATTCTCAAAGAAATATATTTAGTATTTAGTATTTTTTTTTTTGTCCGGATGAATTTTTTTCAGGACATTTCTTTCTTCCACGTTGGAAAATTTTCAAAATTTATTATTATTATTTAAATATACTGAGATTAAAATAACTAATAGAATTGTTTCAAAATTTTTGAATATTTTCATAATTAACCAGTATTTATATGTAAATAATATTCTTTCAAAAACTTTCTTATTTTAAAAATAAAAAGTGTTTGGAGACATCTTATGTAAGTTATTATCCAATATGTGTTTATGGAAAGTTATCCCAGTTGTGTTTATGCTAAAAAAAGGAAAAAAAAAAAAAGAAAAAAAAAATCCATCATATGATTGATGATAAATTTGTCCTCAACTTTACACCTGTGATTAAAAAAAAAAGTTAAAACAACCCATAAAAAGATAAAATTTACAAAATATAAAATATATTATCCGATATGTTTTTTAAAAGTTATTATTCAAGATGTATAACATTATCGGAGTTGTATTTATAAAAATTTATCTGATCTATAACATTATCCGAGTTGTATTTATGAACGTTATCCGAACTGTACTTATACCAAAAAAAAAAAAAAAAAATCTACCATATATTTATGAACATTATCCGAGCTGTGCTTATACTAGAAAAAGAAAAAGAAAAAAGAATTAAAAAAAAAAAAAAAAATCCACCATATGATTATTGATAGATTTGTCTTTTAACTTTAAACCTACAATAAAAAGTTAAAAACAACCTCCGTAAAAAGATAAAATTTATAAAATATAATTTCTAGACAAAATAAAAAAATAAAAAATAAAAAATTTATCTGTTCTTGTATTTAATTAATTCAGTTAATTATTGTTAACATTTTTATGGTTATAATATCAATTAGTACGAGCCCATAGATTGATTTCTCACTCACATTAAAATCTCCAAAAACTCTATCTAAGCTGTCCTAACACAACCCTTGTCTCTTTTGTCTGTCTTTCTAACCCAAATAGATCAGTTTTTTTTTCGCGGCTTTTCAGAAAAAAGTAAGAAAATCAAGACCCAGAAGAAATAATGAGGTAAAAACATTTGAAAAAAAAAGGGGCAGACTTGGCAAGGTTGCCCACTGTTTGCGCTCATAAACATCTTACCATATATTTCTAGATTTTGTATATAGTAGTTGTTCTTTCTATAGCTGCTTTTTTTTTTTTTTTTTTTTTTGATTTATTTATATTTTTTTGTATATACATACATGTATGTGTGTGTAAATCTGTATATAGAACAGCAAATAGAGAAAAATACAGAGAGATAGAGAGAGATAGAAAATCATTTTTGGTTTGAGGGTTTTTTGTTTGATTAAGCAATTGAAGTTCAATGGCAGGGTGGTCAAATTTGGAAAATGGGTCTGCTTTAGATGGTGAGAAGAGTGTTGTTAATTCTCCGACTGAGGATTGTTGTCTGGATATTGGTTATAGTGAGAATGGTGTTGATAGTTCTCAGACTAAGGGTTGTTGTCAAGATATTGATCATAGTGAGAATGGTGGTGATAGTTCTCAGACTATGGATTGTTGTCTAGATATTGATCAGAGTGAGGAGAGCGGCTTTGATGATTCTGATGCTGCTTATGAGGTTAAACTGAAATGCCTGTTTGATCAGGTTCTTTCGGTTTTCCTGAATGAGGTTGCTGGTAGGGGTTGCATGAGGCCTATGCCTCCAAAGCTGGGTGATGGGCCGGAGATGGATTTGTTTAAGCTGTTTTGGGTTGTGAGAGAGAGAGGTGGTTTTGGTATGGTGTCAGAGAATGGTTTGTGGTCCTTTGTGGTGAAGGATTTGGGGTTGGATCGATGTGTTTCAGGATCAGTGAAGTTGATATATCTTAAGTACTTAAATGAATTGGAAGAAGGGTTGATGGGAATTGGTAGTAAAAGTTTGGGGAATGGGGAGTCTGGTTGTGGTGGGAGTTTTGGTTTTTGGTCGTTTGAGGTTGTGAAGGAGTTTAGAGGGTTGTTAGATAGATGGCCATATCAGAAGCTCAAAAATGATAAACTTGCACTATTGGAATGCAAGGAGAATGAAGGATATGTTGATATGGATCTTATAAAGAGAGGATTAGATTTGTCGGACACCAAAAATAGGCGTGGAAGAGAGCATGTTGGTGGGAAAAGGTGTAGAGATGATGATGATGATGATGAAAAGTTATATAGTAGTGATTCAAGTGCTTCTCATAAGAGAAAGCGAGAATCTTTGTCAGGAATGTTGAACTGGGTGACCCGGATTGCAATTTGTCCTCATGATCTGTCAATTAGGGGAGCTAAGGAGTCATCAGGGAAGGATCTCCTGATGCAGGCAATCAGGGCACGAGATGCATTGCTGCGAAAAAGGCCTGTGGATTCAAACATCGGACAGTCGACCTTGCAGGTATAATTCATACCTTCTAGTGTTCTTTTGACACGTTAATCTTAATGATTTGTGGTTGATTTATTTGATATTATATGTTTTCCGAGGTGGTAGATCCTAGGAACAATTTGAGTTTGAAGCCTTGTGTGTCCTGCCACCTCTTACCCTGTCTGAATCAAAGCATAGGAAGGCATTGTATTGTGTTTACTTTCTCGTAGATTTTTCGTTACTCGAATTGCATGAAAATAAGATTTAACCTGCCTGCATTGCATATATAGAAGTCGTTGGGTTTTCAAAAATGGGAAGATACTTACTAGTCCATTTATATAACTTAGCGCGAAAATCGGAGCTATTTAATAAGAGAACTTTATAAATGATAGCATATGTTCTGAAGATGAGATTCAATGTTGGTTGCTTGTTTTTCCGACATAATTAATGTCGTGATCTTAATGAAGTTAATGATTGGATGTCATTATTCTGTTTTACATGCCTTGAAATTGATACCTCATAATCTCATATAGAATTTTATCCTTTAGCATAATGTGCTAGTTCAGATATAAAACCTCACGTGTCCTGTTTCCGATCACTATCTGAACCATTACATGGGCATTTGGACTTTACTAGAGAATAACTCAGCTAGGGTGTTACCATTTTTAAGAACAGAAAGGACTCATTCTCATTTTGTTAAACAACTGGTGTAATAAACCCTTATTTCTAAGTTGAATCACGTAAGGTCTACAAATGGAATTGCAGTGATAAATGAGAGGGTAGTGATACAGTAAATCATGGCTACATGACCGTAGAATCCACTAAGGTCCTGTCCGTCACTGCCTTAACTATCCTTGACTTAGCGTAGAGAGTTTTGAATTGCATTATAACAATGAATTCTTAAAAATGTAATCATCAATAGTAGATAATTTTAGACCAATAAGTGACAGATTCATAACATAACTCTTGTGGCAACATGTCAGTGTTCTTTATAATCAACATCTCTTATAGTGTAACTAAATGGTCCGGGTGCAAAGCATAAGCACGAAGCATGTCGAACGAAGAAAGAAACTTTTTATGAAACTCTAGGGAAAATAAGTTTTCTTAGATTAAGTCATAATATACAAGAGCTGCTGATATATAACCCAAATCTGATGCGATTCTGAATTATCTACTGGAATAATCTGTTTAGTCCTTTGTTTATGTGCATTGATAATGTTCTTGCTGCCTTTACTCATTTGTTGTTCGGGAATGTACTTATAAGTTTTAGTAGGTTTATTGTTGTGTGAACTTATGTAATATTTATCTCTCCTAAAAATAAAATTTAATCCCTTTTATCGGGAAGTAGTTTGTAACTTTGTATTCACTATTTTACTTAACCCTACTTATTTGCATATATGTAATGAATTACTTGCCAGTTTTGTAATAGATCAAGGTTTCTATACTTGCAGAAAAATCAAAATATGCACCTTTCCATGTATGATGATGACATTAAAGATCATCGTAACCAGTCTACAGAGAGAACAAGATGCAGTGGAAGAAGGCTTGCGAAAACTCGATTGTACTCTTGTTGCAATTCATGTTCAGCCACTGAAAGTAAACCGGCAAGTCCTTGCAAGACACAGTTGGAGAATGTCCCAAAGGAGAAAAAATCTGTGACTGCTGTTTCATCAGCCAGAAATAAAACAGTTTTCGCTCCTTGGAATAGTCCCCTCGAAAAGAATGTTCGTGTGGGTCCTCACTTTCAAGCTAGTGTCCCTGAATGGACCGGAGTAGTTGTTGAGAGTGACTCCAAGTGGCTAGGCACACGAGTATGGCCCTTGGTAAACAAGGAACAAAATTCCTTAATTGAAAGAGATTTCATCGGGAGGGGAAGACCAGATTCATGTGGCTGTCGGTTTCCAGGTTCACATGTTTGTGTTCGGTTTCACATTACTAGTAAGAGGATGAAATTGAAGCTTGAGCTGGGTTCAGCTTTCTTTTCTTGGAAATTTAATGATATGGGCGAGGAAGTGGCACTTCGGTGGACAGTGGAAGAAGAGAAATTATTCAAGAAGATTGCAAAATCCAATCCTGAATCTTCATCCTTCCAAAAAAAGAAAAAAACTTCGGATGCACCCACCTGGGACAGTTTATCGAAAATCTTCTGTCAGAAGAAAAGGAAAGATTTAATACAATATTACTTCAACGTCTTCCTTGTCTACCGCAGACGCTATCAGAACCGTGTGACTCCAACAATCATCGACAGTGATGATGAAGGAGCAGATTTTGGATCTTTCGGTGAAAGCTTTGGGCTGGATGCAGCAACGGTACCTGTTTCCGAATCATGTAGTCAAAATCGACAATCGACTGGTTTTGAACAGACAGTTAAGAGTTTGAAAAACTAGAATCCTACAGGTTTCAATTTCTAATGTTGTGCAATGTAACTCTAGGAAGCCATATGCTATATGACCCCTCTGTAAACTTTGTTTTTGAATGAAGAATTTTGGGAGAGGGAAAGATATAATAGTTATACATACATAGTTCTTAGAGTTGAAGTTGTTTGTTTTTATTTCTTTTCAAGATTTGCATAGTCACTTGCCCAGTTTTAAATTCATTTTCATGTTTATTTCCTCTCCATCTCTCAATCTCTCTTAAAACTCAATTGCTTGTTTTAAACTCTTGAATCTTTTCGGACATAAGAGTTGATGCTTGGTCCGAATACATTTTACAAGTTCTTCTCTGGTTTGGACGGTCCTGATGTGAGTTTTATCCTTCTAATAAATTCTTTGTACATAAAATAGATTTTTGTATGCAAAGAATCGATTTTATGTTTAAAGAAAATTGCATTTTAAGACAAAAATCTGCATCAGAAAGTTGCGGACCATCTCGTATAGGTTTACGGGCGGGTGTAAGAAAGGGAATCTAGAAAAGAAAAAAAATATATATATATATATATATGGTTAATTATATAAATTTACCCATAACGTTTGACAATATTATATAAATGTGCATTTTTGTTTAGATTTAATGAAATGTAAATATTCTGTTATTTATAATAAGTTATAAAAATACACATAATATTATGGATTCTAACATAATAGAATTAAGTTATTTGCAAGTTTAAATAAATTTTATTTTAACTACAAGTTTTTAAATAATTGTTTATGTATAAATTTTTATAATGTATTTTATATTCTTGAGTAGTCCGTTATTGAATTGGTGTCATCTCATTATTAAAGTATAAACAAATATTTTCATCAAGGATTATATTCATAATCAATGGCTCGTATATCGGTGTGCAATGAGGAAGAAAATCATAAATTTAGTGTGAGATTTTGTGCGCCATTAATTAATTAAACATATTATAATATATTTACTAAACAAAAGTATATAAATCCAACTATTGATAGTTAAGGAGTCGATTTTATAATGTTAGTGCGTACCGAAGAAAAAAAAGACTGTATATACAGAAATGTTCAAGTCAATACACACTGATATAATTTTATTGGTGCGTTGGATGTGGACCATTAGATTTACATACTTTGACTTTAAGTGTATGCACTTGTCAAAACTTTTTTATAATCAACGGTTCACATGTGTTGGTACTAATGTGAACCGTAAATATATATATATATATATATATATATAAAGAGGAAGATATTTACATTTCCCACTTATCTCTTGATACATATACACCCTTTAATTTAATAAAAAAACTCTCACTTTTTACTGCAAAACCTGTTTAAATTTTTACCCATTATTAATACCAAACGACTTTCCAGATGACTGCTTCTATCTCTCACCTTTTTTTTGTTTTGTTTTTTTTCCCCTATTATTTGTTGAAGGGATATGCTTTAAATCAAGCTTTCAATAACTCTTACGACGGTCAAGGATGGATGCAAGACAGTGTCTATAGTCAACTTATGGAATATGAGAACTTTATAGGATTCTTTTAGGAATTGGTAAGTTGATTTTAAGACCTATCTTCATTGCTATATGCCTATATACAAGTTTATGACTAATAGATTGCACACTAAGCATTTCTATTTTTTTTTTCTTCCAGGAAAGTTGTTGAATTTGCATCATATAAAGAGAACATTTTGTTGATTTCGAGTTCGGACATAGGAGAACAAATGCAGTTAATTCAAAGGTACTGGAGCAAAGAAGTGAACTACAGCTATCTTTCAGATTGAGTGGTCAAGTGGTGGATGCTACATTCATAAAGTTGATGTTGTGTTTTGAGGAACTTATTACTTAATTATGGAAGATGACAATTTTATAAGATTTTTTGTTGGACTTATAAGATTTTTTTTGAATGTGCAACAACTATGGGATCCTGCGAGAATTAGACTCTATTAGTATAGTCCGGACAACGACTCCCACAAGGGGGAGAGGGCAACCCACACAAGAGGTGTGACAATGAATGAAAGTGGATATATATACACGTGCATGTCGGACGTTGAACCGTGGTAGTGGAGTCTCCTATAGAGAGTCACGCTACATTAGCAAAAGGCCCGATGCATCTTATGTTTGTTTTTACCATCTTATATTTGGAGTAGTTCTTGGAATTTTCTTGTGAAATATGTAGACAACACTTAAATTAAAAAATAATAATAAATAAATATATATATATATATATAAAAACCCTTTTTTTTTTATTTTTTTTTAGGAAATTTGTTGGATTTACGCCATAAAAACTATGAACAAAATATTATAGAGCATTAGAAAAAAAAAAAAAAAATCATGTTTCCGTAATACACATATAGGACTTCCATTTTTTTAATATGGATTTCCAGAAAATAATTCTAGGTGTGGTCCTGTAGGTGAGATTTTCTTAATCGAAAGAAACATAAAGAGGAGACTTTGATGGAAAAAAAAAAAAAGTGGCTGCTTTTTTTTTTTTTAATTATTAGTTTGGTTGAGAGAAAAAGTAAAAAAGCAAGTAGACTGGAGTTGTTGTCCTGTAGGTATTGGGAGAAGAGACAAAAAAAACAAAAAAACAAAAAAAACAAAAAAAAAAAAAAAAAGATAAAAGTTGTTTACTTGTTTATATTAATAAGAGTATAAATGTAAATAAGTTTGGTAAAAAAAAGTAAGAATTTTTTATTAAATTAAAAAGTGTATATGTGTCCGAGTGATAAGTGGAAAAGTAAATAGGAAAGGTTGATAGTATTACCGATATATAAATTAGTGTTGGACGGTAAGTATTTCCTGGGCTTTAGACAACAGCCAAACTCCAAGACTTGTCTATCTTATTCTTTGTTCTCACATGTTTCCTATCCTTGGTTGTAATAAATGTTACTTTCCCTTCACGGTATGATATCGTTTCAAACCAAGCAAGCTCTAGATTCCATAACAGCAATCAAATAGGTAGAAAAATTCTTGTTGGAATTTGTATCTTTTTTTTTTTGGTAGAAGAAGTCTTACGGTAGAAAATACAAGATTGCGTGTTGGAGCGAGTTGAGTTCGGTTATTAAAAGAGCTCTCTCCGGTCAGCCGTCTTCAGAAAAAAAAACTGTAAAATTACAGACTTTTTGTTTTTGTTTAACTTTGTAATGTTTCATAACATTACGATTCGGTTCAGATATAATTTTATGTCTATGGTCGGGGATTTATACGTGAGAACTCCTATTTTATCAAGAAATGAATAAAAATTAAGGTGTGAAAATGCTTTAGGCGGCGGCAGGATGATAGGCAAGAAAGAGATAAAGAATGTGAGATGAATAACACTCTATTTACAAAGCTATATGTGGAGATGTGGAATCTTGCTCCTCAATTTGATTAGATTTTCTATTTAACTTTGTAATAGTTTGTAACGTTATAAACTCGGTTAAGATATAATTTTATGTCTAGAGTTTGGTGTTTGTATGGATATAAATTTTACGTCAAATATCGGGGATTTATATGTGAAAACTCCTACTTTATGAAGAAATGAATAAAAATTAAGGTGTGAAAATGATTTAGGTGGCGTCATGATGATAGGCAAGAAAGAGATAAAGAATGTGAGATGAATAATTCTCTACTTAGAAGTTACAAAGATATATGTGGAATCTTGCTCCCCAAACCATTTTTTTTTTGGTGATTTTAATTTACTACAAGGGATCTTTAATTCTACTGCCCCATATTTTTAGGTATTTGCATGGTTTCCCATGTTATATTCTAAAGGAAAATTATTGTCTTATGCATAAACATGTAAACATTATGGGTGTTACATCATATTATAACAATTTTATATAATAATAAGGGGGAATTACACAAACATCCCTCGAGGTTTGATAAAATTGTATGGATATGGCGGTTTTACCATATACACACGAACTTCCCTTAACATTTAAATATTGTTGCACAAACATTCCCTACTGTTAGATAGATCCGTTAGTCAATGGTCAAAATTGTTAAAAAAATCTAAAATACACTTTATTTTAATTTTAAATAAACTAAATAATTAAAAGATAAGATTAAAAAAATATTAAAAAAAATTAGAAAACATGAATGTATTTTATCCAAAAAAAAAAATCATCTTTACAAATAAAAAAATAGATTTTTAAACAATTTAATAATAAATAAATTTTAAATTTATTTAAAATCAAGGGGGAATTGCACAGACCATTTTTTTTTTAAGATGAATTTTTTTTTAGTCGGTTTTAAATTTAAGATATATTCATATTTTCTAAGAGATTTTTTAATATTTGTTTATCTTATTTTAAAATTTTAGTTTATTTAAAATAAAAATATAGGGTATTTTAGGCTTTTACACATTTGATCATTGATTAACAGTTCTATCTAACGGTAAGAGATGTTTATACAACAATTTTTAAATGTTGAGGAAAGTTTGTGTGTATATTGTCAAAACTGCCATATCCATGCAATTTTATTAAACCTTGAGGGACGTTTGTGCAATTCCCCCTAATAATGATAATGAATCAAGAGAATGGAAGTTTAGTTATGGTCCAACCTCAAGTGGGGTCTAAGTAATTATAATTGTAAGGTTGATATTGACAAGGAATACATTTCCTAACATAAACTTTGCTAGTGGTCAAAAAAATAATCTTGCATTCACAAATAGTATTTAAAATTGATAAAAATAATCTTTTTGGATCAACCTTTATTAATAATGAGTATTAGCTAATTCGGCTCGGTAGTGTTGTAATTATTTCCTACATACCGTGGACTAACCTAATCATTCTTTATTATTATATGGATATCTTAATAATACAAATGGTTAATATCAAATATTCTAGAGTATTTTATATAGATCCATTTGATCTGTGATCATATTTATTAGTATTAGTTAATTCAGTTTGATAAGATTTCTCGTGATTGTGTAAAAGAAATTGGGACTTAATCAAAATTCAAATGTTTACTTTACGTTTCTTCTTTTTATAATGAACTTATGCATATTAAAATTTGGAGAATGATCTCATACACAACCACTTTCCTTTCTTGTAAATTTTCTTCTTTATTTTCCTTTGTAGCGATGATTGAAATTTGAATTGTCGAATTGTCAATTCCCATTAAAATATAAACACCTCATCTTTTTTTATTTTTCATCCTTTCTTTCATTTTCTAAATCAGCACAATCACCTAACAAAATTTCCTCAAAAAAATTCAACATTTAAAATAACTTTACACATAGATACAATACAATGTGCACAAAGAGATCTTTTCTCCCTTCAAACAGAACTTTTATTTTCTTACTTAAGAATAACATGTAACATATTCTATGTTTCTAACTTATCTTATTCATAAGAGTAAATAAATATAAGAAAATCTCTTCCGGATAGTATCTATTCGAACTATGATCGTAGTGATTGATTAATTTATTACCGGCAAAACATTGAACTTACCCCCTATCGGGTCTAGGATAAAAAATAAATAAAAATTGGGATATAATTACAAAAAACTCCACATGGCGAAATTTCAATTATTAACAAAAGGGGCTTATAGAAGTAAAGATTTATAAAATTTACTTGTCACTTTGTAAATTAAAAAAAAATTAAAGTGCTTGCTGCCGTCGACTACTATAATAGTATACAAGTAAATCTTTAATAAGACGATTTCATTGTCGTTGGATGAGACGGTAAAATGAGATTGCAAAATTTAAGTTGATTGAAGATTTTCTCGTGAGTACATATATATATATATATTTTCCTCCTTTTAGTCATTGATGTCTGAACCGACTTTTATTTCTCTGTTTCTGAAAAAAAAAAAAAAAGTTCTTACATCTCTCTTTATCTCTGTCACCAGACCCCCACCAAAAAAATAAAAAACCCAAGAAAAAAATACAAGCAAAAAAATGTCTTCTCCAAGCAAACGCCGGGAGATGGATTTGATGAAGCTGTAAAAATTTTGACTTTTGATTTTTTTGGGATTTTTTTCTTTCTTTATCTGGGTTTGTGTTTTTATTTTGTATGATTTTGATTTTTAATATTTTTGTGGGTTTGATTGATGTGAACTAGGATGATGAGTGACTACAAGGTGGAAATGATCAACGATAGCATGCAAGAGTTCTACGTGGAATTCAATGGACCAAAAGAGAGTAAAATCATCATTTATCAACACCCTTTTATGTTTTTTATTTTGATTTTATTTTAACTCTTATTATGATCTATCTGTGTAATTGAACTCTCTTTGATGTTCTCTTTCTGGGGTTTTTTTTTCTTGTTTTTTGAGTCGATTGTTTTAGTAACCGTGTCAATATATTGACCATGTGTGGATGCTTAAAGTTGTTGAATTTCTGGTGATTATTTGTCTCTTAATGTTGAATTAATCTCCTTTTGTGAACAATAATCAAGTGTTGGTTGTTTTATTGAATTACTCTTCGACTATTGTTGTTTGGCTGTTTGTTGCCTTTTCTTTTTAGTTTCAGTTCATATTCTCATCAATCATTTCTATCATATGAGCTGCAAATTTGTTGTTCACCGGTTTTCTTCATTGATGATTAAATTTATTGCTAAAATATTTTTTTAGGTGGTTTTAGTTTGGAGCAAAAAGATTTATTTATTTTTTACGTGGGAATGTGGCAGGTCCTTATCAGGGGGGTGTGTGGAAGATAAGGGTTGAGCTTCCAGATGCTTATCCTTATAAATCTCCATCTATTGGTTTTGTCAACAAGATTTATCACCCAAATGTTGATGAGATGTTAGTTTCTGATCCTGTACTTCCACTCGATCGACTTGTTTAAACGATTAGTGTACTCTTATAGGATACACGTTGAATAAGTTGGTTTGTTGCCTTATTTGGAGTTTCAGGTCAGGTTCAGTTTGTTTAGATGTTATCAACCAGACTTGGAGCCCCATGTTCGGTAAACTTACGTCGTTGTCATCTTCTACACATACAATTTAGACTATTGCTTACTAGTCAATTAGTGCTGTTACGATCAGAAGTTGGAGATCAATTATCTTTTCTTTTGTTTAAATTTCTTTGCAGATCTGGTTAATGTGTTTGAAGTGTTTCTTCCTCAACTTCTCTTGTACCCCAACCCATCTGATCCATTGAACGGAGAATCTGCTGCTCTAATGATGCGTGATCGTACTGCTTATGAACAAAGAGTGAAAGGTAAATTACTTCTTAATCATCTATACTATAATTACTTATTTCTTGTCTTGTTGTAGCACGTAATTGAATTTAGATACTTTGTCAGTATTTCTTTCCTTTTACAGCTACTTCATATTGGAGTTTGGTCACAATGCATCATAAGAATTTTATTTGTTAACAAGACACAATATGACAGAATTTATAAAAAGCCCTCGGAGATAAATTGGACAGTTTATATTGATTTGCAGCCAACTGAGGCATTAAAACTTAAAATTTACCTTCTCCGTTCCATTTGATGTTGTTACCTTACCTGGATATATGCATCGAAGAGACACATGACTTCCAATTAATTTTCTCAAGCTAGAATCGGAAACTTTATCCATTCTCTTTTCACTTGTACTTTAATAAAAATAGGATGCAAATTAAATGTAAACTTCTAGTTTTACATGATCTATTTCCGCAACTTCTATGCCTTTTTTTTCCTATCTAGAAAAGAAAATAACAAGGCAAAAATTGAAGATTCTTCCTTTGTGATTGAGCAATAAATGTTGGCTCAAAAGTTAAATATACATGCAGTGAGAAGAATAGTGAGGATGAAACGCATTAAGCAAATATATCAATTGAGGGCATGATTGTATGCTGTCAGGTAAAAGATGGAACTTTTGTGCATCAAAACCTTAATGTGGTGGAAAATCAATTTCTTTGCTGCTTTTATTGCTGCATGTACTTTGCATAGAGTTTCATTAAAAAATTTAGTTGCTCAAGGTATTATTTAGTGTTGTGGTATTTGTTCAAGAAGCTGGTGTTGTGTGACATATAGTTAGGAGAGGCAGCAATGGTAAAGATGGTCTAAAAAGTGTCGATTCAATATCGACTTTGTCTGTTCTAGCCATGTGATTATACCAAAAGTGTGGAGATTAATGTAAAACACAAAGGAGATTGTACCATCAAACAAATTGGAGGATTTTGTGAACCTCAAAAGGGAAGACATTGTTATGGTCTCTACCACAAACATGATCACCATTGTCTCTGGCCATTCTCTGTTTTCTCCACAAATATTGGTAATGAGATTCGTAGTTTGTGTATATAAGACTATAAGAGTTTAAAAGGTTTTTCCGTATCTGTTAAGAGTGTATGTATATTTTGTATTGAAAGAAGTTAAATGAGGTAGGTTCAAGTTAACATTAGTTTATACTTTATGTAACCTGAAGTACGTTTATACAGATTGCGATGGTCTATTTGATGCTTGAGCCATTATTTTTCATAATCATCATCTTTGCTGTGGTTTAAGTTATTTATCCGTCTATACGTGTTTGATTTTCCAGAGTATTGTGAGAAATACGCCAAGCCGGAAGATATTGGAGGGGTGAAAGAGGAAAATTCAAGTGATGAGGAGCTCAGTGAAGATGAATATGACTCCAGTGATGAGGCAGTAGCCGGCCAAGTTGATCCTTAGGTGCCCAAAAAAAAAAAAAAAAAAATGCAACCAATAATTGTATGTCTGTCTATCTGTACATTATTTCAGCTCCTGGAAAAATGGAACCTGTGAAAACTGAAGGGAGGCTTCTGGGAAAATTCCTGCTGCTCCTTCTGACTTTGTTTTCCATGGATGTTGTGTAAATTATTCCACTGTATGTGTCTTAATGTTTCAAATATTCATTTGCTGTTGGGAGTTAAACCTGGCTGCTTATGCATGTTAATTGTGTGAATGCATTGACAAATCTTTCTATTTCTAATTGTTTGAATGAATGAATTGACAAGTGCCTACCCACCACTTGCTCAATCATTTAAGAACTTATCAACTATTGTCTTGGTGCATGAATGTGACTTGGACATGCACATTTTTTTTTTTTTTTGTTTTTTTACTTGTTTTTTACTTTGGTGTCATGTCAGAATGGAATAAGAGGGGATTAATTTTATGGATTCAAATCGGCTGTCTAAAAATAGTGTTTCAATTTGTGTTTAATCAACTAAATTGGAACATATTTCTACATTTATAGAAGAATTTGAAAAAAAAAATAAATAAATATAGACATATGTTTCAATTTGGTTGGTTAGACACATAATGAGATATCATTTTTAGACAGCTAATTTAAATCCTAATTTTATTTTCTTTTATTTTTTTCCATCTTGAAGATAAAACATTATAAGAGACTAGGAGCCAATGATTAAAAACTTTAATCAAATATTTGAAAGTTTGGCTAAATCATTTATAGAGTGCGTTTTTCTCCCGTAGGCACATAAATGTAAGTATTTATTTAATTTAATTGTATTGTTTTTTCCGGTAAAAAGTGATGAGATGGATAAGTGTGCTATAAGTATACTTACACTTATGTGTCTACATGAGAAAAATTGTTTATAGAGTCTGGTTTACTTGTTTGACTTTGACTTCTAATTTAAGCCCTAGATAGATATGAGACACCACCTCTTTCGTAATGGTGATATGTAAATGAGATGAAAATGTCACCAGTCGAGCCCTTATAGCTCAGTGGTAGAGCGTCAGTCTTGTAAACTGAAGGTCCGTAGTTCGATCCTGCGTGAGGGCAAATTTTTTATTTATTTTTTGTCTACTTCTATAATTCTGTCAATCAATTTGCAATCATTTATTACATCAGCCGACAAATGTAAATGTCACTTTCACAGCCCCAACTAGATTCTTTCATGTGCCATCTTTTGGTTGGTTCAATCTTTTCAATTACTTGGAGGACCATTCATCGATCATTATCAATCTATATTTTGATCCAAAATTTCCGATATTATTTGTATTTTTAAGGGATATTTCCGATATTTTAAATACACCGGCTACATTTCACCGAAACCTATATCTAGGTTTATACATGAAAAGATAATTAGCTTAGTTAGAACAATCTTGTTTATGTGGTAGCCAATTAATTTATAATGTTTTTTTTATTATTATTATTTTTTTTTAAGTAATTAATCCATAATTCAAACCACAATAATTATAGTTGCATTTTCCATCTTAACCATATTGAAATTTTATTCAATGTTGATGAAAATACCACAATTGAGATGCTCTGCTTCCTTCAACAAAATCTGCAAAACTGATCTGGGTATCAATCTGCTGACCACATAATCAATGAAAAATGTGAAAAAAAATTAAAAAAAAAAAAGAAAAAATTTACTAATATCAACACGAATGTGATTGTTTGAACTTCCAATTAAGTATTGCAAGTTAGATATATAGCTCGGTACTGCAAAATTTGCATGACAATGGATGTCAGCCTGCAATCTTTAGCACGCCTACTTCAATACTGCAACACCCACCACTTCATTCACCATGGAAAACAGCTCCACCTCCTCTTCCTCAAAAAGGGTTTCGTGAATTCCACTCTTTCAATAGCAAACCGTCTTCTACAGATGTACATGCGCTGTGGCCACGCGACCGACGCGCTCCGTTTGTTCGATGAAATGCCCCACAGAAACTGTTTCTCTTGGAACACTATGATTGAAGGCTACTTGAAGTCTGGAAACAATGGAAAGTCATTAGAGCTGTTTCATTCGATGCCTGACAAGGATGATTTCTCATGGAACGTTGTTATTTCGGGTCTCGCGAAAACGGGTGAGCTAGAGACAGCAAGGAATTTGTTTAATGACATGCCCCGGAAAAATGCCATTGCCTGGAACTCTATAATTCATGGTTATGTGCGAAATGGGTGTGCGAGGGAAGCTGTTAAGCTGTTTAAGGAGTTGTATTCGGACCCATTAGAAAGATTTCGTGGTGACATGTTTATTTTGGCCACCATTGTTGGAGCTTGTGCTGATTTGGCTGCTCTCGAGTGGGGAAAGCAAGTGCATTCATATATGCTGACTTCTGGGCTTGAATTTGATTCGGTGTTGGGTAGTTCGCTGGTCAATTTATATGGAAAGTGCGGCGAGCTGGTTAGTGCAAATCATGTTCTGAATACGATGAAAGAACCAGATGATTTCTCTTTATCAGCATTGATATGGGGATATGCTAATTGTGGTAGAATGAATGATGCAAGAAGAATTTTTGATTCTAAAAGTAATCAGTGTGTTATGTTGTGGAATTCAATGATTTCCGCATATGTTTCGAATAATGAGGAGATGGAAGCTTTCGTTCTCTTCCATAAGATGCGGAGAAACAGAGTTCACGAAGACTCCTCAACATTTGCCAATATTTTTAGTGCCTGTAGTGCTTTGGGCATATTTGAGTACTGTGAACAATTACACAGTCAAGTTTGTAAAGCTGGAGTGACTGATGATGTTATTGTCGCGAGTGCTCTAGTTGACGCATATTCCAAGTGTGGAAGGCCAAACGATGCCTGCAAATTGTTCAATGAGCTCAAAGTACATGATACGATCTTGCTCAATACCATGATCACTACTTATTCCAGTTGTGGAAGAATTGAAGATGCGAAATTGATCTTTAATACGATGCTAAATAGAAGCTTGATATCATGGAATTCGACGATTGTGGGTCTTAGCCAAAATGGTTGTCCAATTGAAGCACTACATCTTTTCTGCAAGATGAATAAACTTGATCTGAGGATGGACAAATTTAGCCTGGCTAGTGTTATCAGTGCTTGTGGTAGTATTTCTTCAATTGAACTTGGCGAGCAAGTTTTTGCTAGAGTGATCGCCGTTGGGCTTGAATCTGATCAGATTATTACTACCTCCCTCATTGATTTCTATTGCAAGTGCGGTTTTCCTGAAAATGGACAAAAATTATTCGATGCAATGATGAAATTCGATGTTATCTCTTGGAATTCAATGTTGATGGGTTATGCTACAAATGGGAAGGGACATGAAGCACTAGCCTTGTTCAATGAAATGAAGAATGCCGGTTTGACACCCACGAATATTACATTTACAGCGGTACTGTCTGCTTGCGATCATTGTGGACTCGTGGAAGAGGGGCGGAAATGGTTTGATGCAATGAAATGGGAGTATCGTATTGATCCAGAGATCGAGCACTACTCTTGCATGGTCGATCTTTTTGCTCGTGCTGGTTACCTTGAGGAAGCAGTCAATCTTGTCAAGGAGATGCCTTTTCAGGCAGATTCAAGCATGTGGTCATCCATCTTAAGAGGGTGTATGGTTCATGGAGATAAGAATCTTGGTAAGAAAGTGGCAACGCGGATCATTGAGCTTGATCCTGTGAACTCCGGTGCCTACGTACAACTGTCAAACATATTTGCTACCTCCGGGGAGTGGGAAAGGTCATCATCAATTAGAAATGCAATGAGAGAGAAGCAAGTTAAAAAGAATCCCGGTTGCAGTTGGGCTGAATTTTGAACAAAGACACTTCACAATGTTATCTTGCTGTGCTCAACGGAGTATACTTGTTCGGGTTTGAACCAGCAAGATAAGTTACCTGTAAGTTCAACAATCAGAAACCACCTACATTACAAAAGAAACATGTGTGGACATCATTTTTGTACAGATTTTGCAATGCTTTATCCAAGCTAATAATATCACAACATTATTTAACCAGTTGATATACATTCTTCATCATATGCAAAAGCAAACAAAAAAGACTTCCGAAATTCCGAAATTTATTTTCCCAATCCCAAGTGAGCTAGAGTAATCATAGAAAAGAATCCTATACAATAGGAAAGTCAGCTATATATAGATGTTAAGGTACTGGCAAAAATAAACGGGCAAGCCTTATTCGCTACTCATGCATCAAAAGTTCATAATAGAGGTATTGGATATATTATCCGTAGCATATCAATAAAACTTCAAGCTGGTAAATTGACATATGTTTTAAGCAGTTCAAACGCATTGCTGATCTTTCTAACATATGTTTTAAAATCAAACTTCATACTCCGGAATTTGCTAACCGATGAGTTACTGGTTTTGCATCGACCAAAAAAATTCACGTATAATAACTGGTTATGCGGGGAAGCAACATAGAGAAAGCGATCAAATATAATAAAAATCATAAAACAACTGAAATGGAGATTGAAGAACTGAACCTGACCAAAACTTGCCACAACTTTCCATAGTCACTCCTGCTTTTTTGTTCCATCCCTAGTAAATGCCTCCATAAAGAGTCCGCTTCCTCTCATGAACGCTGACAATAATGTCACTTCAGATAAAATATGCAAAACAAATATCTCATGTTCCTTAATTACAACACTCATCAAATACCAACTTCAGATTAAAATATGTAATGCTGTAATGAAATTTAGAAACCAACCAACAAGAAGGATAAGCTGTAAAATCACAGTTAATGAGTTCATATTAAAAATGGAGAAGTTAGCACAGCTTGCAAAGCAATGATGTGTATGAAGGTGACAACAATTTGTGTCATTTGCATTAATGTAAACAAAAAGGGATAAATTCAGAATGGACGGTACCTCATTCAGAGTTAAAAAAAAAAATGGTATGAAATTCCTCTGAATTGTTTACAGCAGTTTTATTTGTAAACTCTGTGTAATTCTAATGTAAATTTTGCTTACAAGAATGTAGAAGAATCTATGGTGAAGTATGAATTTGAACATTTGCAAGAAGCCGGGTGAGTTTGCTTAGAGTATCACGAGCTGCTATGGTATCCGGATGATCCTCACCACAAATTGAAGTTCTAATAAAAACAGCCTTCCTAATTAGATCATCCCCTACATCGAATTGTCCCCCTCTTAGCATTAACTTGGCCCTAGTTTCAAGTACAGTGGCTCTTGTTAGCGCTAAATCCTGCCAGAGGGACGGATTCAACTGTGCGTTAGTCTGGATAGGCCTCCAACAAAGTGATTTATCCAACCACTTATCTACTGGGGTAACAAGCAAATTGTCTGCAGCTTCCAAATCATTGGTGCATAAACGCAGGAGTTCCAAAGCAGCACTGCACCGAGAGAATGTAATGAATGTTCGGATTGCCAGAGGCAAAACCACCTCTTTAACAAGGTATAGCAGCTCGGAAACTTTCAGCTCAACAGCTTTTGGATCAGTACCAAATCCAAATAGCAAGAAACATGCTGCCCATATATGTTCCGAGTAATGGGTTATAGATCCTCGGCTGATGACAGCTTGAACCATGGCACTTGCAGCTCCGTTAACTGCTCTCTTGCGAGCATAAAGCTTGATGAGCTCATTGAAATGGATGTAACCTTGCCTGGTACTACTTCTGGCAATATTGAATCTCAACAGCATGGAAGATGCATCTGCTTCTGATTTCTTGGTGTATGAGGAAGTAAATCCGCAAGTTAAGGAACACAATAATCTTCTCCACAACTGGGTTCCCTTATGCTTCTCGGGTATCCTGTGAGCAGTGAAGGCTAATAGGGAAATTGGAATTGCAGCCGGAGCAAACCACCCACTTGCTTGGACCATTCTAGTTGCCAAGCTCCTCGGCCCATCAGCATGATCAAATATTGAGAAACATACCTCAAAGAGTTGCACTAGGAAACCATTTCTCCTCAATGAATGAGCTTCGCTACCACTCCATGAAAAGTCCCTCAACGGCATTCTGTTGATGGTATCCAAGAGCCTGCTCGGATTAATCGGTAGCTCAGACAAAATTGCACCCACAATGGCAAGGCCCAGGGTTAACCTTCCAACTTTTTCTTCAATTACTCTGAGGGTATCAACTTCTGCGATAGGGTAATCTTTGATGCCTCCCTGCATTAAAAACATTGCCTCAACCCCAGAAAGGTAAGAGAGTTTTAATGGTTCCAAATTCATCACGCGAGGAAGGCGCGTGGAGATGATAATGTGGGTCTCTCCACCAAAACGGGGAAGAAGATCCATTACAAGTTTGTGATCCCACCAATCTTTTTCGCTCTCTAAGTTATCAATGATCACCAGAAATGGTATATTTCTCATGAGTTCTTTGCGAACTCTATTGATGGCGGCCTCTTCCTGCTCTTCAAAGCTTTTTATCCTGCTTTTCTCTGAGCAATTTTCAATCCCCACATCAACTTCTAAAGATGACCAAAGATTCAGATAATTTTGTCTGATATACCTGCTTTCCCCACCTACCCACAAAACCATCTTGTATCTTTGGTGAAATCTGTAGGCAAATTCCAGAAGAAGCTCTGTTTTGCCGATTCCTGAGTCTCCCGCCACACAAGCAATACCCTTGCCATATAAAATTTTCGTTGACCTTTTTCTCCTTGAATACCTTCCACCACCTTTTGGCCTTAGCCTTTGAGGAACGTCTGTACTTTGCATTTCTATCTCCTTTTCTGACTCCTTCCATACCACCGGCTCTTTACCTTTTCTGCTGCCACTCTCCCATTGCCGTTCCCTGCGTTTTTCATCCACTAAACCGCTCTTACTCCACCCAATTGTTAAATTTTTTCTCCTGGGTCTAGCCTTAAGTTCAAAATAATCTCTTTCTGCATCTCCACTAACATCGCCAAAAAGTATAAATTCTAGCTCAGATAATTCTTTCTTCCGGCCAATGAAATTCTCATTTCGAGGGAAAGGAAACTCCTCTTTTTCCACCTTATCTCTCCACTTGGTCAATCTCTCAACGACACTCCTCCGTCCTAACCTCTTAGCCAAGTGTGTAACAGCTCTCAAAATGCAATCTCTCCAGTTACCTTCCTGAGACTCCAGTTTCCATTCATCAACACGAGTGAGGCCATTAACAGCTTCCTTCCACTCCCTCTCCAGTCCTCCGTAGAAAACCCAAAGCTCACCCCCGTGTTTTTCCCACAGCTCTCCTCTCTTCTCAACTATATCTCTGACAAGGCAATCACCTGGACTCAAATCAAAGAATATTGGGACCAAATTCTTCTTATCCGAAAAAAAGCGCAGCTCCTCAATGGTATATGGGTTCTTAAAAGACTTTCTTGTTAGGATCACAACGCCAAAAGAAGAAACGTCCATTGCTTTCTCAACAATTCCATGTTTACGAGAGTTTCTACATCGTGCTCGATCAGATACAAAACAACTCATCCCTTGAACCTCCAATTCTGCACGAAGCCAATTAGCAAATCTAAGTAATGAGGGCTTACGACCATGCAAACCTATGAAGACATCACAACTCCTCAGTCTATTAGACGCAAGTGAAACAGAAACCGGAGTGCAAGACATTCCATAGCTTCTCCCATGCTTTCTATGTTTCTCTCGTAGTTCAGAATAACCATTGTCATGAACATGGCTATAACTAGACATAGTGCTGTTAGATATGCCAATTGAGGAATTTACACGATCAAACTTCTGGAAATCACTTGAAGTACATGTGGCAGGGACTGCTGAAAT
Source organism: Acer negundo (assembly GCA_035582765.1). Lineage (NCBI taxonomy): Eukaryota > Viridiplantae > Streptophyta > Magnoliopsida > Sapindales > Sapindaceae > Acer > Acer negundo. Next base: position 31,004,307 of record CM069238.1, read on the forward strand.
ATCTGACAAGGCAAATCTGACATTTGCTATAGATTCTGGGTCTGGAATTCCTGAACTTGAACTAAGAGGATCAGCACTTAAATGAATGTTGTCACAATGAGCATCAGATCGTGTCGATTCAGATAATTGGCACGTAGATGTTCTTGGAGAGAAGAAGGGTGACTGATTTGCTGAAAAGAACACAGAAGATGATGATGACATGTTTCTTGAAGTTGTGACCGGTACTGACCCGAACCTGGAGCTATCTTCTCCTGGATCCATTATTACAAAATTTCCTGTCTCTGATAGATATCAAATACCATGCATACACTCTAGAATACGAGAAGTCATTCTGAAATGGATAGAATGACTTTAGTAAGTTACCCAACATTCAAAATGGAACAAAAATACCAAAAAGGTATAGGTAACATTGAATGCTTTATCGATAATTATCAGTTTCAACACTTATGATAACAACATTGTCATTCTAGTAAAGAATTGCACTATAATGATAGAGGAAATCATAATTCGTACATTAACCATAACTATGATGAACTAAATTATTAAACAAAAAATTGTCATCAGCTATCAGTGTCAAAATTGATTGATAACTTAACACTAATACTAGATTATAAAACTTAATGTACAAGAAGAAGAAATAGTGCAAAAGAAAACGGTCATTCGAGAACAAAACACCATTGAAAATCCATAACACAGAGTAAAAGAATCACAGAATTCACAATTTGATACCCAAAACGGGTATGAAGAAATATTGCAGGCGAAATGGCACAATTATCATGTTTCAAAGATCCATGTAACCTGATTGTAATTAAAAAATTCGAAAAACAACAAAGGGGAAAATAGAGAAGCAAATTATCAGAACATAAAAAATAAAATAAAAACAACAAGACTGTAATTCGAAAATTAGAACCAAAACGCCACAACTATCACCACTGAAGCTTGAACGGAGGGCATTACAGATCTAGATAAGCTATCTAGAACTAGAATACCCAAAAAAAAAAAAAAAAAGAGCTTTAAAGCTCAAGACCTACTTCACAATACAATAGGGAAAATAGAGCATTTTCAACTATAATTCAGATCTGAGAACTCACCAGGCTTGGAATCTGGAAAATGGTTTTGTAGATACAAAGTTGGCCTCCAAATCAATCAACCCAGTTGCTTTAATCCAATGATAAAACCAAAAAAAATAAAAAATAGAGACAAATTTCGAGAAAAACGAAATCTTTTGAGTGTCCTTTACAATCAGCACACCGACCTGCAAAACAAGAAATGATCTTGTCGACTTGTCAACACACACATATATAAATATATAATTATCAAAAATCACATTGATACAAGAGAGTTAAAAGAGGGAACCTTTTTAAGCAGAAACTCAAGAGTGTTCAATCAAAGATAGAGAGAGTAGAGTGAGTGTGTGTTTTGATAATGAAAGAGTCGTGTCTCGTCTTGGTCTAAAAATGTGGACTTTGAAGTGAATGGAGTTTTGCCGTTTAGAGATGGATTTGACAGAGACGCCCATATTTCAAAAAACATACTACTAGACAAACAAAGTTAAGATTTTTATGGGGAAAAAAACGAATTTTTATCATTGCAAAAAAATTAAAAATCTCAACTTGAAAAAACCCACAAAGCTGTTTTGAAAAAACAAAAAACACCCAGTTGAGATTAGAAGGAAACACCACTAATACTTCCTTTGTCTAACCAAAAAAACGCTTCTTTTTTCCTTTTATTCTCTCTAACGAAACCCCAAAAAAAATAAAAACAAAAATAAAAACAAAAACAAACAAACAAATTATGTTTTCGTTTTTGTTTCTCACAGTCTCTCGGCAGATTTTCTTTTTTCTTTATAAATAACTTTATTTTTTTCCTTCTCTCAATGTCAGCAGATATTGAAATGTAAATGGGACCCAAAAGAACAGATCTGACGAGTATGGGCTTGGTAGGCTCCACTGGACAAAAACACACACTGTATTACACAGTGGAGTGAGTGAGTGAGCCCCCACCCTTTTGTTTTTTTTCAACTGTTTGAAAAACCAGAGATAATCCACTTTTGGATTCACTTTCACTAACATGTATGGAAACTGATCGAGCACACATTGCATGGGATTTTGTAACTGTTCCTGTTTGTAAAGATCAGTTTTTTTTAACTAACTACTTACATGGGTTTCAGGTTTCACTCTTTCTATCTACATATGTGTTGCAAGGACATTTTATATATTATGTTCTGTAATGCCACCCTTTGCATGAACTACTACAATTTTTACATGTTTTTTTTTATTTTTTTTAATATTTGATATTTTGCATATATTGCTCTTGATTCCATAGAGGGGATTGAATCCAAAATAATTGATTGATGATGATGATGATTTGGCCAATGGTTTTGATGAAACCTAACTATGGGATGAAATGAAATCTAGTTGGTACTTTTTTAGTTCTAGTACTGGTTGCACAGAGTTTCAGAGTTTTTTTTTTTTTTTTTTTTTTTTTCATGAGTGCTGCTGGTTTTGGTCAGGAAATGTCTGAATTCCAATGATGATAATAACTGAAAGCTCTAGTTTTTTTTTTTTTTCTCCTGCACTTTTTATTGTGGATACACCAAATCTCCATTGGCAATTAGTATTTGATTTGGTTTGGTTGTGAAATGTATCTGATTCTGTTTTTATTAGTACTCATCTACCAAACACATTATTATTTGTTGTGAACAAATTATTATTTGTTGTGAACAAATTATTAGATGAGTGCAACTTTGCAAATAAACATAAAAAATAAAATAAAATAAAAAATTATTAGCCACTGCGATACCTCAAAACCTACATTTCTCTTCCGATAATAGACATATTCAATATAAAAATGTTTCATCTATATCTCGTTTTGAAATGTTCTAATCAATAGTCGTAGTTCTCTAATGTTATAACCCGTTTAATTTCAATGGTTTCGACATCCTTAATTCACTTGAACATATAGCATTCCTTTCCTTGGATGGAAATGTAATCAAACTTTGCATTTCTAAAGATTGTCTCCTCAACACACACACACTCTCTCTATAAATAAATATATATATATACATATGGTGGAGTTGACTTGTGTTGATATATAGATTGGCTCTTTGAAGTTTGAACACCAGTCCAAAACACAGTTTTGGTAGTACTACTAGAGTTAGCACATGGTTTCATGTGAAACCACACAAATTATTATTATTATTTTTACGGCTCTGATCTATTCACACCGTCAACCGAAACACTTGTATTTCACTGATGATAATTAGGGTTGAAAAATGGAAAACAAAAATTATCCCCACCTACCTAAGGACATTTGTCCCTTCAAAGAGTACAAGCTACAGTATTGTGAAGCATCAATTCAAACTACAAATATTAACTTTTGATTTTCTAGTGTTTTTGAAAACTTTGGAAGCTGCTCAAAAGACAACACCACATTATATATATATATATATTTTTTTTTTTTTATTTCTATCACAAAAAAAAAATTGATTGTATGCAAGACATTGAAAACTCAAAATGGGTGGTGGGCCAAAGTGGAAGAAAATTGTCAACATCTTGTAAGTTTGATCAATCAACTCCAATGGAATTATTGACATTTGTCTACTTTTGAGCAACCCAACCATATATGCATTGATTGAGAGCAAATTTTTGTAGTGAACAAATTCAACTTAAAACGATTTTTGGATACATGTCGGGTTACAAACTAACAAAATAAAAAAAATAAAATATATATATATATATTTCAAAAGTGCTTTTGGCAAAGGAACTTATCTCGAAAGCTGTTTGCCCTAGGCGGCGCTATTTTTACGGTCTCTCATTTCTCATAATAATTAGGCACATAATCAGGAAACCGTGCCTTGGTTTTCTTTTTTAATTATTCAACTAAATTCATTAGTGTTTATTGCATCTTTTTAAATTTTAAGTGATTCTTGCCTCTCATAAATATGCACTTGAGCTGTAGTTGGCTGCTTTCTACTTGTATCAAGCTGATTTCGTCCTTTGTATAATCACGAAAGGTCATGTAAGCGTTTAAGCTAACGGATAAATTTAAAAAACTGATTATGTATCATGTTAATATGGTTTGAAATATTATTATAATTATTATACACCAGTCAAACACAGTTTCCTTAGTTTTGGATTGAATTGACAGATCATAGGCTTCCAAATTTAAAAATAAAATGTTGATGAACATGATAGTATGCTTTGAACAATGTATTGAAAAAGGCCAAAACAAATATTATATTCAACAAAACTAAAGCCTATAATTAGCCATGTGTTATGGAAATTTAAACAAACAAAACAATTTCTTTTTCTTTTCTTTTTTTTTTTTAGGAATGAAATTGGCTTTTGTATAGGAACAGATGGATATCCCTCGAAAGAAACACCTATACATATATATAAATTTGTATTCAGATTTCAAGTAAAATTTTGGGATATGAAATTTCCACCAAAAGTTAATGTTGACAGCTGCCATAATTTGAATGTAGGGGCCTAATTTTGATAAATTATTGGGGGAATTGCATAAAAATCCCTAAGATTTAATAAAACGGCACAGATATAGCAGTTTTAGATATATACTCACAAACTTTCCTTAACATTTGAAAAATGTTGCATAAACATCATTTACCGTAAGTCAATGGTCAAAAGTATAAAGAGTCTAAAATATCCTTTATTTTAAATAAACAAACAAAAATAAATAATAAGATTAAAAAAATCTTTTAGAAAACATGAATGTAATCTTCAAAAATAAAAATTTTTATCTTCATCTTCATCTTCAAGAAGTGAAATTTGGAAAACAAATTTCCATCCATACATCTCATCATCTCCATCACCTATTATCTTTCTCCCAAATTTTCACCAAACTTCATTCAAAAAATTCCATCCATAACAACATAACAAAATTTCATCAAACACAACAATTTCCAACGATGATTCGATTATGTGATTTTTTGGGTGTTTTGAGTGTTTGTGTTGTATTGGATTTGGTTGTGCATGTAATTTGTTGAAGGATGAAGATGAGGTTAATTGAAGTTAAATCTCTTGTTTGTTTTTTCCACGTCTATGAGTTTGTCCCTTTTTTTTTTCTCGAGATCTCTGTATTATGTGATTTTTTATGGTGTTATGCATGTAATTTGTTAAAGGAAGAAGATGAAGTCAATCGTTTCAACAAAAATAAAATGAAATTAATTGAAGTTAGATCTCAGAGTTTGTCTTTTTTTTTTTTTTTCAAATCTCTTCGTTTTTTTTTTTTTTTAGAACTTGGATTTTTTTTTTTTTAGATTTTTAGATATTTATTTATTTAACATTTTAATATTTTTATCTTGTCAAAAAGACCGAATCACCCACAACTGTTAAGAGTTACGGATCTCATATAGGAATGTTCGTGCAACATTTTTCAAATGTCGAGAGAAGTTTGTGCATATATAACCAAAATTATGTATCCATACAATTTTATCAAAATTTGGGGGTATTTGTACAATTCTCCTAAATTATTATAGGGAATGTGCATTGAACTGAACCAGAAAGGGACACTTTATAAATGGTGTCTCACAAAATTACAATGGTGAATCTTACTAAAAGGACAACATATAGAGTGATAATGACCATTACTGTATCTTTAAATGTTTTTGAAGTTTGTATGAACTCCTTAAAAAAAAAAAAAAAAAAAATCTTGATTTTATCTACTTGGAATGGATTGGGTATGTAAGTTTTAAGGAAAAGGTAACGTGAGTGACAGTCTAACAATATTAAGGTAACGTGGAAGACTATCCGATAATATTTTAGGTTTGAGTTGTCATATCCATACATTGTACATGAAAAATAAAAATGAGAACCAAAATGGGATTTTATAAACTTATTCTTTAAAACAAAAACATATAACACTTTTGACTCAAGAGGGGCAGTTTGACCAATGCATTGAAGTTTGACCAATTAGATAGCTAATTGAAATAGGAGATTAGTCAAAGCATATTTGATGCTATTAAATATTAGACTCTTACCTCTTACCAGAGATTTTGCAAATTTTGACCTTTGCTTCTATCCAATCTAGACCATTATTTCCTAAGTTGATAAGTGCACTGATTAATCAAATTGACATGATATCAAAAAGATGCAAACTACTCGAAATTAAGAAAAAAAAAATCGGGACTCTTTTGGTAATTGCTTCTGATTTATTTTCAAAACTATAACACCGTTTATTTGAACAATATTTATAAAACTATTACAAATTTAGGAATCGGGGAAACTTGAAACGAGTCATCTCGATTTTTTGTCTGCTATATGCATCTTTAATACAGAAAACTCAATATACTTATATCAGACAATAATGTATGGTATGGAATCCGAATATCTACTCCTATAACAAAAGATATCTACCTCTAAAAATATCGAGGAAAAACTCCCCACAATACAGTTAAAATTTATCAAGTGTATTTTATTTTTTGAAGGGTGGAAGGAATTGAAGATGAACAGGCTATCAAGGTATTTCGCAATATTTTACAATGAATTTGTTGTGAATTCCATAATTCAATACAAATTAAGTTTATGCAAGGTTTGATTTTTGAGAAAAAAAAAACAGATAAAATTGGTTATAATTCCAATGAATTTGAGAATTTTAGTTCACCCAATTTGATAAACAATGAATTAACAAATTAGTATGAATATCCACCACAATAACTCCATAATCCCCTCCAATATTTTGACAACAAAAATCTTATTTTTATTTATTACAAACAAACACATATATGACACATTCTAACATTACAAAGTTTTATTTATTTATTTATTTATTAATAAGTATTATGTAAATTTGGGTTTTTTTTTTTTTTTTTTTTGAGAGTGAGAACTCACCCTACAACCTTTTGGTGCAGGTGTGAGATATATATCATCAGACCAACATTATCTTATCATAATATAACAATATGGAGTTAATTTGAGCTCAATTTTAATTTTTATTATGAGTTCACCCTATATCAACCAAGACAGGGCTTTGATTCATTTTAATTCTGGGCTACTCATGAATTTAGACATTAACCTTGGTCCATCAAAATTGGGGTGAGTCCAGGCCCAATAGTGGATTTTTTTTTTTTTTTTTTGGATTGGGCTCAATAGTGTTGAAGTAATTATTATTATTATTATTATTATTATTATTATTATTATTATTATTTATAAAAAAGAGAAATCCCAATATTCTTGAAATTGATAGATAATTATAGATATTGTCAAAAAAAAAAAAAAAAAAAAAAAAAAAAAACATTGATAGATAATTAAAGGAAGAATTAGGGAGACTATCACCCAAAATTATTGTACTTAGGCATGACAAAATAACCCGTAGGGACTCGGTGGGTATGAGTTTCAATTTGGTAGGGATGAGATAGATAACAATTCTCACAATGGGTGTAGTCGTATATGGCAGAGATGTGTTTTATAATCCCTACACCTTATAATCTTTGCACTGCTTAAAATATAATTTTTTTTATTCTTTAATTTTTTTTTTTAAATTTCAATATTTATATTTAAAAATTATTAAATTTATTTGTTTAGTTGTGAGATTTATATTTATTTTTAATGTTTATAAGATGATTTTTAATAGTTCTTTTTAAATTACTTTGTATATCATATCATATTCATTGGGTTACGCATTTATTATTTTAATAAACATTTTTTAATAAATGATTTAAATTAGGTAAACGGGGTGAGATGAGGGAAGCATACCCCCACACGCTTCACCTATTTTGATAGGTTGGGTTTTATATAGGAAAGAGTTTTCAAAAAGCGAATTGAGGAAGGGGTGTGGGTAGGACCACCCTGCCCCAGCCTCGTTGTCATCCATAACTGTGGTATTTGTCAATAAAAATCTCTAATAATATTAGAAATTGCATTTTTTTTTCCATTAATTAATGGGAAAATTGTAAATAACCTATGACTTTTAATTAAATACCGAATTAAAGCTTATGGTTTGAACGATTAGTGAAAAACCCCATACTTTAGTTAACATTTAGTTGACCGTTAATTGACTTTGTATAAATTAAATACAATTTAAACCCTTTATTATAAACATAATAAAAAAAAGAAAAATATGATAAAAATATAAAATAATAATAATAAAACCAATTTCTTACAAAAATAATTTTGTACATTTTAAAATAAGTTTTTTATTTAAATTTTATAATAATTTTATTGTTTTGTTATAATATATTTTTATATATTTAATTTTCATTAAAATAATTATTTTTTTTACTTCCTATATATTTTTTCATTATTATTTTTTTTAGTTCAATAACCAAAAAAACTACTTAAATAATTATATTTCATTAGATTTAATTAAAGTCAACTAAAGAATTTTAACAATGGGCAAGACCCCAACACAATACCCATTGTGTGCCACATTATCATTTGTGGGTCTTATTTTCAAAAAATAGGTCCTTCCATTTTTTTTTTTTTTTTTTTTTTTTTTGGGATAGCTAAGACAAAGCCTAGAAGGAAACAGACTGGGGGTTAATACAATATGGCTTGTTAGCCTCCATATGGGTTTTAATACAGGTAGGTAGGTCCTCCCTCCAAAAGGAAAAATCGCCAATAGCCATGACATTCTTCGCAATACCGTGAGCAACTCGATTGGCTTCTCTTGGAATGTGAGCAATGCTCAGACCATTAGAATTTTTAAGGAGGCCAGCGATGTTATCGAGCATGATACCAGTCGTGGCTTCCTTAAAACTCCCATCTGCGATTCGATTCACAACGAATTCCATATCAGATTCCAAAACATAGGGATCCAACCTGCAGGTCTTGCTGAAGATGATTCCCTTTAGAATGGCCAAGGTTTTTGCCATTTGGTTGGTAAATTTAGCTTTAACCATATGAGAGCACGAATCTATGACAAGGCCAAAGGCATAACGAATCACCACCCCAATGCCAACTCTTTTGCTGCTAATAAGGGAGATTGCATCGTAGTTGATCTTGTAGAAACCTAGGTCAGGCAGCCTCCATGGAACCTGGATATGCTCGGAAGTAACAGGAGCAGAGCCATCTTTAAAGTTGTCGTTGTCAAATTATGTAATCAGATTTTTGCTCCACTACAGAACCTCATAAAAGTTTTACTTAGTACCATTGTGGATGGGTGAATTACGCATGCACCGGTTTTTCTAGAGTATAACACAAAATAACTTCATATCACAGCTGCTGATTCTAAAGGCACAATGTCTGATCAAATCGAAAATTTTTGCAAAGTTACCTCTTCCTATCACATTTCTGGGCAACCAGTTATGACGAAAGTGTTTGAAATTGATGCAATCCCATAAGGCGTGAATGGTGGTTTCCTTATCCTTTTTTAAACAGGGAAGAGGCTCTTAACGACAATTTTCCTTCTAGCAAGGTTGGCCATAGTCGGGATCCAGTCAAAACAGGCTCTCCAAATAAAAGTTTTTATTTTCAGTGGGATCCCCAATTTCTAGAGAGAGTTCCACCATTGTTGATTAATATAGACAGAGGGACTTGGTAAAGGTGAAGGAATTAAATTTCTGCCAATCTAATGACCACTTTTGATTGGGTATATCATATTCCCCTCAAAGTTCCAAATGTTCTTATCACTAGCTGGACCTAGACCAAGACCAACAGGAATTTGGAAGATGCGGTCAACCTTATCAGCCGAGAAATTTGAGGTCAGTTTTTACTGGTTCCAGCCACCAGAATCTGTCAAGAGGTAGTCGACTGTAGCATCCAATCCAAGGTTGGGGGAAGAGTGGACTTTGAAGGAGAGCCAAGAACCCAATTGTCTTTGTAGATGTGAATAGAGGTTCCGTTCCTAACTCGCTTCCTTGTGCCTAACTTAAGGATATCCTTGCCCCAAACTAGGCTGTGCTAAACGAAGGATCCAATGACTTTTTGGGCATCTCCATCAGGTTGCAATTGGGGAAATAACAGCCTTTGAGGATTCTTGAAGCAAGAGAGTTCGAGAATTGGATGATTTATAACATTGCTTGGCCAAAAGAGACTTGTTGAATGCTTTTAGGTCACGAAAGCCCAAACCTCCATCTATTTTACGACTACAAAGGCGAGACCAGGTGAACCAGTGGATTTTACGCGAGTTATTGTCACCATCCTACCAAAAACGAGCCGTTAATCTCTGAATTTCTAAGGTAAGACCTTTTGGGAGATAGAAGAGGCTCATGGCATACGTTGGTATGGATTGAACCACTGCTTTAATTAGGATCTCCTTACCACCAATGGAAAGAAATTTCTCCCCCCAACCTTTGATTCTACCCCAAATTATGTCAATGATATCCGAAAATAACTTTCTTTTGCTTCTTCAGGTAAAACAAAAGAGGCCAAGGTAGCATTCGTGGCAATCCACGAGATTCATGTCCAAGATAAAAGCTAACCTGATGCTGACCGAACTGTTGATGGAGGGACTCACGCAGATAGTAGATTTACTGAAGTTCACTGGCTGACCATAGACATTTGCGTAGTCGTCAAAAACCGCTCCAACAGTCATACAGTTATACTCATTTGCTTTTGTGAGCAGAAGATTGTCATCTGCAAAGAAGAGGTGGGAGACAGTCAGCTCCTTTCTGTTGCATCTAAAACTAGTTAAGTCACCCTGATTATGAGCTTGATGGACAAGGCTTGAGAAGCCCTCAGCACAAATAAAGAAGAGGTACAGGGATACTGGGTCTCCTTGTTTGAGCCCTCTTGAGGGTTTAATGTTACCAAATACCTCACCATTCCGAATAAAAGAATAAGTCACCGACGAAATACACCTCATGATCAGTTTCACCCACCTAACCGAGAATCTCATATTTAGCATTAGCTTCTCAATGTAAATCCATTCGACTCTATCAAAAACTTTAGACATGTCAAGTTTTAGAGCCATGAATCCTTTTTTCTTTTTCCTTTTCCTTCGCTTAAGTCTGTAGAGGCATTCGAAATTGACGATGGTTTTGTTAGAGATTAATTTCTTAGGGATGAAAGCCGACTGAGTTTCAAAAATGACATTGTCAAGAGCGCTTCTGAAACAGTTGGTAATAGTCTTAGCAATGATTTTATAAAGAACGTTGCATAGACTAATGGGGCGAAAGTTAGTCATGGCCATATGAGTTTGAACTTTTGGGATTAGGGTGATCAAGGTAGTGTTGAGATCGTCCATCGTTTCTCCTTGTTAAGAACATCAAGAAAACAGCAGTAACTGAATCGCCAATGGTGTCCCAGTATTTGTTATAGAAAACAGCCGGTAGGCCATCTTTCCCCGGAGCCTTAAGGGGACTCATATCGAACACCGCCATTTTAATCTCATCTATAGTGAACTCATCATCTATGTATCGAGAGATTGGTTAAGGGAAGGTTTGGTTGATATCAATAAGGACTTTTTCGATCGCCTCCTAGTTAGGACCAGAAGAAGTAAACAAGTTGTCAAAATAATTGGAGATGATGCCTTATAAGTTAGCTTAAGAGTCTTTCCATTGAACTATCTTGTCCTTAAGACCATTAATTTTGTTTCTTGATTTCCTGGCAGAAGCTTTGGTGTGGAAGAATCAAGAGTTTTTGTCATCATTTTTGAGTTAGTCAACTCTAGCCCTCTGCTTCCAATATCTTTCTTCAGTGTCAATGGAGGAATCCAGTTTCTCCTCCAAAACAGCGAGCTTCTTCCAGGAGTCTGGCTTATTAGTTTTGTTAGTCATAGGCTTTTCTGTTCTTGCGGACATTCTACCTGTGATTAGCACGCCTAGTGTTATTCTAATTTCGAAGCATCCTACCGCACTTCCAAATTTTGCTAATGATAAAATTCAAGTTCCCATCTGAGCCACCTCTATCACTGTTCGACCAAGCGGCAGACACAATGTCTTTCCACTCTTTTTCGTCACTCCAACATTCCTCGAAGAAAAAACGTCTGTTAATCCTACATCAAGTCAGTAACTGTTGCATTGGCTATCTTAGAGAATTCCAGCAATAAAGGGGCGATGATCCGATCCCCAAAAGTCTAGGTGATTAATCTGGAAATTCTTGAACATAGCTTTCCATCGGTTGTTGCAGAGACCCTTGTTCATCCTTTCCATGATGTTCGAAGTTCCCTCCCTTTTATCACTCCGGGTGAATTTGGGGCCAATGAAACCCATGTCATCAAGGTTGCAAGAATCGGCTGACTCTCTAAACTTCGAGATAGCCCGTTAATGTTTTTTAAGACCTTCAAGTTTCTCCGAGTCATACATAACCTCATTAAAGTCTCTTATACACACCCATGAGAGATCAAACATACTAGCGAGCTGCCGAACAAGAGTCTAGGGGTATGATCTCTATGACTGATCTGGGTTACCATAGAACTTGGTAAACCTCCAACTACGATTGCTATCATGCTTGATTCTAACATCAATGTGACCGGGTGAATATGATAAAAGGCTAATATCCACATTCTTGTCCCAAAACAAACAAAGGCCTCCAGATTTTCTGGAACTATTTACAACTAATTTCCCCATATAACCCAGTTGGGCATACCATCTCTCAATTTTCTCATGACCACACTTGGTTTATTTTAAGAACATAATATTTGCTTTTGATTCTTGCTTGTGGTAACAGAGGGTATTGAATGCCCTTGAGCTTCTCACCCCTCGGGCATTCCAGACGAAGATCTTCATTGGACCCGGCGAGCCGATTGAGATCGGTCGGTCGATAAGACTTCAGTTGTTGGAGATGATGTTGAGACCAAAACCCCACTTTGGGTAATGCTGCTTGCAAATGTGGTGCCATCAGAGATCTGGTTTGTACCATCTTCTAGGATGTTTAAAGAAGGTTCATCGTGAGGCGAATCATTATTGATATTCTCGGTCACCTATGGGAACTGGGTTTCCGAATTCCAACAAAGACTTGTTAATCGCATTTTTGCACTTTTTTGATTTAGAAACTCCCTCGATCTTCCCCGTTTCTTCACCATGCTTTCGAGTTGGAGCTCTAATTCGATCTGTTGTTTCCCCTAAATTTCTTCCTTGGTGTTGATCCATAGTTTTTTTGATCCAGATTTCTTTCAGGGGTTTGGTTGATTGGTGTCTGCTTGGTCCAACCCAAGTGTAGTTCTCCTTGGATCGTGTTGGTGGGCTTGTCATGGTTTTTTGTGGGTTGGTAATCACTTTAATCTCACTAAGGCCCATGTTTAGGATCTGCAAGTCAGGTGTTGTGGTTTATTCTAGGCCAGGTTCAATGTTAATTGCCACCCCTGGATTTGGTTTCTTGTTCGTTTCCCCCGCTTTGAAAATTAAATTGGTTCCTCCATTGCTGGCATCGTGGCTCCCACTGGTGTCAGGCAAAACCACCTCAAGCTTTCCACTCACTAATCTTGTAATTCCATCTGAATTGTTATACAACAACCCTGTTTCTATCTCTTCATTCAGTTCCTGAGGCTTCTGGTAAACAGCCTTCCTTATCAGTGGTTTGCAAGTCTCTATCTGCAAAAACATTTTGGGGCTAAAGTTCACCAACCTGGTATCATCCTGTGACCATAATGCTCGATGTTTACCATTAGTGGGTTTTTCTATTTGTCCGACAACCGCATTTGATGTGACCATCTTCTCACATCTTTTATCAGTTTCATTCTCCGTTCTTCTACCGATGGCTAGAAAAAGGGGGGTCCCCATGTCCCCTGTGATTGCTTTTCCTGGGAGGAGCTGATGCCCTAAGTCAGACCCCGAAAAAGGGACTCAGAACTCCATTGATAATTAGGATGTCTTATTTGATCTCACATTCGCTGGTCCTGTGGTATATCATTCCGCATTTAATGCAGTGGTTTGAGAGTTGCTCGTATCTGATGATCATAACTGTTTCTACTCCATCACCTATGTTGTCAACCCGTAGGCATCTCCTTAGTGGTTTTTTAATCTCCATTCTAACTCTTACTCTTAGAAATTTCCCCACGCAGTCCCCTGCTTCACCTTTATCCACGTTGATGACTTCCTCGTCATCCCTCCAAGGAACCAGCCAATCTCCTTGGTCATACAAAGCAGCGGGGATTTGGTGGAATTGGATCCAGAATTCTGCAAACTTGAAAACCATCTTCTCGATACTTCCTCTTCCTCCTGGTTTTTCAAGAGCGATTAGAGCCTCGTCAAAGCTCCATAGAGCTCCAGCTAGGATTTTTTGTCTATTCCTCCTTGAAGTGGAATGTGAAAATATTCCTTGTGATTGATTCTATGTCTACACCTTTCTTGGTGTACTAGATGTTTTGCATGACTCTGATAAAGACTTCTCTGTTAATTGGTTTGACTGACAACACCTTCCCTACTAAGCAAAAAAACATTCTCTCAATGGCCGCCATTTTAAGTTTCTCATTTAACCTTCTGAATGGTCCCTCTCGATCAATGAGAGACAAAGAACTACACATGCGAGCGATCTCTTTTGTATTCATGATAACTCTAAGCTGAACTTGAACTTGAATTGAAACGAGACAAGAAGAAAACCTGACTATTTTCACTTTATTCTATAAAGAGAATAAAGGAAAGACTTCCTATTTTCCCTCCATTTTTCCCTAAATAGGTCTCTTTGGATCGTCTCTAAATAGGTCTATTTTCCCTACAATGCAACTAAATTGGATCCACTTTTCTTACTTTTTTTTTCCAAACAATCCTTACTCTTCTTTAAAATAATATATATATATATATTAATAAATAAATTATATGATATATTTTAAATACCAACACTATCAATAATTATTTAACAAATTATAATTAATTTAAAATAAAACAATTAATTAATTTAAAATTAGAACAACCGAACTACATCAACCTATCCAGTTTTTTTTTTTCCTTTCTAAACAATCATTACTTTTTGTTTTGAAATAAAATGTTATTTTATAATGTAACAAGTCTAGTATTCATAATTTAAGCTCTTTGTAATAATAATATTATAAAACTAATACATACCTATCAAAATATTAATTTTTATAAGTTTATACATTTTAATTCAATTTTATATATAATTAATATTAAAATTTATATATAATTATTTAAATTTATAATTACATATAATTATATATATTATAAAAAGTAAAATAAATGAAAAAAAAAATAATGTTTTCATTCAAATTATTTTAATTTCATTAAAACAAAATTTTTAAAGTAAATTTATTTATATTTTTTCTTTATATATAACCATTTAAAATTTTATTTATATACTAATATATATATATATATATATATACACACACAAAAAAAATATTAAAGTTAGTGCACACTGATATAACTTTATCAATACGTTGGATGTGGACCATTAGATTTATATATTTTGATTCAAAGTGTATACACTTGTCAAAACTTCTTCATAATTAGTGTCCACATGCATTGGTACTGATGTAGTTACATCAGTGCACACTGACCAGAACATGACTGTATATATATATATATATATATATATATATATACGGAAATTTTCATACGATGATGCTTTGATAGAATTATATAAGGACATTGAATGTGAGCCACTCGTTTTACATACTTTGACTTGATATGTATGCATTTGTCAAATCACTTTTATTAATGAGTGACTGACATTTAATATCTTGATAAAGTTATATAAGGATACTCTGATAGGAATGAGACCGTATATATGTATATATATAAGCTCAATAATTGAGAGTTATTGGTAACCAAACTCCCAATTATTGGGCAAGACCCAAATTGAGTTCCATATTTGGAACTCAAGATGGAGCTAATATGGTAAGTCCCACAAATGGAGCTTGTTATTGAGGTCTTATATGTGTCCCATTGTGCCTCTCAACTAGATCTAGTTAAAAGTGGATCTTGTTAAATGAGTCTTATTTGAGCCCCATTGTGGATGCTTTAACTGTCAACTACTGATAGGGGGTTTTATGTTGATCGTTCAAACCAGAGAGTTTGATTAAAATCCAGGGGTTATTTACAATTTTCCCTCAATTAATTAACTAATTAGTATATCTATTTATATTACTTTAAAAAAATAAAAAAATAAAATTATATATATCTTCGAGTGACAGGCCACTGATTTTTCCTTTTCGTTCCGTCGAAGGTATTCGAGAAATCTCTCTCTCTCTCTCTCTCTCTCTCTCTCTCCGATTCATCAATCAATCTGGGTACTTCAAATTTCCCTTTTTGATTTCTAATCTATTTTATTTCACTGCATTGCTTTAATTTTTATTATCGTTATATATTTATTTATTTATTTATCTTTTTCTTTGATTTTTTGTGTCCATAATTTGAATTATCCATCTATCCTTATATAATACGAAGCCCAGTCCCAGAGTGAACCTCTGTTTTGTTTTCTCTGTTTCTACTTTGTGGGTTAGGGTTTTTGGGTTTTGATTATCTGGGTATCGTTTATTTTCATCGAAAAAAACCCCTATTGAAACCCCTGTTGAAGTTTGGTTCTTGCAGTGACATAATAGATTATTGAAGTATATACAAGGGAGTTCCTTTGTTTTCATTTTTTAATGGCTAGGTTGATTCTTCCGTGCAAAAGTTCATGTTTGGGAAAGACCAGTCTTTTGGGTTTGATCTCTGCTTCGCCTGTGATTACTCAAACCCATTTTTATTATTATTTTTTTATGGTTATGACTTTGTGTATGTGAGTATGTTTTTATGTATGCAAGCTGCTAATATTGCTTGTGTTTGGTTGCTGCTAAATGTTGGAAAAAAGAAATGAGATTTTGTGGTGCCAATATGGTTCATTTTTGTTGTTGTAATAACTCTTGTTTGTTAATTTTGTTCATTTGATAGTGCACGGGATTTGTTTAATCGAAAATTTTAAGAACACTCTTAATTTGTTGTCAGTTTTGATTTTATTGTTTTGAATTTGAGCAGTTGAATTATCGTGTTCTTTTTGAATTAGTTGTCACCGATCGTATGGCATGTTAATTGAATTTGTAATGCAATTATGATTTGTCACTAACTGTGTGCACGCTTGCACACAGAAATGTTGATACTTACAGTAAAAAGTTGATTCTTTTTGATGTGTTGCCAAATTTTATTAATGTTTCCTCTTTTTGCAGTGTCAGGCCTTTAGTCGTGTCAGCTTTGTTCGAAATTCAGCAAAAAGTATTTCTCAAAATAGGTGTTTGCGTAGTTCAGAGGTTCGTGTATGATCTTGTTCTCCCTTTGGAATTTGAAAAAAAAAAAAAAATCTTTTTACATTAAGGTTAAATATTGCCATTTTGTGTCTCAACCTTGGCATTTTGATTAGAGGTTTCTGATTTTTTTTTTTTTTTTTTTTTTCATTATTCTTTCAGGCTGTACGTCAAATAAATAACTGGTTTTCATATCCTTCACTTTATGTAAGTGGTCATTTCTTTTAATTTTAAAAATTTGCACTTCCCTGTATGTCTACACACATATGTAGATGCACAATTATGCCTTGTATTAAATGTCTGGGTCTTTTGTGTTCAATTTTGTTGATTCCTAACCTTCTTATCAGAGGACTATACACACCAGAAGGAGGCTAACTTGTTCAGTTGCTATAGAAAACTTGCCAGAGCAAGTTGAGGAATCCAAAATGGAGGCACCGAAAGAAATCTTTTTGAAGGATTACAAGATGCCAGATTACTACTTTGATACGGTATTCATAAAATTAATTAATTGTTCTATATGTGTTTATCTTGTGTTCTTTTGTACTAATGGAACTACTCCTTCAGGTGGATTTGAAATTTTCATTGGGTGAGGAGAAAACAATTGTTAGTTCCAAAATAACTGTTGTCCCCAGGGTTGAAGGTAACATTACAGTTATTTTTCGCTTTCATTATTATTTGATGGTATAGTTTTCAGCAATTTCCTTGGTATTTGTACTTATCCATCGTACTTGTCAAATACATTGTCACTGCCATAGCAATGATCCAAGTCATAACACAGTTTTGTTGTTTTGTTTTCTCTTTGCGTAGTTTGTACTTGAATAGGTTTTGAAAGCATTACAGGACACTTATAATTTAAACAAATTTTCACGTGGAACAGGTTCTTCTTCACCATTGGTATTGAATGGGAGTGATCTAAAACTAGTTTCAATTAAGGTCAACAACGAAGAACTGAAGGTATGCCCTTTTCATCAAACCTTCCAAAATAAACTTGGTGTCCATAAATCTTTAAATTTGAGAACCAAACTTTACCTTTGCAATACCATGAAAATGCTATGTGGAAATCTTTTTCATCCTCAATTCAGAACTATCGGTTGGCTTTTTTATGCTGGGATTAGAGCATATGACTTAGTGATTTTAGTGAACTTATTTACTTTATCGTACTTATAGGAGGAAGATTATAAGGTAGATGCACGCCATCTGACACTCTCATCACCACCAAGTGGTACGTTTACCTTGGAAATTGTCACTGAGATATACCCTCAGAAGAACACTTCATTAGAGGTAAAACATACCTTCCCATATTTACGTTTTTTTCTGTACCAATTGTAATTATTTTCTGATCTGTTGCTCTTGTTGTAATTTAAAATTTTAGGGTCTTTATAAATCATCTGGGAATTTCTGTACACAATGTGAAGCAGAGGGTTTCAGAAAAATTACATTCTATCAGGTAAATATCTTGGAACATTATTATTTCAGTAATCCTTAATGTGGATTATCTATCTGATTTCAGCTTTGTCATTGAATTTGATTTCCTAACAGGACCGTCCTGACATAATGGCAAAATATACTTGCTATATTGAAGCTGATAAGTCATTATACCCAGTGTTGCTGTCTAATGGAAATCTTATAAATCATGGAGAACTCGAGGTGAATTTTGCATTAACAGCAAAGGGGTTTCTTTCTTCCCTTTAATCAGTTATTTGTCTATTATTAACTTTTTTATTTATTTATTTATGTTTTATTGCAGGGTGGTAAACATTATGCCCTCTGGGAGGATCCCTTCAAGAAACCATGCTACTTGTTTGCCTTAGTGGCTGGACAGTTGGAGAGTAGAGATGATACCTTTAAAACTCGCTCAGGTCGGCAAGTTGCTTTAAGGATCTGGACCCCATCTCAAGACCTGCCTAAGACTGCTCATGCTATGTATTCACTCAAGGCGGCAATGAAGTGGGATGAGGATGTTAGTCTTCACTATTTACCAGTTTATTGATTCTTTTTTTAAAAAAAAAATTTATTTCATTGCTCTTGGTTCTAAAGATAGTGTGTTTTGCATGCCTCTACAACCAGGTTTTTGGTCTTGAATATGACTTGGATCTCTTCAATATTGTGGCCGTTCCAGATTTTAACATGTAAGCTGCATTTGTATAAGTAACATTTATGTTGTTGTTCCATATATTATATCTTATCCTGTAAAAGACCTTTGTGACCCTTTATTTAAATCCTGTTTAAATATATTTCTAGTTTTGTGCTTCTTTTCTTTTTTCGCTTTGTAATGCGGATTCTGATGTTTTCTCAATCTTATCAGGGGAGCCATGGAAAACAAGAGTTTAAATGTATGGCCTCTCACTTATCTGGTCATTATGTTTGAATCTTTCTATTTGTGTATAATCTTATTAAAATTATGTGTGGATTGTTCCTCTAGCTTTTCAATTCGAAGCTTGTATTGGCCTCTCCAGAAACTGCTTCGGACGGAGATTATGCTGCAATCTTGGGAGTCATTGGCCATGAGGTTTGCTATCAATATTTATAATATGAAGGATTTGAAGTCATGACACTTCTTACAGTTAATTTGAATGAATTGAGGTTGTTGTGACATTGTTTTCATTTCTTCTCTGCAGTATTTCCACAACTGGACTGGCAACAGGTGGGTTTATATAATTTATATAACATTATGTTTTGGACTTGTTTGTATAAATAGCCTCTATATTTTATGTTCTTATTTAAAACTTCTATGTTTTAAGTTTATAGTTCGACTGGTTTTGGCAACTATATGTTCATGAAGGTGGTTATATTTTTAGGTGCCACTGTTTGACTTGAATTTCAATTATGCGTCGACACTAGGATTAATTTTTCTCTAAAATAATTGCAGAGTGACATGCCGTGATTGGTTCCAGCTCAGCCTAAAGGAAGGCCTCACTGTTTTCCGCGATCAGGTATAACTGACTTCTTTCTTCGGTTGGTGGAAAATGCAACTTCATAGCTACATCTTTTATGACTTGAGCTTATGGGTGTGAGCAATCTTTTTTATTTGGTAGGAATTTTCATCTGACATGGGAAGCCGCACCGTAAAGCGGATTGCTGATGTTTCAAAGCTTCGAAATTATCAGTTTCCACAGGTTACTTTCTAGTAATTTTTTTGGTACTTTTAATATTTTGAGGAACTGCAGAGTTTATCACTTGAGATGTGTACGAAATTGGGATTTATATTAGATGCTGGACACTTGTACATGAAGCTGCATTATAAGCGCACCTACTTACATCTATTTCCAATTTTCCAGGATTCTGGTCCCATGGCTCATCCTGTTCGGCCACATTCTTACATCAAGGTCAGCATTCATAAGAGCACTCTTAAGCTAACTCAATTGTTTTCGGTTGTTATCTGTATTAAGTTGGTTGAATTTTTCCTAATGCAGATGGACAACTTCTACACAGGCAAGTTATTGTTCTCTATAAGTTGGAATGTTTGAGTTTTACAGAGTTTTAGTGGCTTGGAAATCCCTGTTTGCTGCTGACTCTGACATGTTGGCTTTATTGTGCGATTATGTTGCTTATGATTCTGATATCGAGCTACCTATCAACTTCCAATTGCAGTGACGGTATGCATAACAGTTTGCTTTTGCATCTTTTTATCTGTCTTCTTTTGTTTTCTTTTGATAAGATACCTGATCTCGTTTTTTATTTTTTATTTTTCATGTCATTTGTTTCTGACAGGTTTATGAAAAGGTTTGCCTTCTCTCTCTCCCTCTTTGTGTGTGTGTGTGTGTGTGTGTGAGTGTGTGCAAGCACATGACTGTTCTTGCCTTCATGGACTAGAACTATTGTGTACACATCAATGGTTAATACTTACAATTGAACTTATCAGGGAGCTGAAGTTGTTAGGATGTACAAAACTCTACTTGGAAGTCAAGGATTCCGAAAGGTGAGGTTTGATGAAGTGTCTAACTTGAATCTGATCTTTACATCTTGAGAAATGTGGTTAATACCGAAAGCTGCACAATGAGCTGTGATTTGATACAATCTGTCCACATCTCAGGGCATGGATCTTTATTTTAAGAGACACGACGAGCAAGCTGTAACCTGTGAGGATTTTTTTGCTGCCATGCGAGATGCAAATGATGCAGATTTTGCTAATTTTTTACTATGGTAATGAATCTGTTACCTTTTCGTTTGTGGTTTCCATTTGATAGTGTTCAATGCTTATGTTTTTACATGTAACAAAAAATTCAGGTACTCCCAAGCGGGGACCCCTCTTGTGAAAGTCACTTCGTCCTACAATGCTGACGCACATACTTACTCTTTGAAGTTCAGGTGCACATACTTTGATAATTATCCTAAGAATCCATATCCTTCCCTTTTTGATGGTAGTGTTTCAATTACTTAGTAATTGATGGGTGACATTTTTACAGTCAAGAGGTACCACCAACACCTGGGCAGCTGGCAAAAGAACCCATGTTCATTCCCGTGGCAGTAGGTCTGCTGGATTCAAGTGGCAAGGACATGGCACTCTCCACTGTGCATAATGATGGGAAACTGCTGTCTCTTGCGAGCAACAATCAACCTGTCTACTCTACAGTTCTTCGAGTGACAAAGGTTGGTATATATAGCTTGCTCTATCTTCATCTTTAAACTTCTTTATTGCTTTTGCAGGTTTTAGTTCTCAACTTTGCAGTTTTGAAATTATATAACAGTGAAGGTGTTAGGTGTATTATGCTGCCTGCTCCCCTCTTTCCTTTCAGTCTATTCAATGCTTAAATAGTATTCGCATAACAACATCAGTACATCACTCATCCTACCTGGTTTGAAAATCTAATAATTCTGTATAAACCACATCACTCAACCTAACCTACCTGGTTGGAAAATTTGATAATTCTATTACCATAATTGTAGGTCTACATATTTTCTAGTCATTTTTCATTTGGATGGAGCTTGATGGTTTTGGTACTTTTTTAAGGATTCAAGCTGTCAGAGTGATTAAAAAGTGCTTTTAATTAGAACTGCTCAAACATTTATGTTTTGATAATAACTCAAGGCATTATTCATATCTTTCTTCATAATGTTAATCATTGTTTTTTTTTTTTTTTTTTTTTCAATTGTTACCCCAACAGAAAGAAGAAGAATTTGTGTTCTCTGATATACTTGAGAAGCCAATTCCATCTCTCTTGCGGGGTTATAGTGCTCCTATCCGCCTTCAATCCGACCTCTCTGAAAGTGATTTATTTTTCCTCCTTGCTCATGATTCAGATGAGTTCAACCGGTTTGTCTTTTATACTAACTACTAAGCATCAATTCTTTATTATCTTGCAATTGAGTGATTTATGGTCATTTATTTATGAGATTGTCTTCTGTTTAGTTGGGAAGCTGGACAGCTGTTGGCAAGGAATCTGATGCTCGGCTTGGTTTCTGATTTTCAACAAAACAAACCATTGATTCTGAACCCAAAGTTTGTGCATGGGCTCAGAAGTATACTTTGTGATTCAAGCTTGGACAAAGTATGATGATAAGATGGCTTCTTATTCAGATTGGATTTATTGGTTTTTTTTTTTTTTTTTTTTTTTTTTTTTTTTTTTTTTTTTTCCCTTTGTATTTGGAGGAGAATGAATGCACTAATGACTAATCAACTTATATTGCATTTTTGTCATCCAGGAATTTATTGCAAAGGCTCTAACTTTGCCTGGTGAAGGTGAGATTATGGACATGATGAAAGTTGCTGATCCTGATGCTGTTCATGCCGTTCGAAATTTCATCAGGAAACAGCTTGCCTCGGAATTGAAAGCAGAGCTTCTAAGCACAGTATGCCATCTTCTCTGAAGTGACAGACTATAGTGAACCACTAAACGATGTTATGCATCTCTTTTCTTTTTAATCGATCTCTATTGCGGAATAAAGTTGATCGTTCTGTGTCTCACAGGTTGAGAAAAATAGGAGCTCAGAAGAGTATGTGTATGATCATCCTAATATGGCCAGGCGTGCTCTGAAGAACATCTCTCTTGGTCTGTTTTGCTTGAAATTATACAGTCTTAAGATCTTTGTTATATAACTTCCTTTTGACAAATATGTCTATGTTTTATTTGTAGCCTATCTCGCATCACTTGAAGATCCAGAGATTACTGAGCTTGTGCTACAGGAGTATAAAACAGCCACAAATATGACGGACCAATTTGCAGCTTTGGCAGCCATAGCTCAGAAGCCTGGTAAAGCTCGTGATGATGCATTGGATGACTTCTATAGCAAGTGGCAACATGACTTTTTGGTATGTCTCCAGTTGAATAAATAGTTGTTGGTTTAATGAAGCTTTTTTTAGTCATGTATGTTCTATGTTATATGCATTTATAATTTCTCTCAGAGTGGGGTCTGATTGTTGTTTGGGAATGCACAGTTAGTTTGTTAAAATAGAATTCCTTTATCTTTTTCATATAAGTTCATTCGGTTAACCTGTGTTTCTAAGTCATTAATCATGGATTTCCTTAGTTAAGTAAAATGTGAAATTAAATTATGTAGTTTTGGTTTATAATAGTAAATTTTATCAAGTAATTTTATCACCCACAAATTTCGTCTACTTGATGTTTTACCTTTTAATGTTTTCCATGCTTTCTAGTTTTAGTGTTTATTATGAGAGTTGTGCAAACATAGTTTCCCATTGTTTTTGTTGGATAATTGTATTTTGTGGTTTTTTCAGGTTGTGAATAAGTGGTTCGCCCTTCAAGCCAGTTCTGATATTCCTAGTAATGTTGAGAATGTTATGAAACTTTTAAACCATCCAGCATTTGACCTGCGTAATCCAAACAAGGTAATTGATAAATATCCTTGTGTCTGCTGTGTGTGCATGTGTGTGAAGTGCCTGAATTTTCGTGTGCTTCCCTTAATATATATATATTTTTAAAGACTATAGTGATTTTGAATTCTCTTATTCGGAACAGGTATACTCGCTCATTGGAGGATTTTGTGGTTCTCCTGTGAATTTCCATGCAAAGGATGGCTCAGGCTATAAATTCTTGGGTGAGATCGTGGTCCAGTTAGACAAACTGAATCCTCAGGTACATTTAAGAGCATTTGTTTCTGGTTTATCAAATTGTTTTTCTTTACCGCTCCTTCTCTTAACTTATTCTTATCTACTTATTACAGGTGGCCTCCCGAATGGTGTCAGCCTTCTCAAGATGGAGGCGCTACGATGAAACCCGGCAAAACCTTGCCAAGGTAACAATCCAGTGCATAATTGTCGTATATACTGCCGCTACTGTTTTTGAACATAGTACATGCCAAATCTTCTTGGTCTTTTATCGAATAAGCTGTGAAAGTCTTTCCCTTTCTGGTATAATCATGCCTAAATAAATTTCTCTGATTGAATTTTTTTGAAACCGGCAAATCATTTTTTGGATAATATGATCTTTCTTTCGATCAATCAACGGAACATAATATGTGTCATGGTGTTTTGCAGGCCCAGCTGGAGATGATTATGTCAACCAATGGACTGTCAGAGAATGTATTTGAGATTGCCTCAAAGAGCTTAGCTGCTTAAATGTCTTTTTTTTAATTAAAAAAAAAAAAAAAAAAAACTACCTCTGTTCTCTTGGCTCTGTTCAGTCAAAAAAGAAAATAAAAGTTATTTTCAGGAAATAAGGTTTGCTTAGTGTTTACTCTACAGCAATGTTTTGAAAACCATCACAACAGTGTATGGATTTTGATACTTTGATATATTATGAGAGTTTTGATCATTGTCAAAGATTACTTCAATCATTTTCTTTTTCACTTTTGAATCATTCACAAACTTAGAATTACATGTGTTGTGGGTTGTGGGTGACCATGACTTCTTTCTTTCAAGTGGGACCCTAATAGCTAAGCTAAACTCTTTTTATATGATTAGATGCTTTTCATGCCTGTAAATTGAACCATAAAGTTTTACCAAAAGCAAAAAAAAAAACATAAAGAGAAATAGTTCCCAAAAAGTAAATACTCATAGCCCTAGTGAGTGATATATTACTTGTGTCAAAAGTGCCCCAAGATATGTCAAAAAGGCTCTTTTGTAATGCTATCTTAGATTAAAAAGGCTCTTTTGCAATGCTATCTTGGATTAAAAAGAGTGATTTTTAGTTTTACCATCCAAAAAATATACTAACTATAAAATGGTAATGATTGACATGATAAGGGTTGGAGTCCCATCTTACATGAAAAAGGGTGTAAATATGGGTTCAGACAAAAGTAATTGAACTACACCAATAATATATGATCTTTATAGGTTCTGGAAAACCAGTAACTTAGGGTTCAAGTCCTACCAAATTCTAGTAAATTTATAACTTGTTTGAGTCCGACCAGGATCTAGAAGACCCATAGCTCGGGCTTCAATTCTCACCTTATGTGGTAAAAAAAAAAATTTCCTATACCTCTACTATATAAGTTTCGGTTATGAACAACATTATATGATCTTAGTAAGTTTTGATAGGCTTGTTAACTCGTTTTCCGTGGTAATTTTTTATTTAATTTTGTTCGTAAAATGGGGAGAATTTTAAGGTAGTGGGGTCCTCTAACGTACGCAGTGAGGTGTGTGCGCACGAAAGCCATCGAGAAGTGGATGCCCACACCACACGTGCACATATTTGACATTATTTTTGAAAATGACCAAACCAACCAATCCACCCTCCATTAAATCATTTTTTATTTTAATTAAAAATACGCACCCAACACAACTATGGCCATCACCAATTTAACTGTCCTAAACTACCCCTTGGCCACCACGAAATTCACAACTGTGCCCCGAAGAGTTATTGACTTCACATTTAATCTCTGACAGAGATAGATGTAAATAGAAGCTAATAGTAAGGGTATATAGGTAAATTAGAACAAAAATCCAGATTATGATGATGATAAACTATACATTAGCCAAAAGTCCGTGTCTTCGATAATTACATAGAAAATCAAGTCACTGCCGTGTTTGACCTCAAAAGCGTCAATTTAACACAAAAATACATGTAATTCTTTTTTATTTGTTTATTTATTTGTTTATATATTATGGTTCGTTTTTATTTTTAGAGAGATTTAAATCTCATAAACGTAGAAACCAGATTTACAGTTAATTTTAATTTTTTTTTTAATTGTTTTCTATTTTAATATCGTAGTACTTGTCTCTATAAATCAGTCTCTCTACTCTTCTTCTTCTTCTTCTTCTTCTTCTCTCCTTGGATCAATTTCTCGAGAAAATTTAATGTTTTTTCGGGAAAGTTTAGAGATGAGAGGCGTGAATGGAGATTCGAGAGCTATGAACAACACTTTCGAGACTATAAACGCGGCTGCTACTGCGATCGCGTCAGCTGAGAATCGTGCGCCGCAAGCTACGGTTCAGGTAAATTCATTTAATCGGTTTTGGTTTTTGTCGGTTTTTTCTTTCTTAGTTTGTGATTTGATTTGTACTGTTAGCAGATTTAAGATCTGTTTTTTTTTTTTTTTTTCTTTTTTATTATTATTTAGATGTTTTGATGATTGTATTTATGCATGGATTTTGGCAATCATTGTTGTTGTGCTGCTTTTCGAAAGTGATTAAATTAACTTTCAAGTAATTGTGATGTGTTTGCTAAATGTTAGCTTTTTGAAGGTTGACTTGTTTTAGTAGTAATTAAGCAGCTGTTGCTTGTAATAGATTTGAAGTTCAATTTTTTTTTTTTTTTAATCTTTTGATTGAATCTCTGTTTTTGAACTTTGTGAATTTGTGCTTGTTGGTAAATAATTTGATTGCAAAATAGTAGTTTATCGTTTAACTGTAAAACTTTTCCCAGAATAGTTTTACTTTTAAAGGACAAAGAAATTGCCTTTCCTTTTTAAGTTTCTAATTGCTGATTAGTAGAATAGAAAGCACGAGAAGTTCATTTTGGAGCAAGGTCAATTTTGTGCGGTTGCAGTGGAGATGCAGTGTTGATTTGAATTTTGAACATGAGAATTTATTTATTTTAGACTAATAATTGTTAATAATAATAACTTTTGGATTAGTGGGAAGAATCAGAGTATTCTACATCGAAACAGTAGATATTTGGAAGCAGGTTGGGAGTAGAATCAAATGGTTGAATGATTGGCATTTATGAGGTGCTTTTTCGAAGCTATGAAGCCTAAAAACAGAGTGGGAAATACTGTTTATTTCGATGAGAGTTGAAAACTCCCTGCATCATGTTTTGTAATTGATTGTCGCTTCACTAAGTTTCATTCTTGATTTCTCTGGCCGACAGCTTTATAAATAAGCAAATGAATGAGAAATGACAGAGACAACAATAAGTGTTGATTCTCATAAGAAACATCATATTGTTAATTGTTTAAGATGGCACTGATATATATTAAATTCACCAACAACCAATTATATTTTGGTGCCTTTTTCTTGTAAGATATGAGGTTGCTTCTGTTTACTATTTTCCTCTCTGCGGTTTATAAATGAATAAAGGTTTAACTGAAGTGCTGAAGCGGAAAGTTCTCTTTCATCATCCTCAGATTCTAGACGATGAAATGTTCTGTGCACAGTATGTGTGAAATTGTTGTATCAACTACACTTTGGCCTGCAATGTATATGTACTAGCTTCAATGCTTTTGGGTGTTTGTGCAAAACAGATAAAAGGAGAAATGTCTTGAAAAGAATAAATTGAAGTCTATGAATTGATTAGAAATATTTTGAAAAGAATAAATTGAAGTCTATGAATTGATTGGCCGTTGTTTATGGATTTAGTTTACTTGTTCAAAACCAAAGGGTTGAGTTTTTCTTCATATATATTAATTCTAAATTCCTTGATTTGTTTTTCTGCAGCAACATAGGACTTTTTCTAATTTCCTGTACAATTTTTTTTTCTTGTTTACACAGAAGAGAAGATGGGCAAGCTGCTGGAGTATATACTGGTGTTTTGGTTTGCAGAAACAGAGAAAGCGAATTGGGCGTGCCGTCCTTGTTCCTGAACCAACAGCCTCTCAAGGTGATGCATCTGCAGCACAAAATGCAAGCCACCAACCACCTGCTATTATTCTTCCATTTGTTGCACCTCCCTCCTCTCCCGCATCTTTTCTTCAATCAGAACCCCCTTCTGCAACACAATCACCGGCAGGTTTAGTTTCTCTCAATTCAATATCTGCCAATATGTACTCCCCTGGCGGGCCTTCCTCAATTTTTGCTATTGGCCCTTATGCTCACGAAACCCAGTTGGTCTCACCACCCGTTTTCTCGACCTTTACCACTGAACCATCAACTGCTCCTTTCACTCCTCCTCCTGAGTCTGTCCACTTGACTACACCTTCCTCACCTGAGATACCGTTTGCTCAGCTTCGTGATCCTAGTCTCCGATACAGTGAGGGTGGTCAGAGATTCCCATTTTCCCAGTATGAATTTCAATCTTATCACCTTTATCCTGGAAGCCCAGTTGGCCACCTGATCTCACCTAGCTCGGGCATCTCAGGTTCGGGCACCTCTTCACCTTTCCCTGATGGTGAGTTTGCTGCTGGTGGTTCACAGTTTCCTGAGTTCCGAATGGGTGATCCTCCCAAGCTCTGGAACCTTGATAAACTTTCTACTGGTGAGTGGGGATCGCGTCAAGGTTCTGGCACTTTAACCCCGGATGCTGTGAGGTCCACTCCTCGCAACGGTTTTCTTCTGGAACGTCAGAGGTCTGAGAATGCATTGCGTCCACATTCAGAAAATGGACTCCAAAACGATCAAATTGTTAATCATAGAGTCTCCTTTGAATTAAATGCCGAAGCTGTTGTCAGATGTGTAGAAAAGAAGTCAACAACTTTGGCTAAAGCAGTATTAGAGTCTCTACAGAATGAACCAACAGCTGAGACAGAAGAGAGTTCCACAAAAGTTGAGAATGTTTATGAAGGACGCGTTGGCGAGACATCCAAGGAGCAACCAGAGAAACCTCCACTGGATGTGGAAGAGGCAGCAGCATCACTACACCAGAAGAATCATTCCATCACGCTTGGTTCTTCCAGAGAATTTAATTTCAACAGCACAGATGGAGATTCCTGCGAGCCTAGTATCGGTTCTGACTGGTGGGCAAACAAGAAGGTAGTCGAGAAGGAAAGCGGGGGCACCATCAAGAACTGGGCCTTCTTCCCTATGATGCAGCCAGGCGTGAGCTAACTGGTACGCTATACACTTAATGCCTCCAAGTTTTTGAAACCGTCATGGGGATTTTTGGGGTCAAACCAGTGGAGATAATAACAACACAACACAACACAACCCAACCCAACCCAACCCAACAAACTATAGATTAGTTTTGGTGTTTTAGGTTAGATGGGAGAATGTTCATTAAAGCACCTAGAAACACAATGAAGGCTGTTTTTGAGTCCTTCTTGACCTGAAAACAGAACCAAATTAGCTGGATAGTGTAATATATATATATAAAAATAACGACACTTTAGGTGTAAAGACTGATTAACAACAGTTTTAGATCTCTCTTTATCCTTTTGTTATGTAATATAAATTGATGATTGAAATTATAGTTGTGCTTCTAATGATAGAAATGAACTAT
The DNA here is from genome assembly GCA_035582765.1 of Acer negundo. NCBI lineage: Eukaryota > Viridiplantae > Streptophyta > Magnoliopsida > Sapindales > Sapindaceae > Acer > Acer negundo. Next base: position 31,033,871 of record CM069238.1, read on the forward strand.
TAGCATCTGAATAGTTCATCTGTTTTTTGTGATTTACTTTTATTTGAAAAGTCTGGTGTTTGATTATTCCAAACCCTTAGGCTCTTATCGTTAATCGTACAAGTAGTTAAACTATTATATGATTAATTTCAAGAAACTTAAAGGGAACTAATCAAAGATTAATCTTCCAAGTGAAATTTAACTACACCCATATAAACTCTAAACGATTTGTCTGGAAACTGAGATGTGGAAAAGAAGAATCTTCGGAATAAGTTGGTAGATTTGATGCGTTTATATGCCTCCTCACATTACATGGAGTTTGATATGAATTTGCTCGACTGACTTGGTGCAAATGAATGAATAACAATAATCAAAACAAACAACGGTGTGTTGTTTTTGTACAGGCTGCAGCTGTAGTAACAGTGATTTAACCATAAAACAACCGCACAATTTAACTATTTTTTCGGTTGACTCGGTATGTATATTTAAAATTGTGAAATTGATATTAATTTTTTATTTATTTGTAGTAAGGAAATAAAATAAAAAGGAAAAAAAATTGTTCACGTCATTAAAAATAATTGTGTTTTAAATGGATCAAATTTTGATTTAATTGTCTTTGAAATCTATCTTTATGTTACATATAAAAAGTAAGTCTCTTGACATTGTTAACATGTCAATGATTTTTGGTATGCAAGCCACTTCTGTATTGGAAATGCTTTTATATGATTCAATTCTAATTAATAGTAAAGGTCGACATATTAAATGTTTCATTATAATCACATCATAATTATATCTAGGGAGAATTGTAAATACCCCTCTGCTATTATAGAAAATAGAGGAACCAGTTTATCTAATATGACAAAGCTCAGAGAGGAATTGATAATTATGTGTAAGGGTATTTTCGTCATTCCCTTTTGGTCAATGTTTGGTCAACGTTTTACAGGGGTGTTTGTGCAATAAACGGAAAGGTTGCATAAAAACACAGTTTCGTCTAAACTTAGAGAATGTTTCTGCAATTAAGCTTAGAATCTATTTAATTGTAGGGTTTGATTTGGCTATTTTTCAAACCAGAGGGTTTAATTTGACATTAGGTTAAAAGTCAGGGAGATATTTGTGATTCTCCTTTATATTTATTATTTTTAATTACATATAGATTATAATTAATAAAAGAGTAAATATATATACAACCAGAGTCGCAGCAATGCCGCGGCCTCGTAATGAAAAAAAGTAAAAAAAAACAAATGGGTCCCATGTGTTTTTTTAGTTTTTTCCATTACGGGGCCATGACGATACGTGACCCTAGTTGTACGTAGCAACACCCTTAACAAAAATATAAATTGTACATCCGATTTTACAATTTACTTTTCTTCATATCTTATCAGATCGATAAATTGCTTATTCAATCTATATTAGATTTTTTTTTTTTAATATAAGATATTTAAACTGCATCCAACCTTATTGGGCATCACCAAAAGGCTCTTCAAATGAGATATTTGTTAAAGTCAAACTAACCACATCAGCATATTTGGCTCTAAAAGAATCTTCAAATGAGATTCTTCAAATAAGATTTCGCTTCTCTCTCTTCAATATTGCAGAGCAACTTCTCCCTCATAATTAGATGCTCTTTAATTATTATTATATTATTTTATATATCAAATCATCATTAATATTTGACATCTATATCTTTTTATCTTTTTAATTAAATTCAATTAATATATAATAAGTTTTAATTTATAAATATTATCATCATAAAAATTATACCATTAGAAAGGTCTCATCTAGATCTTTAAAATGAGACTAATATTGAATATTTAATAATTACATATAATTATTTCTAACTTGAAAAGAATGGAGAGTAATTATATTTGTTGTGGGGAGGAATTTGAGTGCTTTTATTAAAATAGTATAAACTTATTTCTAATTGAAGAGTCTTTTGGAGGGCTTCTCTTTTTTCACTCTTCAAATTGTCACATAGGTAAACAAATAAACATTTGAAGAGTGAAAATAGAAGAGTATTTTGAATTAGTATTGTTTGACATTTTTTTTTTGAAATATTACAAAAATTATTACAATAGGACTATCGGGACCTACCAAGATTAAAGCCCGAATATCTACTCCCACAATGGGAGATAACTACTTTCCAGAATTCGGGAAGAAAACTCCCCACACATATTTGTAAAATGCGTATGGTGGGATTTGAACCCCTCACCATTTATATGGAAGGGAGGTGTATTACCATCTCTACTAAGAGGTGATGTGCATATTGTTAAATTTTTTATATTGTTAAATTACATTAGTATAAGTTATTAATTTGCATATTTATAATAAGGCCATAACGGTGACAAATAGTTGCAAATACATGGTCAATATTGGAAGCCTAAAACAACTATATTACTTGAAAAAACCAATTAATATTCAAATTGAAAAAAAAAACATTTTAACAGTGCATGCAAACTATGAGTTGACCTTCTAGAATCTAAACAATTCTCTTCCCTTCTTCGTCTTCTTTATTTATACCTTCAATTCAAATCCTCTCTACAATCTCCATTCCCAAAATTTCTGGACTTTTGTTTTTTCTCTCTCAAAAGTAGAGTTTCATTTTGAGAGAGAAAAAAAAAATTCGAAACCTGATTGATCGATCCATACTATTATGCCAATGCAGTCCTCCAAGTCGATCGAATCGAACGTGGTCACGATTGATGTCGGTGGTCAGATTTTCCAGACCACCAAGCAAACCCTAAGTTCAGCTGGGCCCAAATCGATCCTGTCTCGACTCGCTGAGTCGACTCACCGGTTCGTTGACCGGGATCCCGAGCTGTTCTCCGTTCTCTTGTCTTTATTGCGGACGGGAAACCTGCCGTCGAAGGCAAAGGCTTTCGACGTCGAAGATTTGATCGAGGAGTCGAGGTTTTACAACATCGAGTCGCTATTGATCAGCTCCCAATCGAACCCGTCTCAGTTCGATGCTTTCAATCTCGAGAAGTCGTTGATTTTGCCGCTCAACGGCCGGGACTCGCCTTCCGTGATCGCGACGACCCAATATGGGACCCTGCACGTCGCTCACGGGAGCAAAATCACGTCTTTTGATTGGTCAATGAGGAAGAAATCGACCATCTTGACGCAATTCACGGCCGTTGATTCTCTGCTGGCGATGTCTCCAGGCGTCGCGGCTGCCGGAGCCACCGATTTCTCCGGTTTGCAAGTTCTCGACCTCGAAAAAGGGTACGTGAAAGAGACTTTGAATTGGGAAAATGTAACTAGGTCTAGTTCTACTGTGCAAGCTATTGGTTCGTCGTCTGAATTGTTGTTTGTTAGTTTCGAGTCTGGTCGGAGAAATTCGAATTCGATTATGGTTTATGATATTAATAGTTTGAGTCCAGTGACTGAAATTGGTCATTATGAAATATATGGTACTGGTATTGATTCTGATTCTGCCATTCCTGCTACGAAATTGAGCTGGGTTTCAAGTTATAATCTGTTAATGGCATCTGGGTCACATAGTGATATTTCTGGGGTATTGGGGAATATTAAATTGTGGGACATTAGGTCCGGTAGTGTTGTTTGGGAGATTAAAGAGAGAGCGGATTGCTTCTCTGATGTAACGGTGTCTGATAGTTTGTCTGCAATATTCAAAGTTGGTATCAACACTGGGGATGTGTTCTACATGGATTTAAGGAAACTGGAAGAAGAGAGTTCGTGGACTTGTTTTGGCGATAATAAGAGGAAGGCGGTAGTTAACGGGAAGAAAGAAGGTGTGGGGTGTAAGATACAGAGTCATTCCAACCAAGTGTTTTGTGGGAAGGGAGGGGATGTAGAGCTGTGGTCGGAGGTTCTGATGGGTTCGAGAGGATCCTTGGAGGAGAGGGTATTTAGGAAGAATTCGATCGGGAGAGTCAAGGACATGGGAGGATCAAGAATAACCAACTTAGCATTCGGAGGTAACAAGATGTTCATGACTCGCAAGGGCCATCAATCTGTGGAGGTTTGGCATAGTTCAAGTAGAGGAGGATTTTGATACCATCATCAGTTTTGTAGGTATTATATTCCTTTCTTATTGATTTGTACTATTATCTGATTTAAGATCTGTTTTTTCTTTCTTTCTTTCTTTTATATTATTATTTAGATGTTTTGATGATTGTATTTTTGCATGGATTTTGGCAATCATTGTTGTTGTGCTGCTTTTCGAAAGTGATTAAATTAACTTTCAATTAATTGTGATGTGTTTGCTAAATGTTAGCTTTTTGAAGGTTGACTTGGTTGAGTAGTAATTAAGCAGCTCTTGCTTGTAATAGATTTTAAGTTCAATTTTATTTTTAATCTATTGATTGAATCTCTGTTTTTGAACTTTGTGAATTTGTGCTTGTTGGTAATTAATTTGATTGCAAAATAGTAGTTTATTGTTCAACTGTAAAACTTTTCCCAGGATAGTTTTACTTTTAAAGGACAAAGAAATTGCCTTTTCTTTTTAAGTTTCTAATTGCTGATTAGTAGAGTAGAATGTAAGAGATGTTCATTTTGGAGCAAGGTCAATTTTGTGCGGTTGCAGTGGAGATGCAGTGTTGATTTGAACATGAGAATTTATTTTTTTTAGACTAATAATTGTTAATAATAATAACTTTTGGATTAGTGGGAAGAATCAGAGTATTCTACATCGAAACAGTAGATATATAATTGATTAGTGATTGACACATTTGGAAGCAGGTTGGGAGTAGAATCAAATGGTTGAATGATTTGCATTTATGAAGTGCTTTTTTGAAGCTATGAAGCCTAAAATCAGAGTGGGAAATACTGTTTATTTCGATGAGAGTTGGAAACTCCTTGCATCATGTTTTGTAGTTGATTGTCGCTTCACTATGTTCATTTTTGATACTCTCTGGCCGACAGCTTTATAAATAAGCAAATGAATGAGAAATGACAGAGACAACAATAAGTTTTGATTCTCATAAGAAACATCATATTGTTAATTGTTTAAGATGGCACTGGTATATATTAAATTCACCAACAACCAATTATATTTTGGTGCCTACGATATGAGGTTGCTTATGTTAACTATTTTCCTCTCTGTGGTTTATAAATGAATAAAGGTTTAACTGAAGTGCTGAAGTGGACAGTTCTCTTTCATCATCCTTAGATTCTAGACGATGAAATGTTCTGTACACAGTATGTATGAAATTGTTGTATCAATTACACTTTGGCCCTGCAATGTATATGTACTAGCTTCAACGCTTTTGGATGTTTGTGTGAACAGATAAAGGAGAAATGTCTTGAAAAGAATAAATTGAAGTCTATGAATTGATTGGCAGTTGTTTATGGATTTAGTTTACATGTTCAAAGCCAAAGGATTGAGTTTTTCTTCATATATATTAGTTCTAAATTCCTTAATTTGTTTTTCTGCAGCAACATAGGACTTTTGCTAATTTCCTGTACATTTGTCTGTTCTTGTTTACACAGAAGAGAAGATGGGCAAGCTGCTGGAGTATATACTGGTGTTTTGGTTTGCAGAAACAGAGAAAGCGCATTGGGCATGCTGTCCTTGTTCCTGAACCAACAGCCTCTCAAGGTGATGCATCTGCAGCACAAAATGCAAGCCACCAATCACCTGCTATTATTCTTCCATTTGTTGCACCTCCATCCTCTCCCGCATCTTTTCTTCAATCAGAACCCCCTTCTGCAACACAATCACCGGAAGGTTTAGTTTCTCTCAATTCAATTTATGCCAATATCTACTCCCCTGGCGGGCATTCCTCAATTTTTGCTATTGGTCCTTATGCTCACGAAACCCAGTTGGTCTCACAACCCGTTTTCTCGACCTTTACCACTGAACCATCAACTGTGTTTTGGGTGTAAGATGCAGAGTCATTCCAACCAAGTGTTTTGTGGGAAGGGAGGGGATATAGAGCTGTGGTCGGAGGTTTTGATGGGTTGGAGAGGATCCTTGGAGGAGAGGGTGTTTAGGAAGAATTCGATCGGGAGAGTCAAGGACATGGGAGGATCAAGAATAACCAATTTAGCATTCGGAGGTAGCAAGATGTTCATGACTCGCAAGGGCCAGCAATCTGTGGAGGTTTGGCATAGTTCAAGTAGAGTAGGATTTTGATACCATCATCAGTTTTGTAGGTTTATCTGTGTTGTATTCCTTTCTTATTAATACTGTAATTTTGTATAGTTTCACCATTTCTATACATATTTTTTTTGCCCCAATTGCAATTTTATTGTTTCTTTTGGTTTGCTTTTTGGCTTGTGTAAATATCAATTGATGTCTTCCTCTTCCCTATCTTTAAAGATTCTACTATTTCTCTCTTGTCAAATTACCCATAACGGAACATTTCTATAAGACTTTAGCCTTGTTTCATTATCCAAAAGCGTGGATATTCTCTATTAGTAACGAGCCACATGAAGTCAGGGCCACCCACGTAATCTTATTAGCTTCCTTGATCGATCTCACTCGTAATAAAGACTAAAGAGGTGCTTGCCTTGTTAACTCAGATGCTTTGAATGTTTGCTTCATTTTGAGTTTTGACATGTCATTTTCTCCCGATGCAGTTGACTGAGTTTACCGGACTGGTCTCGATTTTGGCTTTTACTGTCGGGGGTGGGGGGGTGTGTGTTAAAACAATTAAATATTCAAAATTTACCGTACCTTTGAATCTTAGGATAGATAAAAATATTAGAGTTTGTATTTTAAAAAATAATTATATAAATACCGGGTTAGCTGCAGCGGGTCGTGTTATAGTAGTTTGACTCATACCCGATCCGATAAAAAACTAGGTCAATAACGTTTGCCCAATATCCGACCCAATCCCCATTTTAAGTGCTCTAAATCCCCATTTTTACGGTGAAGGGTATTCATTCAGTCTTTTAATATTTTAGGTTCCTACAATATTAAAAAAAGAAAAAGAAAAAAAGGGACAAAAACTTGTATTTCGCTTGATTATGTTGATTGATATAAACTCTCAAGTTTCCCATATTTTGAGTATATTATACTAGAGTTGTTTCCGATATTTCTACCAAAATTTCCTAAAATTTATACCCCAATATTTTCAACGAAACAGATATTTACTTTATTACATATAATAATTCAAATCTAGCTCGCGTGCAAGAGAAAAACAAAATGGGAAACACAAAAAAGCAACTACATTTATCTTTCACAACACAATCTACCAACAAAAAACCAAACACAATTCCAATTCACAAGTCTTTTTCTTCCTGAAGAACTCCTCTATCAAACAACTACCTTCCCTGAACTTGTCCGAGTGTTGAAAACAGAGTAGAAGAAGCATCTGCTTCTTCAGAATAATCATCACTAACAGAATAAACACAAGGAGGAATGCAATCATCTCTGGAATTGCTTTGGATTTGTTTCTCCAAACCAATGAGATCACAACTCTTATCTTCTGATGTGTGAGCTTCTTGTTGAAGCTGTAAAGCAAATTCTAGATTCCACAACACATCTCCCATTCCAGGCCTATCAACGCCGTATTCCGCTAAACATTTCTCTGCTGCTTCCACATACTTTTTCAAAGACTCAGGGCTAATAGTATCAACAATATGAGGATCAATTATTGTCTCAAGCTTCCCTTTTCGATGGCAATTCATCGCCCACTCCGCTAAACCAACCTGTTCTCTCGGAAGCTTCGGGTCAATTACAGGCCTTGCACATAAAACTTCAAAGAGGACTACTCCGAAGGAGTAAACATCGGATTTCTCAGTAAGTTGTTGCCTTCTGAAGTATTCAGGATCAAGGTACCCAAAGCTACCCTTCACGACGGTGCTTACGTGGCCTTGCCCCATCGGTGCAACCTTGGACAGTCCGAAATCAGACACTTTAGCAACCAAATTCTCATCAAGAAGAATGTTGGTGGTCTTTACATCACGGTGGATGATCCCGTGTGCTGAACCGGTGTGGAGATAATGCAGTCCACGGGCTGCGCCAATGCATACATCAAGTCGTTGTTTCCAGGACAACGGAGGAGTTTCGTTCGAGCCACCGTATATATGATCGCGAAGAGGGCCATTAGACATGTACTCATAAACCAAGATCATCTCTGATTGTTCGTCACAAAAACCGATAAGTGACACAAGATGGCGATGCCTGAGCATGGAAAGCATTTGTATCTCTGTCTGGAATTCGTTTACGCCTTGCTCTGACCCCGAGCTTCCTCGTTTTATAGCAACCGTGGTTCCATCTTCCAACGTGCCAAGATACACTTTTCCGAACCCACCAATGCCAATTACTGCCTTATCGTTGAAATCTTTTGTTGCAATCTGTAGTTCATTAAAAGTGAAGAATCGACCGAGACCCTGATTAGAGAAGAAACTAGAGTGATTAGTACTCTTGCTCCTCCGAGAGCCAAAGAGACTAGACCTCCGAGAACTGCTTTTGCTGGACAAGAAACTAGTTTGGCTGCCGTGTAAAGGAAGCAACCATGAAGAGAAGCTCTTTTGTTTATGCCAATCTTTAGGCCTCTTTTGCCACCGGACGAAAACTATTCCGAGGAACATCATTGCTATCACTGCCATTGTAAGCCCAACGACAGCAACGATCTTCATTTTCGTTGATCCATATTCAGAGCCGTTGTATGAACCATCAACAGCATAGAAACCATCCAAGCTCCTCGCCATGTTGTTTATCTTTATGATCTCCAATCCGTTGAGAATTGCATTAGGCGGTGATCCTGACTGAACATAATTGGAAGCAGGACCAACCTGAACCATGATTGAACCGTTTGTTATAGCCGAGGAATCAATCACGATATCCTGGTAATAAGCAGTGGAGAGAGCATTGGTGAGGCTTGAGAGATCGAGGCATGACACGCCCATCATCTCGTTAATGTACACATTGAAGATCAAATCATTAAGGCTCTTGCTCACAATGTCACAAAAATGCAATCTGATCAAGTATGAGAAATTTGAATCAACATTCATTTTCCAAGTGAGATTGAAATTTGGCTCCATAACTTTAGAGTCTTTCATCGTTTCAGCAGTTGAATAAACCAAATTCGGGGCGATTCTAGGAGTTGCTCCACTACCACCCTGTGGATAATTGATGCTTATAGGTTCCGTAAAAACAGATTGAGACCCTTGTGGGAAGGCATTGAACGAGCTGCCTGGAAGCCAAGTTCTTGACAATGTATCATTCTTCGGAGTTATATTAGGTCCTCCGATATTCAACCTGTACGATACTTCCATAGCGTACGTAGACAAACCAGTGAAAGTACTTTTGGATGAAACAGTGGATGCTGAATCAGAGATAAGAGAATCAGGAACTGAAACAACCTCGATAGCATTAACGAACGCGTAAGAATCCTTATTGGTCTTAAAAATAATGGAGAATCTATCGGTCGTAATATTAATCAAATACTCCTTGAAAACCACCTTTGTGCTATCTTTCATAGAGAAATCCTGTAAGAGAACGAACTCGTTTGTCTGGACTGTGAAAATGGCATTTGTGAGATTGATAGAAGGGTGAGGGAGAGGGTAGAAGTAAAGACGAACCCAATGCCTCCCCGGTTGAGAAACATAGAAAGTATACATGGACTCTTCACGAAAAATTCTAGCAGAACGATATAGAGGAAGAAAGGAAGAAGAGATGTTTACGGGAATGGAATCGATAGAAGTTTGTATATCTTCCTTGGTGGCCAAGAAACTGGATGAATCATGATCAGACTTAAATGTCCGACCATCATCGAGCAAGGTCTTTTGAGGCGATCCACAATCGATTAGATAATTGTCGGGAGGGGAGTAGGTGGCGGCCAAGCTAGAAAAGTTGATCAAGAAGATGATCAGGAAGACAAGAAACATATAATTATTATCTCCTCCCATTATCAACAATGATGCTACGATCAAAGTGAAATTGAGGGAGGAGGAGAAGTGGTGGACATAGTAGTAGAATTGTTAACAAGCAGAGATGGAGGAGGAGGAGGAGGAAGAGGAGGAGGAATATGTACGTACTAAAATGTAGATGACAATTAACATAGTTGGGTGCAAGTAAGGAAGGACGTGCATACATGTTTTTTGTTGTTGTTGTTGTTGTTCTGTTTTGTATGTTTTAGATAGTGGATATACATAACTTGTTATATAAATATATATATATATATATATATATATTTAGTTAATTAAATAGAAGATTAACTTAATAAGTTAACTAATAGCGAGCTATGCGTCGGACCCCAAAAACTTCTTCTACTACTCACCTGTCTGTCTTGTTGTAACTATACCAACTAACTAATTAACTAGCAAGGAAACACCAGCCTGCAGGCTGACAATGTCACGGATTCATGAGTCGCTTCATAATTTGCCGCCAAAGCTTATATCTATTGTTTTTTGATTCCTTACCTACTCCAACATATTGTTTATTGAAAGGGCAGAAATTTATTGATCAGAATCCAACCTTACAATAATTTGACTGAATCATACATAGCAGGAGACATATTCTCATTGAGCCATATATCACTTCACTACACACAAAAAAATAAAAAATAAAATAAAATAAAATAAAATAAATAAAATAAAATAAAAAATTAAATGATAAAAATTATTTGTCACTGCAAGTCAAGAAATTGTCACAATTTCATTACTGTGACAAAAAAAAAATGTCACTAACAATCTGTCACTTTTACCCCGTCACTAAAAGTATTTGTGACAGGTTTTTGGTACTTGTCACAAATCATAACTTTTAGTGACAAATTATCACTTGACCTTAATTAGTGACAAAATAAAAATTGTGTTACTAAATTTGTATATAGTGACCTTTTTAGTGACAATTTTCTGTTTGAAGATTTTACCACTATTCATCCTCTTAGTGACAATTTACGGTTTGAGGATTTTGTCACTATACATCCTCTTAGTGACAAAATACGGTTTGAAAATTTTGTCATTATATATATTTTTAGAGACAATTTACGGTTTGAAGATTTTGTCACTATATATATTTTTAGTGACAATTTATTGTTTTAAAATTGGGTCACTATTTAGTGACAATTAACCATGTCAAAATTATGTCACTATACATAAACTTAGTGACAAATACACATATAAAAATTATGTCACTGTACACTAACTTAGTGACAATTAATTGTTTAAAAAATATGTCATAATTAACAAATCTAGTAAATGGAAAGAAAAATTAGGTGGAGACTTACCCAATTGAATGTCGGCTTGATTTCGAAAGAGGGCTCAAGAAATTCTACAAATCTACCAAAACTGTATTATAAAAAAAAGTTAAGAAGATGGGAGAAATTAGATGAGAGTAACTAGGAAAGTTGTGAGCAATCACAAAAGGTTTTTTGAAAAGCAAACTATAATCAAAGGCCAACACACCCAACGACACACCAGAAACAAAACAAGAAAGCACCCAAGAAACATAGGAATCAAAGGGATGGGCAAACAGGAGAACCTGTCGCTGCACTTTGACACCAACAGGGCACCAAAAAGGAAAAAACACCCAACCACCAAACCCCGTCAACACAGAGAGAAACAGCAAGAAAAAACACCACCTTGTAGCACTGCAAACGAACCAGAAGCACCTAAAGAAACCGACAGCAAAATAAATCCCAGGAAAGGCAACAATCAAGAAAGTTGTGGGCAATAAAAAATCAAAAGCGAAAAATTTAGGATTATCATGGTTAGGGATTTTGATAAACAAAACAATTCTATGAAAAATTTGGGGATTTTCATTGCTAAATGGAAAGAAGAAGAAGAAGAAGAAGAAAATTGTGCTTTGGTGGAGACTTACCCAATTGAATGTCTTAGCATGATTTGGAAGGAGAGCTCAAGAAATTTTGTGTTGGTGATTTTGATAAACAAAATATTCAGTGATTTTTTTTTAGAGATTTTCATTGTATGTTGAAAGAAGGGAATATAGGAGCGAGCTTTGGTGGAGGGAAATTTAATGGGAATTTTAGATTTTAGTAGCACTTTTTTTTTTTTAATTGATTTTAGTGATAATTTGTATAGTCACTTTTCACTTAGTAAGTATATTTGGTATAATTTTGTGACACATAAAAAATAAAAACATCTCAATTAAACTAACCAAAATTTAAATTTTATCTAAATTTGTCAGGGTATATTACCATTAGTGGTGGATTTAAAATATATCACTATATATCACTTTTTATGTAGTGTTGTAGCAAGTCAAAGCAAGGGTATACAAACAAATATAAAACATTTCCGGACACCGACAGGAGAATGGTTTTGGAGAAAAAGGTTTATTCAATCCACCACCTTCGATTCCGATCATTCCAAGTACAGTGGCAATCAACTGATGATCACAAATATCAGAAGCAAAAGTTGGATCCCTACTGCAGTTTAATTTCTTGGACATTAATTGCAAATTTGACAATACCAGTTACACTATGGTTAGTAATTAATTAATTAAATGATGACCACATGATCAACATTCAACTTCTGCTGACCAACAATAAAACTATTTGAAGGAGGAAATAAAGCCTCTCATATAACAATCAGTGGATTGCTACTTGCTAGCTACTAGTCATGACTCATGATGATGAAGAAAATTCCCAGCAGCCGATCAGCCTTTGCACAGACCATTAAACACAAGTTTATTGCAGCTGCCCAAACAACTTTAACAAATATCTCTAGAAGCGATAACCGACTCCTCTAGAAACATTAAAATCTTAAATCTTACCTAGAAAAGATAATTTTGAATTATTTTCAAACCTAATACACAAATCCTAATTAACAAAACTTGTCGAAAAAGGAAATTGCTAAAATATGTCTAAATAAAAAACCGAAGGTTAAAACAGTTTTTTTTTTTTTTTGGGAAAACTGCAATGCATTAGGAGGATAAACCCTTGTAATTTCCATGGTGCAACCGTATATTATACGTCGTTTGCCCCTCCAAATGTCTCCCCAAGCGTGTCCCACATAAAGTTGACATTGCTGCTAGCTGGAGAATCCTACTCTCACAGGCTCACAGGAATATTAATTTGGATGGCTCCTTTAGTTAATATATACTAGTTGACTAGCTGTAGTAATAATTAATAGATGAGCTGCATGCTGTTGTTTCTGGTTATACTAATCAAGAATGGAATAGAAAACTATACATGAAATATATATATATATATATATATATATATATGTGTGTGTGTGTGTGTTTGTGTGTGTCGGCAAACATGCATTAACACCAGTTAAATCATATATACAAACACAAAGCTATTCTTACTACAATGCATGTCTACAAATTAATGGCTTGATGAGTATGATCATGTGAGCAGAAAATTGAACAATTGAGCCGCGTGATCAATATTAATTCAATAGGGTTATGCTATTATACAGAATGCAATTAGGTGAATCATGAGTATCTGTAGTAGATGTAGTTCACTAATTAAGTTTGTTCTAAAACTCGTATATAGCACTAAAATCTAAAAGTTTTTTTTTTTTTTTTCCTCACAAATCTAGGAATTTGTTGGTAGTGGGAAACATGCATGACTTTTGATATGAATATGAGGGATATATCACTGATTCATCCTAATTTTAGATAAAATCTAAAAGATTCGATATTAACGGTCTACTGTACTATTTTGTTTACCGTACTATATATTAAAGCAAAATTGTTTCTTAATAATTCTGATCAAATTTGAACTCAAAATATATGTGATATTCCAAGACTTATTTGTCATATGCAAAGGAAATGACCACCTAACAAACTAATAATAATCTAAATATCAAATATAATTAAGGAAATCATGTCTCCGTCTCCACTTTTTGGCATCTAATTTGATCCATACAATTTTTAGGTTCCTATAAACTTCTGGACCCAATTTACAATTATAACAAAGGTTTGATACTTTGTCCAATCAAAAACCCTAATTCACACCGATTAAATATTTACTATTTCTGGGGTTACATACATTAATTCAAATTTGTTGCCAGTACATTATGTTAACTGTATGCCTAATCTTCTCTTTCAAAAAAAAAAAAAAAAAAAAAACTACATGTTTGATCATTTTTTTTAACCTCACACCAAACGAATCATGGATACACGTCTATCTATATTAAACCCTAAATAAACGGTCTGAATATCTTATCTCCGCAACTCGAGATATCTAGTCTATATGGAAAAAGAGGTGCATACCACCTCTACTAAGAAGACAGTCGGTGGAATTAATGTGTGTTCAATTGTTTTCTTTAATTTCTTCTCTACATGTTAAACAATTATTTGTTCCAACATTAAATTGAACAATCTGGACCGTTGATCACATAGCTCCCTTTCAATCAATAATTAATTATAAAGTTTGAATTTGCAATCAGTTTGGTATCCGTTATGTATTAAATACTAACGGAATAGATAATATAATTTCTTCTATTTATTTATGAAAACAAAAATAATGGAACAACTTTTGAGATTGAATTTAATTCTATAGATCAATTAAGACTTAAGAGCATGAATTCATATATATCATAATGAAAGTTCAACAAATAAAGCCAGAATGGAATACCTAACTTTGTTCGCTAATTAAGTTGATATAAATATGACAAAACATATTTACAGATCATTTTCATCATGGCCGATGAAAATTGGTGGTTGAGGTGGTGACATAATGGAGAAAAACTTCGAAATGAGTATCGCATTATCTTTATGTTCATCTGATTCACTATAAAAATCGGTAACTTACGTATAGTAGATTAAGGATAAGACTATATTTGGTATCTTTAAGATCGGAAGAGATTGTATAATATACCCTTCACAGTTTATATGTATATTTGTACAATGAGGTTGTGCATTCAAACTGTGTCCGCCTCTTCCCCCGAACCTTAGATTTATTAAAATAATTATTAAAAGAAAATGTTTAGATTCAAAATTCAAATCGGCTCTACAAGTTAAATTTTAAAAAGGGTAAATTACATTCACACTTTTAAGGTTTGAGTCAAAGACAGTAAGATGGAAAAGTTTAGTTATTCTATAGTCTACACTAACACCCATGTTTGACCATGGTAAGGTCCAAAATACCCTTGTATAAAAAAAATTAAAAAAAAATTACGCTGACACCCAAAGGCATTTTGGACCTAACTATGGTCAAACAGGGTTGTAAGTGTATAATAACTAAACCTTTGTCTTTGACTAAAACCTTAATGGTGTGACTGTGTGAGTGTAATTTACCCTTTCAAAAAACAAAAACAAAAACAGAAAAGGTGATTTTTTTTATTTTTTTTCTTCTAGGAAGGACATCCCACTGGATGTGCTCCTCATTCATCCTATTTGTCGTTAAAAAGTAAACATCATTTTGCCGAAGACATTTGGAAAAACCGAAAAAAGTGAAACAACAAAACTGTCACAAATCTTACAATAATTTATCAATGTTGGATTATTTGCATGAAATAGTCCTCTTGATTTGATGATATTTTGACCACTTCGAAACAAGAAAAAAAAAATACAGTACAATTTCTCTTTTTCTGTTTTTTTGGTGAGTATAGTACAATTTAAACGGTGCCGTATCATATGAGATAGGCCATTAATTGTGTGTGTGTTGCTCACCGAACCCAAACGGGTCACATGTGAACGAATAACCGATTTTCATTAATGATAGGAAAAATAATGTTATAAATTGTAAGAATAAATAAATAATTAAACATCAATCGACAGCAATACAAGATTGGTTCAATGATATTAAGTCGTATCTTCTTTTTCAGAACCTCAAATTATATAATTGTAATAGCTAAAAAAACACCGATTGATCAGGTCAAATGCTAACCCTAGCTATTTGCTTTGCTTAATACTCAGAACATTAAAAATACTTTCTCATTTGTATCGTAAATGTTTTGAACTTCATTTGCATACCAACTTGTCAGGCCATCGGTTATTCAAATTGTATTAAGTTAGTTAACTTTTAAAAAAAAAAAAAAATAATCCGTATTAAGTAATTCATTTTTTTTAAAAAAAAAATTAACCCGATTGTGTAATTAGTTATCTCGTGAAACCAGCTACTTAGATCGCAAAACCGAACAAAAATCGAACAATCAACACATAATAATTTCTTCTCAATACAAATAATTAAGTAGCTACAGGCTTTTAACAGTATCACATGTTTTATGTCACTTTTATATATATATATATATAAAATTTTTCTATTTGCAGTTCGTCTTAATATAAAATATATCAAGACGAAGAACATAGACTATTAGATTTACATATTTTGACTCAAAGTATATGTATTTGTCAAAATTTTTCCATAATTTGTGGTCCACATTCTTCGTCCTGATATATTTTATAGCAGGACGAACTGACAATAGAAAGATTATATATATATATATATTTATATATAGAGGGTCGGAAATTTTCATATGAGAATGCTTTGATAGAATTATATAAGGACATTGAATGTGAGCCACTCGTTTTACATACTTCGACTTGGTATGTATGCACTTGTCAAATCACTTTTATAAATGAGTGACTCACATTCAGTATCATGATAAAGTTATGTAAGGATACCCTGATAGGAACAGAACCATATAAATGGTAGGTTAACCTTTTTTGGGTACAGTTAACAATCATTTTATTTTTATAAAGAGAAATAAAAACATATATAAATAACTGCATTTATCGTCCTGTTATAATAAATGCAGTTCCTTTTATAGTAATAGAGCGGTTGTTATCATTAGAGCACAAGTTAACACTACCCATATATATATATATATAGTCTTTCTACTGTCAGTTCGAATTGATATAAAATATATCATTTCCTTATATATGGACCATTGAATTTAAAATATGTTTTGACAAGTGGATGCAGCCAAGTTAAAGCATTTAAATTCAATGACCCACATGCAAGGAACTGATATATTTTATATGAGTTCGATCTGACAATAGAAAAACTATATATATATATATATATATACACACACACAAAAACAACATGATACAGATACCGATATACATATAGATATATAGTTGGACAATACTTGGGAACTGACCCCACCATTGAGATGTTGGCACGTGGCTCATTTTAGAAGAATGTAAGGAAATAAATGTAAAAAGTGAAAGAAAAAATGTCACGTGTCAACACCCTATTGGTGGGTCAGTATCTTGGGTATTGGTCGGTATCTAAGCATTATCCAATATAGTTTATAAGTTACCTCAACTAATCTCAGTTACTTCCCACCTCTACTTCTTTACATTGAATGTTGGAATTAAGGTGGAGAAAAACATCCAGCAAAATTAGGTGAGCTTTTCTTTTTACTTTTTCATCTTCAGATGACGTAGATTTCAAGTTTTCTTCTATAGAAATTGACTTCCATTAATGAAGCTCCCTTATACGGCTCTGGTTTTATATAAGTGGTTTTCATTCACCTTGTAAAATAAATAAATATATAAAAAAAAAGAAAGCATGGTGTGTTTCACTATAGTTTTTGCTGTAACTCTAAAATTTCAACAACCATTGTTGGCCATTAATGGCAGTGTTTTTATAGTAGCTCACTATCTTGCTGTTTCGTCAACATAGAGAGACAGGGACAATTGGGAAAAAAAATTCAACAACAGCCTTCTCACACTTATTAATTTTGTCTTCGATAATTCTATCTATAAATCTCTTTTCTTCTTCTTCTCTTCTCTCTCTCATACACAACTCGAACCCAGAACCTGACATTGTTTTCTAAAGTTGAAGAAACACAAAAACCTGATCTGGGTTTTGTATATTTCTCACTTGCATACTAGCATTGGTGTTTTTCGATCTGGTGTGATAGGGTTTATTTTAATAAACTGGGACTGCGGATCAGATGGAGGCATCAACGGCTATGATGGTGTTAACAGCCGTATTGGCTTATTTACTATGGTTCAAGTTCATGTCAAGGTCGCTGGGTGGTCCACGTTTCTGGCCTCTATTGGGCAGCTTACCGGGTCTAATCCACAACGTGAATCGCATGCACGACTGGATCTCCGACAACCTTCGCAAGAGTGGCGGCACGTACCAGACTTGCATCTTCGCTATTCCATTTCTGAGCCGGAAACAGGGTCTCGTGACTGTCACGTGCGACCCGAAGAACGTAGAGCACATCTTGAAGTCCAGGTTCGATAATTATCCAAAGGGACCCAATTGGCAAGCTGTGTTTCATGATTTGCTCGGCGAAGGGATCTTTAACTCCGATGGTGACACGTGGCTGTTCCAGCGTAAGACCGCTGCACTGGAATTCACCACCAGGACTTTGCGACAAGCCATGGCTCGTTGGGTGAGCCGAGCTATTAAGTACAGATTTTGCCCCATTCTCGAAACGGCTCAACTTAAAGCCAAGCCGGTTGATCTTCAGGATCTTTTGTTGAGGATCACTTTTGATAACATATGTGGATTGGCTTTTGGCAAGGACCCACAGACGCTGTCGCTTGATCTTCCTGAAAACAGCTTCGCTTTGGCTTTTGATCGAGCCACTGAAGCCACTCTTCAGAGGTTTATTTCGCCGCAGCTTATTTGGAAGCTGAAAAAGTGCTTCGGGCTTGGAATGGAAGTCACCATGAGCCGAAGCCTTAAACACATAGACGCTTACTTGTCCGACATCATCAATACACGTAAGCTCGAGCTGGCGAGCAGAGAGCAAGGTGGGACCCCACATGATGACTTGTTGTCTAGGTTTATGAAGAAAAAGGAGTCCTACTCAGACAAGTTTTTGCAACATGTGGCGCTTAACTTCATCCTAGCTGGACGTGACACATCATCAGTTGCGCTTAGCTGGTTCTTCTGGTTGGTCATTCAAAACCCAAGAGTGGAAGAGAAAATCCTCATCGAGATTTGTACCATCCTAATGGAGACACGTGGTAATGATGTGTCCAAGTGGGTAGATGAGCCCTTAGTGTTTGAAGAAGTTGACCGATTGATATACCTAAAGGCAGCATTGTCCGAGACACTAAGGTTATACCCATCGGTTCCTCAAGACTCGAAGCACGTAATTTCTGATGATATCTTGCCTACCGGAGCTTTCGTTCCGGCGGGTTCATCAATCACCTACTCAATTTATGCAATCGGTCGAATGAAATTCTTTTGGGGTGAAGATTGTTTGGAATTCAAGCCCGAAAGGTGGTTATCACCAGATGGTAAAAAATTCGAGACACATGATTCATATAGATTTGTAGCGTTTAACGCAGGTCCAAGAATTTGTTTGGGCAAAGACTTAGCTTACCTGCAAATGAAGTCAATAGCAGCGGCCGTATTGTTGCGCCACCACCTGACGGTGGTGCCCGGCCACCGTGTGGAGCAAAAAATGTCATTGACACTGTTCATGAAGTATGGGCTGATGGTCAATGTGCACCCAAGAGAGCTTAAACCTATAATGGAAAAAATAAGCAAAGATGGAGGGACATTTGGTAAAAATGCTTATAACAATCACTGTGATGATCATCAAGAGGTTGAATGATTGATCAACTTTGTTTTTGTCGTTATAAATCTCTGATCAATATGATCGTCCGTCTGGCTTGAGTCTTTAAAATATTTACAATAATACTACAATTATGTAAGAGACAAGTGATTGATAAGTTGTGTATTATCTTTAATTATGGGAGATTATTATATGTTAATAACATTGAAATAATATTTATATATAAATAAATAAAACCAGAAAAGATATCAAGCTATATTGGGTTTCTCTTTCTCATTGATTGGTTCTAGCGTTCTAAGAGTGAAATGAAATTGATGTTGACTTGACAAAAAATCTGAGTTCCATTAATAATATTGTTATTTGTAAGATAATATTTATTATCAGGACGAACCGATAATATATATATATATATATATCTAACTATAATCGGCATTTAATTAATTATTTTCAATTCTTTTTTGTTTTGTTTTTTCATATTTAAATGCTCTTAACAGTATATTTGTCTTACATGTCAAAGTATTTTGTTTCATATATGACAATTATTGTATAGTCTTAATTAATGATTTTAGCAACTATAAATCTTCCTTTATGAGAGCAATAAATGTTTGTGTAAAATGTAGATGAGAGTATTTAAGTCTCAACAAGTGAGTAGGGGGGGTAGGGGGGGGGGACTTTTAGGTGAGAAAACTAGAAAAATATATAAATATAGCTTCTTGCTACATATTTGACAAATGAGGCTTCCAAGAGGATCACCAACTCTTTTAATTAATTCAGAAATTGTATATTACATACATACATACATACATATAGGCATACATGCATTGAGAATAGATTGACATGAAACCAGTAGGGACACAAAGATAATGATCTTTCTTGTTACTTGCCATATAAAATACATAATAATCATCGAGTCGAGAATCCCACACATTCTTTCGTAAAAGAATCTTAGTATATCACATCTTATATAAAAAAAAAAAAAAAACATGAATGAGTGCTGCTACACAGAAGATTTAACAAGTATAGGTAACAGTTTCAATGGATTTCTTTAATTTTATGAAGGTATAAGTAAATACAGCAATATATCAGCAGGAAAACCATAAGAAGTTTTTCGGCTTACCGGCTATATACGCACCGTTACAGCAAAAGAAAGAGAAAAATTATCTGGGAGATTCTTCCATCTCAACAAAACCTGGACTCTTTTATCTTAGCTCCAAGCCTTTCTTTCTGTACAGAACCTTTTTACCCCCATCACCATCCTTCCACCTGAAAATTTTTTGGGCGGAGGAAAAACAGTATCCGAATGCTAATAACTCCTCTATGTTTCAAATATGGTGACAATATACATTTCTTTACAATGAAAATTGTTTTCAGATATCTTCATCCCTGAATCATATTTCGCGGTTTGGTTTTCTGTCAAATTAGTCTCTACGGGAGTAAATATAGAACTGCTGGGAAGAAAAATGAATGTCTTCTATC